>JAMZAV010000499.1:0-546902 GCA_024449915.1 Sweltsa coloradensis
ATTTCCGGGGAAAGCGCCTACGCAGTATTTTTGAGAGTGATTTCTTTTATAGTGGGGTGTCAATAGGATGGCTTGACAAAGGGCTTAAGTCCAAGTATTTTAACCCAGGGACTGTGGTTTCAAGTTGAGATGTTTCGGGTATATAATTGGTCAGATACTAGGAATCTGAGAGGCTTCACCATGTCATTGAGGGGCCATACTGGTGTTTTCGTGAAAACCAAACACGACTCACTGCAGTCTTCGAGCGGAGGCCATCGATTCAGCCAACGTACCGCTATGGCGTCGCGCAAGGTTTAATTATTATATGGTTGCTACAGCTTCGGGTGGCAATCAGAAACCTAGATTTCGGTTCGGTTCGGGTGAAGTGTGGTGGTAAAAGTAAGATTGAGTTAATCGGGAAAAGTAATTGTGTAACGTAATGATTTTTTAAGTGTGATTGCATAATCAATTTATGTTCAGCGTGTAAATGTAATAATCTTCGGTTCAACCAATGTCAAATGTGGTTCATATCAACAAAATTCGTCGAAAATATCATCGCTAAGTAAATTTTAATAATAAATAATCAAACTTTGTTTGATTATTCTTCGTTGTCATCAGACCACTCAAGGAGTGCTGATTGAGTAAGTAAGAGTGACTGTTTTTCGTCAAAGTAAATATTGTTTCTTCGAACTGTAACGGCGCTAATGTTATAAATATCCGAATGACCAGATTGATATATCACGAGTAACGTGTCATGATCATTGATCAACAATAATTATCAAAAAATCTACGTGTGTCTGTTGACACCACTCAACAATAGAATCATCGAGAATTCTCGTCTAAAGGAGGACCTATCGTGTAAGCTGATGTTGGATGCCTAGGAGCGTGGATCGACTCCCGACAACGTCCATGTCAGTGGATTAATTCTTCAGTATTCATCATCGTTCCGCTTCAAGATAAATCTACGTATTCCCATAGTGCAACATAAAAAATAGTGCTACAAGTGTCAATGTGCGCATATAAAAAATAGTGTCATCGTATCATCAAATCTCTACAATTGGATTAAAAACAATTCTACGGCAGAAGGTGAAGTACCTGTCAAATGACAGTTCAATTTATCATTTTTGTATTTTGTAAACTTAAGATATTTTTTTCATAAAAAAACGTTACATTGTTCACCTAATAATAGTTCAGTCGAAATAGGAATTCACGAGCTCGTTAGGCAGGTAAATTAGTAAGAAATTTGTATCACCATATTGCAATTGTCAATAGTGAACCAGACATTGTTCAACACTTATGCCGTATATTTTCCAGTAGTTAGACACCCTGACAATTCCTACCCTAAGATTAGCCGGACGTAGGCATTGATATCGTCGCTACGGAGGGCTGGCTGGAGTCCGACGGCAAGTATCCCACTGCCGTAAGGAAGTAAGGTAGGATTAGATTGAATATAAGGACGTGTATTTTGTGACAGGCTTTTCAGGTATTTAATTAATTAATTATTGTGGGAATAATTAGTAAAAAGTAATTTTCTTTTAATGAGTTTTATGCTTTAAGTCTGAGCTATGTAATCAAAATTATCTATGTAATTTAGTATGCCAAGTCCAGAGTCGGGCACTTTTAGGGCTTGAGTATCACAACAGCTACTGCTGGGTGTCCAGCAAGCTACATGAGGAGGTAATGAACACGCTCAGAGAAACGGTTTTGTATTTCTCCCTAAATACATACCGGTATTTGTATTAAAATGTTAAAAAAAACCCAAACTGTAGTACAGAAAAGAATTTCCACAAAGTCACAGAATAAAAATGACATGAAAGATTAACAAATATAGTAAAAAGGTTTGAATACAAATAAGTGAAATTATTTATTTACATATTTTGGGCAAGGAGGTGAACCGAAATGTTACTTCTCAATGCCACCCTCGAAATTTTCGTGATACGTTTTTTTGCCTAATTACTGATATTATCCTTTAATTAATTTACAAAGTACACCCCGGCGTCAGATTAAGTCAGGGTCAGGAACCTGCGGCTCGGAGCCGCATGTTGGCCCCCTAAGTGCAGAGTCTAGCCTGGCTCCATAGTTTTGTTAAGAAAATTCTCTAAAATGCAAAGTCATCTAAGACAACATGCAGCTGTCAACATGAACGACACAAATAAACGCGAAAGTTCCGATGAAAATTATTTGTTTTAACAGTATCTGTGATTGGACAGACAAATTCGGTGTTATTGATTGTAGAATGTAGTGGTTTTCCACTTCGTGTAATATGTGAAGTTTTTTTCCGATAAAAAAGAAACATTAAGTGACATTTTTTGAAGTCATAGAAACGTTTTCCCATGTCATATCCGAAAATACTGTGCTGAACTGCGGAAGAAGCCATGAGCTGTGCAGGTTCTACCTGTTCGTGCGTACACTTGTTTTAACTTTTAAAGCATTAATTGTTTTCACTATCATCAGGTTTAAAGTAAAAACTGTCCACATACAGACCACATTTTCAAATCATCCGATCAAAAATTCAACCACAAAATTAACATTGCTTGAACACTAACAGTGAACACCTCACTATTGTTGACTGTTATTCAATACTCAATAATAACTCGACACAAGACTTAATATTATCCTTCGTATTTATTGATATGAAACGGACACCCTTACAACGCTTACTTCGGATACACAATTACAAATACACACAATGACACAATCGGATATCGGACATTCTTACTCTGCTTCAACTTATTATGCGCGATGGGGCTACCCACGCCATAATGTCTCGTCGCTGCACCGCGAGACTCGTATTCAGCTCGTTCGGGGCCATGCGCGGGAATATTCAAATTACAAATGATAGTTCGGAAATCGCTCACACTCGGGCATCCTGATAAATTAAATTGTCCTCAATTTCCAGTTTAGTTATACGATTAAGTCATGCACAGATGATTACATAAAATTATCAATTACCTTAGTACAGAATCTCAATACAATTCCAAAAATTCAAATGGTAAAAACAAAAACACAATTATTTAGGTAACATAATCTAACATTACTCATTATCTGATATCATACTCAGTTTTCTTTCGAAATTAACACAAACAATAGGTATTCATAGGAAAAAAGTTTTTCAATTCACCAAAATCAATAGGATATTCATAAGGAAGTCAGTTCTTCAAATCACAAAATCGTTTAGATTTAACTGGGTCGCTTACCCACTCGTTTCACCTTGAGTTTACTACTATAGAATTACTATCAGACTGATCATTCACTTCACTATCACTATGGTCATCAATTGATTCTGGATCACCGTCATCAACTGGCGGTTGCGATCCCCCCGATTTTAATTGAATACGTGAGCTGTAGTCACGTAGAACGACCTTGGTCTACTCCTTGCACTTGACTGACGCGGGAAGTATCGGCGGGAAGCACATCGGTTATCACTAGCGGTCCACGAAAACTTTGCTTGAGTTTTCGTCGGCTCTCCGGTTGTGGATCGGTGCACGACCGCATCCCCACCATCTCTCCAACTTCATATTCCCTCGCGTGTTTCCGGTAAAACTGATTTCTTCCTGTCTTGCTTCATCAATATTTTTATCTTGCTTGCTGCTGCATTTGAGTGGATTATCCACGGTGTATTGTTGGCATTTTCTTTAATTGACGTAAGATTCCTCTTGGTCCCTGGGTTTATAACCTTAACAGTTCAAACGCAGTATAGTTAGTATTTTATTGGGCGAATTTTTAAGATCCTTTTCAACTTCGTCATTTTTACATCCAATCTTTTGTTTTAGGATTTTCCCATTCCCCTGCTTATGGGGGAAACCCAAAGTTTTGTTTCCCCTCACCTGTCCTTTTGCGCGGGATGTTTGGTTGATTTAAACGTTGTTTTTCCGTTAGCTTACAAATTCCGCATTATTTTTGAGGTTAAACGAACCTCGATCAAAATTGCGTCCGGCAGCCCTCGTTGACAAATAAGGTTCTCTAGGCACTTGATTACATACCTGCACTGGATCACGACTGGATAGAGATGCCATACTTCGTGAGATTACGATTACCCTACAGATTTGATTCCTCTTTACTTCTCACAAATGGTCCAAAATGTATGTTTATAATTAAAAGGTCGTTCCCTGGGGTATGGTTTAGAAAACCTTGCGCTTCCCAGCTGGCACTTTATTTAACAAACATTGAAGCAATTCGTACATATGTTTCCATACCGTCTCATTAAAAGGGAACCAATAATGTTCGCTATTTATTCCTGTTGGTCTACACCAAATGTCCGCTCATGTCGCATTTTTCACGTTAATTTTTACGCATATTTTTTGGGTAAGAATAACATCGCGGCCTTTTTTATAATAGTTTTTTAAATAAAAACCCCTCCTTTAGTTTCTATTTTTCTGAGTTAGTGATTCTCTTTTTACTTTTTTTCATTTTCAGGTTTATTTAAGATATTAACATCCTCTGCAAACCCTTTTGTGGGCTCGCGCATCATCACACTTGATCCTCGATGCTCATCTTTTAGGTAGACATAAAATCTTGACTCGATATGTCTCCATTGTATCACCTTCATCTGGGTTGGCGCTCGACTAAAGGGCATCTACGGGGCACTTTTTTGTTCCTGCTCGATCTGTTTTCAATTATATCAAAATCCTGGACAGATTATCCATCGCGAATTTGGGGATTGTTTTTTTTTGGGTTTCATGTAGCTAGCGACTGGCAGCTGTTACAATCGGAATCTTATTCCCATCAAAAACGGCGTAATTTCTAATTCCAACTATACCCAAAAACTTAATTTTGAAGAAGGGGAATCGCGCTCTGTTTCAGATTTTCTTAGAAACACAAAAACTAAAGAAATTTTATCATTTTTTCCCTTTTTTCTGAGTATCTTTCCTCCAAGCCCATCAGCCTGCGTCTGTATGTACTTCGGTTTCATTTTTGGATTGTAGAGCATTAAACTGGTTTTTGTAGAAGCGCGTCTTCAAGTCTATAAAAGCTTCTTGATTTTGTTCCCAACTGAATGGCTGTCTGTTTATCAATGGGGTTGGGGCTTCAGCGGTTTACATACATTGGTACGAACTTCTAAAATATCCATTTAGACCCAACCAACGCTCACTTCATAAACATTTTTTTTGGTCGCGGAAAATTCTTCAATTGCCACAATTTTTTTTTTTACCTGGTTCAAGTTTTTGGGTGCGAAATTACGAACCCCAATTCGCTTCAGTTTTTCCAAATTCACTTTACTTAACTTACACTTAGTTTGGGCCCTTTCCCTCGGGCTTCAAGCAAGTTATCTACGATAAATTTCGCCCACGAACTGGGGGGAATTAACAGTCGTCTAAGTAGCAAATTTCAACAGTATTCGAAAACTTACCCAAAGAAGTTCATGATTTTTAAACTCCTTGGCGCTTCCCCGGAGACCAAACAAATCCTTTCCATTTGTCCTGTTGTATGGGGGTTTATACAGCGCCCTTCGATTTGGTTTGCGCACTCATGGGAATTTGCGGTCCCCGGGGGCTAGATCAAGTACAACAAACATTTTCAGTTAGACAATTTTTAAAGCTTCATCAATATTAGGTAACGCAAAATTTGTTTTACGTTTGTTTATTCAGGCGTCTGTAGTCGAAAACTAAAACGATGTTCTCCGGTCTTTTCTTTACAAGTAGCACAGGCTCGCATAGCTCGATTGATTTTTCAGTGATCACACCCCCTTTTCTTTCCATTCTTTACAATTTTACTTTCTCTTTTTCTCTCTGAGCTTTGGTTTTTTGTATGGTTTATTGAAAACGGGTCTATTTTCCTTCTTCTTCATGATTTCCTTTTTCTGTAAGATTGGTACCCGCTCCGTCATGTTAGGGCGAAAAAATATGGTAGCGGTTCAACAAACTCAACAGTTCATCTCGATTTTTTTCGTTACTTGTTTACCAATTTTAAATCTTTCGCAACGATTGGACGTTTTTCAATTTCCTTCTTGAGTCGTTTTGTTTTTATTTTCATCCTAGAACTCTTAGTGGCATCCGTCTTTTCAATAATCGTAATTACTCTCCCGCCAAAAACTTTTGTTTTTCGCAATAAAAACCCCCATTACTTTGGTATTTATTATAGGAAAAATCAAAATTTTTCCCCCCAAAAACTCTTGGGAAAAAACCACCATTGGGATTTAATAAAAATCATCTGGGCATTATTCTTACTTTACAAAGTTCACACTGTTGTGCTAGTTTAGTGTTCGCGGTTGCACGTAACTTTACTTTATTTTACTTTTTACACAGTTCCATTGACAAAAGGTTCACTTCTTTATCTCCCATAAAAAGCTCATCTCTTATTTTCAGATTTCAACGTGAGAAAAATCTGTCCAATTCTAAACCCATTAACTTTCTGCAAGAGATTTTTTCTGGCACTACGAGAATTTCAAAGTTTTCCCCAATAACCCATCTATTTTTTGTCACGATTGAGTACCTCTGGATGTATGGGCACTGGGTTTCATTTACCAAAATGAAAAGTGTTTTACTATCGGCAAATTTTTAAACCCCAAAAGAATTGTGCTGTCGCCTGGGTTGTACAACATGAGTGCCTGTGTCAAGTAGGGCACTCATTTCACGTTTTTTAATCTGCACTTGTTTCACATATTAAAATTTTTCAGTGACATATGAGAAAAAGTTGCCTGCATGTTTTTATTTTTAGGTGTAACTAGGCAGGCCTTACGTACTTGGTTCTGTTGTTGCATTGTGCATTTATTCTTGTATGTCCCCCCTAACTTGCATAACTGACAGCGTAGCTTTTTTCTTTGGTTCTTTGGGATCTCTTGATATGTGCCCTGTTGTTTTCAAATTTTAACACCCGGGCTCACCTTGTTCATTGTAACTTGGCGGTCTGCTGTATCGTGGAGTTGTCTGGTTCATCGGGTCTGAAAGATTCACTGGTCTGGACTGATTTTTTCTGGTCTTGACTGATTTACAGGTTCATTTTTACTTAATAAAGGGTTTTTTTAGTGCAGTCCTATTGCTATTTCGCTTCTTTGTTCTGGGCCCCAATTTTGGGACTGCTTAGTAGTTACAGTTGGGCATGATTGAAAAATTTAAAATTTGGCTTACTGTTTTTTCCTTTGTTGATCAATTTTAATCTTTCTTTTTCAATCTCTTCAAACTCTCTGATATCTTGTTGGATACTGCATCATCCACATGGTTTTAGTTAAAAACATACAGTAGTGCTCTTGACCATAATCCATTATCCCCTTTTACGTTTTGTTCCTCAATGTTTGGTTAAAACTTTTGATGTCTTCTTGTCATGGAAATAACTCTCGATTTTCTCCCCTTTAGCTGTACCCTAGTTTTGCATACTTTTCCCAAAGTTCTGGCAGGCTGGACAACTTACGAAAATCGCCCCAAATTTCTACAAAAATTCCTCCCCCTAAGTTAGGCCCACGCGGCGGGCCCGGAACCAGTTGCTAGCTGCTCCGATCATATGCGCACGCGCCGATTCTATTTAAAAGGGAATTGGCCATGATGTAGGTTGCAGTACTGTCCCAAAACATTTAACCAAATTTCAGCTTGTCCCACTAGTATGCTCTCCTTAAAAATTTCTAATTTTTTTCCTAGATCCGGCATTACGTATACTGTTGTAACGGCGGTGGCTGCTTGCTGCCATTTTACCCTTACAATGTTCATTAGCATTTCATCTCTCGCCCCGATCCCCGCTCTAAAATTAGTCTTGCAAAGGGTTTTGTTGTCGCGGCGGTTAAAATTATCACCATTAGGACGTTCCATTTGCGGTTACACCTTTTCCTTTCCCCTTCAATTTTTTATAAACCCGTTCATCACGCTGTTCATTTTTTGGGGGTCCATGTTGTAGTCTCGGCAAACATGGCTCACGAAAACTAGGCCCTAGGGTACCGCGGTTTTTTTTAATTCCCCTTCTGAAATTTTTTGACGTTTTTCAATACCAATAATAACTCGGACACAAAATATAAATAATCCTTCGATTTTTTGATTGAAACGGACCATTTCAACGTTACTTCGGATAACATTACAAAAAACACAATACAAATCGGGTATCGGACTTTTTTTTCTCTGCTTCAACTTCTTATGGCGATGGGGCCCACCCCCCGCCAAAAGTCTCGTCGCTGCCCGAATCTCGATTCAAGCTCGTTTTGGGGCCCGCGGAATATTCAAAATTTCAAATGATAGTTCGGAAAACCTCACACTATACATCAAAATTTAAAACATTGTCGTACATTTTTACCCTATAAATATAAAACTTAGGCCTACGATATATAATCAATTATTTTTCAATTATCCTACTATGGCTCCAGCTAGCAATCACTTTCAAATTTTCTATAAAATTGACTCCAAAGACAAAAAAGGTTACGACCCTTGGATTAGGGAAATCGAATTGTCAGATAGAAATACATGCCGTTATGGACCTCGTTCGTGAATATTCGTCCTTGCGTCGGTATATTCACAGAGCTATCACTCGCTGACGAGGCAGTAATATAAAATGGAGGCCCTTTTATTGAATTTGGCCTATTGGGACTTCTAAGCAGTATGTCCTGGGCATAGTTAATAGGATTCACCAAACACTGCAAACCTTAGCGAAGGTGTAGACCTATTCAGGGATGCATTCGTACCCGTGCGGGCCGGGGCGGCGCCCTGCCTGATATTTTATGTTCGGACAGGGCGCACCTAGGCTAAAATGTGCAAAAACTGAATTATTTCCATATTTTTTGTAGTTTTCGGTACCCCTTTACACTATTCCGAGAAAATTTATGCATCTCTCCCTATCCACACCGATATACCGTGAATATATCCTTTGAATTGTTAGTAGTCAGATTAAATAATTGGAAGTGTTGTAACGTACGTGATTACTGATTAGGACACGCAGTTCTTTTGATATTATTGTGTTGCTGTTTTTAACTGTTGGCTGTTGCATACTAAGTGAAAAGACGTAACACTAGTGGTCTGAGAATAAGCTAACAGCAAGTTACTTTTTCTTCTAAACAAAGTGCCAACATGGAACATGGAGTAGTTTCATACAAATATTACTATTAGTGACTGATAATGATAGAACAAAATATGTGGAGATTGAAGTGGTAGATTTAAATGTGAACTGAGATTGAAAGTCAGCCGGTCGGCGGTATTATATAGGCGTACCGAGTGGATGAAATACGAAGTATAAGTTAATATGCTACATTATGGCAATGACAGGGTACATATATTGAAATCTCTCTGCTCTACACAAAAATATCTGCACCTCCATAAAATAATACATTTTCTATAACGTATATGAAACATTTGTCTTGATGTTATTAATAGACAACTAGATTAATGCATAAGGGTGGCATACAATTATTGCTTTACTTGTAATTATGATACTTTACTATATATAAAACACGAAAAAAATTCTGCAAAATTCTTATAGTTTCGAATTATTAAGATTGGGGGGGGGGGGAGGATAGCAATTAGCAATGAATATTGACGGCCCTGGCACTATTTTATTTGCGACTGCACCCCTGGGCCTATTTCTAGTGTAGAATTCAATTTGGGTCAGTTTTCCCAGAGTCATAAATAGGGCAAGCCCTCCGCTCCTTGCTCATCCGCTGGGTGCTAGCTTAGTGTGACTTTAAAGGTGCCTTTTAGAACAAGTTCGTGATTTGCCGAGTGATTGTCGGTGGTGTAGGTAAAAGATTACTCTGAAGCCGGGTGTACATAACGAATATCTGATACACTGGTCGAAATTTCAAGCACTATATACTTATAGTAAAAAAAAAATACCTAGGTGGTCCTGTTAGTACACACAATACTTGGTGATAATTTGTTGGCAACTATGATTGGTTCCTTACTACTGGCTACAAACAGGCGCGCAGGAAGGGGGTGGAATAAGGGGAATTCCTGCTCCCACTTTTTACAGTGACCCCCCCCCCCCTCCACATTCAGAATGCTGTTTAATCTCTTATTCTCTTTCCCTTTACTTACACCCCCCAATGAAGAGTAATGACTAATGAGTAATGACCAACAATTTCGATAATTTCCCATTTTTTTTTACGTGATCGCGAATGTAATGATATGCAATGTGGATATTTAATGGTTGTAATATGGTCTATCTCGTCACTATTCATTTTTTTTTACTATTCTACTTTTTACTGTACTAAAAATACATTAATTTGGTATTGTATTCATCCCACTTATTTTCTAGAACGCACCAAATACTCTAAAAACCTGATTTTCAAAGCTTTCGCCTGCGGCACAGTAGCTGGGGTGCTCAGCAGATACATTGTTCTTCCCCCAACTCGAAAAAGTGTCTCTACGCGTCTGACTACAAATGCTTCTCTCTGAAGTCCTGGAATGTTCAGAGTGTGACAGCGTTGGGTGAACACTAGACACCCAACGGTGACAGGGTTCAACACAATACAAGTCTCCAACTACTCGATCTACAGTCGAGGACAAGTAGAGATATGCCCCAGGTATCAACGAACTTCTTCCCCTACACTGTTAAGCATGGGTCGTAAATAAATACTCCTTGCTCAATAACCATAAAATTATCACACATCTCCAATAGTAAAAACACATTATTTAATGTTCAAAGTACAATGTCAGATTATGGTTATCAATAGTGAATTGTTCTATTCAGAAATCTCACAGGTAAAATAATTAGGTGTCTTATAATTATGGTCAACCCATGGTGAGATGTCCTGAGTCCAGATCTTCGCTATAGTCCACCGGTGTGGGTTTATTCGCCATGGATCGAAGTGGGAGATAAGAGGGGAAACCAAGAGAATATTCTCGCTACTTTAGACTATTCGTTACTAGTCCTCAACCTTAGTAACTGGACAGAAGCCTTACCCAACTACAAGCTCTCTATGCTTCTCTCTCTCTCTCTCTCTCTACAGCATCAGCATCAGGGATGTTTACGGAATTAGTTACGACACTTTCAAGCATAAAGTACATCAACATTACTTGAGTAATTATAATTAATTAATAGCTATAAACATCAGCCGCTACAGCCTTTGTTAAATTAATGATTGAGTAATGCATACCACAACCTGCTCCTGCTCACCTGTATTTCTGCACACAATGTCTAAAGCTATATTAATTTTGTACTTTTGTGTGAATGGATGAATGAATGTTTCTTAAACTATTGAAGATTTGCATAAATCGATTCAAAATTCATAATTTGCATAACATTACTATACACCTAGAAAATTTTAACTTTGCAATAATGCTACCATAATGTATTTAATGTATTATTTCAATATTTTTTATTTGTTCTCTTCATTATCAAATGTATTATTATTAGTATAAGGTTGGATGGAAGATAAGGCTTCACTAGCCTTAATCCCGCCTTACAATAAAGACCCTTATCTATCTATCTATCTATCTCTCTCTCTCTCTCTCTCAATCTCTCAATTTTATTATTAGTTTATACATAGGATTATTATTATTATTATTAGTAGTAGTAGTAGTAGTAGTAGTAGTAGTAGTAGTAGTAGTAGTAGTAGTAGTAGTAGTAGTAGTAGTAGTAGTAGTAGTAGTAGTAGTAGTAGTAGTAGTAGTAGTAGTAGTAGTAGTAGTAGTAGTAGTAGTAGTAATAGTAGTATAGTATATTACCAACACCATACAAAATGTAATGTAATGTCCCTCCTTAAAGGTTGGATGGAAGATAAGGTTTCACAAGCCTTAATCCCGCCTTAAAATAAAGACCTGAATTAATCAATCAATCACTCTCTCTCTCTCTCTCTCTCTCTCTCTCTCTCTCTCTCTCTCTCTCTCTCTCTCTGGTTTCCGGACTGGTCATAGCACCTGTACAGCTTTAACTAAAGTAACCGACGATATACGAACGAATATGGACAACCGACAACTAACAATATTGACACTACTCGACTTTAGTAAAGCTTTCGACTCAGTTGACACAGACATTCTTATAAGTAAACTTCAAGCTATTAATTTTTCTACTTCTACGTTAAATTGGATGAATTCATATCTACGAGGCAGACAGCAATGTGTGATATCAGGCGATGAAAAGTCAAATTTTGTATCATTAAATGCTGGGGTGCCACAGGGTAGCATACTTGGGCCATTGTTATTCTCAATTTACATTAATGACATATCTTCATCACTAACTTATTGTTACCATCACCTTTACGCTGACGACCTACAAATCTACCTTCACGTTTCTCCTTTACATATAAATCAGGCAATTGAAATGATCAACAAAGACTTGCAATCACTGGCTGAGTGGGCATATAAAAAGGTCCATTAAGTTGGGCCCCCCCACCATCTCCAAAGATCAAAATTGTTATGCTAATCGTTTGGGGCTTCGTTAGTGCTTGATAGTGCGCGATACCACATCGTTAATGCTCACTCGCTGCCAGAGATATTCAAGATCAAAAGTGGGGGGGCAACTTAATGCCAGCCCCCCCCCCCTTTCTTAAAAAGTTATAAATTTTTAATGCCAATCGTTTGTGCTTCGTTAGTGCTTGTAAGTGCTCGATACCCCATCGTTAGTGCTCACTTGCTGTCAGAGAAATTCTAGATCAAAAGTGGGGAGCCAACTTAATGCCAGCCCCCCCATTCTTAAAAAATCAATTAAAGCCTGCAGAGAAAACGGTACATCTTAGAACCATGAAAGTTGAACCACACTTATATGTACCTCAGACGCAATCGTTTTTGCTTTCAAAACCAAACCCAAAACCATTTAAACCATTTAAATTCAAAACCATTAATAAATATCTAACACATGGTCTCCATGCGCGAAATTTGGCATGGGGGTAGATAAAAATTATTAGAATCAATAATCCGCCGAGAGGCAAGCGATCTACCACCTTTAACACTCCCTAAATTATCCCCTAAAATTTGAATAATTCATAGCTCCAACCAATAGAACTTTTATTCAACTTAGTTATTAAAATTATGTTTTAACGTGTTTTAACCCAATCGGCCTATTCTCATTTCCTCAACCACATTTTTCAACCCCCACCCCTAAAAATGTATATTATTTTTACCTTTATTTCCAGCATTCACCATGAAGGCACCTAATGAGTTATCAGCATGAAATTTGGCATGATGGTTCATAATAATATGAAAAATAATCCGCCGAGAAGCAAGCGATATTCCAACCTCAACACTCCCTAAATCATTCCGTAAAATTGGGAATAATTCATAGCTCTAACCCAAATATAAATTTTTATGCAAATTAGTTACTAAAATTATGTTTTAATGTCTTTTAACCCAATCGGCCTATTCTCATTTCCTGAACCCTATTTTTTCAGCCACCATCCCTAATAGTTTATGTTATTTTTACCAAATAACAAAAAGATGTGATATCCCCCCAAAATAAAAAAATTTTTAAAAAAAAAAAAAACGGCAGCCAAGCTCTCCTTCAAAACTGTGAATGTTGGGGAGATATAGAATTTGAGCCAATCTTTTCATTCACTTTTCATTCTTCCTGAATGAAAAGATTGGCTCAAATTCTATATCTCACAACATTCACAGCCAAATACTTTTGAAGGAGAGCTTGGCTACCGTTTTTTTTTTTTTTTTCAAATTTGTGTATTTTGGGGTATCTATTACATCTAGGCCTATGAACTTTTGTAGGAGGTTTTTTTGTTTTTGTTTTTTCAGTTGACAAGCTTCATGAGGATTTAGATTATTTATACCGCGATTTTTCCTTGATCATAACAAAGACAACTCAGAAATAAAAACAAGAAATAAATTTCCTTCTAATCTTGTTTTTAGTAGGGATGGGTTTTGACTGGTCAAATTTGAATTTGGTCAATTGACGGTCAAATGTAAAAAATCATAAATTTTTTTTTTATTAGAAAGGGTTGTATATTTTTAAATGTTCGGTGACAAAGCTTTTTTTTATAAAAATTCTTGTTTAATAAAACTCAGTTAAAAGCATATGCTTCCACACTTCATGTTTCAGCTTCATTTTTGCAGTGAGAAACAGGTACCAAAGATTGCAACCTCGCACCCCTGTGGATTGATTAATAAATTGTGAACTATTTTTTTTGAATAGTATTTTTGACTTTTTCTGTTTGTGAGGGGCTTTAGGTTTATCTTTAAGCAGTTTAATATCAGTTCTTTCCGTTTTCTTATATGAATTATATAATAATATTATTATTATTCTTATCCTAGATGCCACCAAAAAGTGACAAGCTCATTATAGCCAGTTAACTCTTCACTGTTGTGTTTTATTGTCATTCTTCAGCCCTTTATTACTATTATATTTTATTTGTCTATTAAATACATAATAAAAATACCTTACATATAATAATTAAAATAAAATATTACCTGATAAGTAATAAGTTAAGAAAGAAAGAAAAATGTTATCGTTTACTGAAGAGGTATTCACCCGCTAAACTAAAAAAATAACATTTCAATCAGGCTAACTATTTATGAATTTAGAAATTAACAGAAAAATTATTGAGTACGCCATGACCCCTCAGAAAAATGTCAAACTTGGTATTTTTCGAGCTAGGTCCCATCGGCGAAAATCCCCCATAAGAGATAACATGGGGACGATCTTTATGCCCCGTGACCTTGGAGAATTTTGATCCAAAAATATGTTGGCTATTATTGACCTACTCTACAGCCTTTTCTGTAAACTCTCTATATTTTTTTGTAATTTGGGCAAACGATTCGGTTTAAAATATGCTGATAAACCAAGCAGGGTGTGATTTGGAATGCATATTTCTGCGTGTTAGAGTGTATATTTGTGCACAGTTTCGGTAAGTTATAGGAATTCATTGGCATTATGCCAGTTAAGTTGTTTATTTTTATGACGATCGATCGAGTTTTAGGTATAAATATTCATGCAAAAATGCAAAAACTGCAAAAAAGGGGCCAAGCCGAAAACGAGGAAGATAAAAAAGTGGCTCAACTGCATTAAGTGGTGAGATTAGAAGTGTGGCCAGGCCATTATTTGTTTAAAATAATAAATATTTAATTATTATATAATAAATTAATATTATTTGACGAGTGTATTGAACTACTAACCGAGGTCTATATATTAAACACTTACTAGTGTGAATTTGCGGAGACATCCGGGTCAAATAGCTTCTGAAAACAATAATAAATAAATAATATAGCAATATCAATATTATTATCAATCTATAATAATCTATAAAATATCTTACTAAATAAATATATTAACAAAAATAACATAAAGCACTAAAAAAAAAATTATTGAAACATTTACATGTGGAAATATCAAAATTAACAGACGCCATTAAAAATTAAAAGCTTGGTCGATGAATTTTTAACTTGGTTTTCGTTACTGACTAACCAAAACATAAACAATCCAAATAAATAATCCCAAAATTAAATTCATGCAACTTTACGGTTAAACGATTTAATTAATATGTAACGAATTGATTTATTTAATCTCAATTTGTTGTGTGAAATTAACACCGCCAAACTGGGTTTTAACTGCAAGCTCATTTTACCGGAAAATAAATTAGCGGGAAAAATAATAATTGGATGGGCGAAGCGAAGCTTCAATTTCACTGACCCCCCAAAAAATTAGCCCGTGTGTTTTTTTTTTGTATTTTTGTCTGTTTGTTCGCACACTACCGGGCAAACGGCATATGCGATCTTGATGAAAAAATGGAGGGGACCTTTGAAATCTCTGAACTTAGACCTGCCACGTTTTGGGTGCAATCGAATAAATATTTCTCAGGAAAATCGTACTTTTACGATTTTTTTTCGATTTTCAGCGCGATATTTTTGTAACATTTGGGCCGATTCTGACCAAACGGCTACGGCTACAACGTTCATATTTTACATGGACATTAAAGAAACAGTGATGCAGTGCCTTCTAAAAAAAAGTCGGAAAAGCTGGAAGACATCGATATAAAGGATGTAAATTAGCCTTTTACAGGCATATAATAAAAAAGTAACTATAGAAACTTGACAAAGATCACCTATGCGTACAAAAATCAACTATTTGGGGCACGAAATATTTAACATCCAATTTTTAATTGATATTACCAAAGCAATTTATTCTAGTTTATGAAGAATATTTTATTTTAACAAAGAAAAATTTCCAATGGAACTTGAAAAAGAAATGAGATCTCACGAATACAAAAAACTTGTAAAAATACTGCCAAATCTTACACACTCAAAAGTAATGAGTAATGAGATCTAAAAGAAGGGCCATGCTCATGTACCCTTCAACATTTGCGCATCCTTAATTCATAAACTTACACTGCCTTGTAACTTCATTATTGAAAATCTTGCAACTCTCAACAAAAACGTATAGTTCACACAAATTCTACTTTGCCAATTAATATTCACGTAAAAGTTCATGCAAATTCTATTTTGTCAAGCTTTTCAAGAATGTAGTTACGAGGCAGTGTACGTCAAGAAAATGTCAGACTTTTCTTGCCCAGAAAACATGACATTACTGTAGATAATGATATTTTCTATGAAAATAAACTCATAGTGCCTCTATTTCAAATACAGGAAATTCAAAATGTAATGCACGAAAGCCAAGCCATCAAAGCATTGCAAAGTCAAAAGCAATGATTCTACCAACATTGTGTTGACCAGGAATCAGTGCTGCTCAATGCTTCACCCACTTTTGATCTTGAATTTCTCTGGCAGCAAGTGAGCACTAACGATGGGGTATCGAGCACTATCAAGCACTTACCAAGCACAAACGATTGGGCTGGCATTAAGTTTGCCCCCCCCCCCCACTTTTGATCTTGAATTTCTCTGGCAGCGAGTGAGCACTAACGATGGGGTATCGAGCACTATCAAGCACTAACGAAGCACAAACGATTAGCATAACAATTTTGATCTTTGGAGATGGTGGGGGGGCCAACTTAATGGACCTCACATAAAAACTGTTTACTTATAAACCCATCTAAATCTCAAACGATTGTTTTAGGATACCATAAACTTTTAGCCAAATTAGACTTTAATACAATCCACAATCTAACTTTAAACGGCAAAATTATCCCATTCCAAAATACTGTTCGAAATTTGGGACTACAAATGACAAACGACCTTTCTTGGACTGGCCATATTAAATATTTATGTAACAAAACGTATGCTTCTCTACATTCTTTAAACAGACTCAAAAACTTTCTTCCGACAAAACTGAAAACCATGCTTGTACAAAGTCTTATTATGCCACACTTTGACTACTGCGACATAGTATACAACGACTTGACTGAGGACCTCTCTATTCGTTTACAAAGGGCACAAAATTCTTGCGTTCGTTTTATCCTAGGTATTAAGAAATCAGATCACATCACACCCGGTTTTAGACAACTAAATTGGCTTCGATTAAATGACCGCCGAAATCTTCATTCTGTTTGCCTCGTTCATCGAATTTTATCATCATCTGAACCATCATACCTCGCTTCAAATTTTGAGTATTTGCATTCAAATCACAATTTTAATACCAGGTCACGATCAGGCACACAATTAGCGTTCCCCATTCACAGAACTAGTCTTCTTGATAATTCAGTGACGATAAATGCTATAAGGCGTTGGAATGCTTTACCTGTGGAGATCAGGGATGCACATAAGAATAATTATCACGTCTTTAAAAGTAAGGTTACGTCATTATATTATACTTCAAATGTCAGTTTGCCTGAAAGCTAATATAATTTAATTTAATATCCTATTAATCTGTGCTTAAATGTAAAAGTGCATGGCAAAACTCACATGTCAAATTATTGTTGTTTTTGATCTTGTAATTAATTATATTTGTGTTAAAATTTAAAGCGTATAAAAGAGATGGATGAATGTGTGTATGAATGACCGCCCTTTGTATTCAAGTGAATTTTATATGTTAAATATTAATTTGTGTTTTAATATTTTGTAGTGTTCTAGTAGTAGTGTATAGTAATCTGTCATACTTTAATTTGTATCAATTTGTATCAAACATTTTAAAGGTTGGATGTAAGAAAAGGCCTCACTGGCCTTAATCCCGCCTCTAATAAAGTCCTTAATCAATCAATCAATCAATCTCTCAATCTCCTCCATGTTACAGAGTTTGAAAGTGAGCGACGCCCTGTACTTCAGTGACTGGACAGGAGCCTCCCCCAACTACAAGCGCTCTATGCTGATAATAATGAGCCGAACAGTGCAACCAGTGGAGTTCTCCACTGGGTCATTTCTTACTTTTGACATGGAAATGTTTACCAAGGTAATAAAACATTTTTTATGGCTGTTAACTGTTGCCAATGAATTGTTGCGGCATTTTTCATAGTCTAATCTTGGAGTTACTCTAACTGTGTCTAGCCTGTAAAATAGAATATGTATCACTTTTGAGTCAGTCTGTCCTGCCGATCGTATGTCACGTACCACTTTATACAGACCGAGAGATAAGTTATAACCTCCAAATGCCCTTCAACTAGGAGTATTCAGAATGCTTTTGATGACCGTTGTGGTAGGCGGAGCTGGAATATCATTATCATAAAAATGTTTATTATTTTTTTTTTATCACGGCAGCCACAGCACAATACATTTTGTTGCCGAGGTTAATTTTGGTTTGTGAACGAAGACACGTTAACTATTATCTCTACTCTTTTTGCAAAAGCATAAGCATAAGTCTTGTGGTTAGCGTATCTGCTTCCAATGCAGAAGGTCCAGGGTTCGATTCCCGCTAATGTCAGAAGTTTTGTAACTTCTGATTTGGACTTCAGTCCATTAGTTCTTGTCTTAGGAGTTTGTAAACAGTGACTTTGGAGCCGTCCTAGCAACGAAGCACATAATAAATTTCAGAGGTGTTCTAAATCCGCCCTGTGGCATTCTGGCGTTGATTCGCGGGTGTTCGCATTGTCCATACCACTGATTGCTGTATTTCCTATTAAAAATATTGATCTTTGGTTGGTTATCGCTCACTCGTCGATTGCGTCGGGGCCTGCAGGGTTAGCGTGGTCGCTTTGATTTAAAGTCCCCCACTGAAAATCAGTTAAATAACTGAGTGGGTAGACTCTAAATAAAATTTATTCTATTTTATTTTTTATTTATAACAATCTCAACGAAGCATCCCCCGAGCTTAAAACAAATTGATAATTTACAATATCAGTTTTCATCAGCAATATATCCGTCAATTAAACCGGTTTGCATATGATTAGAAAAAATATTAACCTGTGAGCCGAATTTGATTTTTTACGTTAGAATCTAGGAGGAGAAATTGCATGAAAACATTTTTGGCAATTGGGTTAAACGTGCCAAGTATAGAGTAATGAAAAATAATTATGTATGTATATAAATAATTTTAAACTGGTAGTACACAAATTAATTTTGGTACTTGTTCATTAACGGGACCCCCCTCAATTTTTTGTTAATTGATCCCCCCATCGTCGTTTTTTTACTTATTTCTGTTTACAATGAATAATTATAACTTGCGAAGAGTTGAATATGAGTCAGACAGTGAACTTGACTCACACGTTCAACGTGACTCAGGCGAGTACAGTCCATTGGAACGCGTAGGCCTACATGAGAGCAGTCGTCGCCGTGCAGCTGACATTGACGTTCACGGACACCAAATAAACCTTCAAAACCTTTAACGTCGCTATTTTAAACGAAAGTACTTTTCCATTGACAGTCCTTTATATTTAAAATAGCCATATTAAAGGTTTAGTAGGTGGAGTATGTTGGCGTAGGCTGTGTCACTCCTGGCGCAAAGTATGTAGCCGGAAAGGATGTTTTCGAGGCTTTCTTCGAAATAATTGTGTTTTCCTGACCTCCTGAAACTCAGATGGAGTAGATTTAGTAGTTATGATTGTCTAATGAAATGTTTTTACTGAATTTTTAAATTTTTGGAGGGGGTCTCGTTAATGAACAAGTACCCTAATTTTTTATGAATTATCAGACGAGTGAGCGCAGCGAATGTAGTCTACAACGCAAATCCGACGGGCCTTCATCGTGATTAATAAGTTGTTTGTTAAATGCTTGTAAAAAAAAAACTGTTCGGCCCCATACGGCCAAACGGCCAACTAGATTGATCTGAATTAATGTTAAACATACATCCTTGATCAGGAAACCAAGAACTGCTAATAAAATGGGCAAAATCCTTTGCGATTTAAGCCTATAAGAAATAATAATTAGAAAAATTGCTTAAAATGTGTAAGTTTTATTTTAACGACAGTGGTTTTGTTCTTGATGAAGTCATTATTATCGAATCTTTTTTGTCATGCTGTGATTGTATGCAGTGACCAAGGTGTTTCGAATCTTGCACGCTCAAGGTTCCCCTAAATTCTGCTGTGAGATTAAGTATACCTTACAATCATTACTCGTATTTCGTACTGGCAATGTCTTCCATAGTTATCATTTAAAATATGTTTTATAGTTTTTTAAATACAATCCAGAAATTAAAAATTATTTCCCGACCGGGTGTTTGAACCTAGGTCATCCTCATTTCGGCTATAAGGGCGCCTTAGCCAACTAGACTTAGGAAAACGCCAAAGTCGTTGTTTGATGAGTGAGCGAGTTATGTGTTGAGTACCCGGAACATTTGCATTAAATTTTGCCAATAATTATATAGGTATAATTAATAGGGGTTTGAGTTTAGTTGGTATAAGGCGCGTCAACGGTAAAACCATAATGCGCCACTCTAGCCTATGATAGTCTAGAGAGGCTTTAGGTGGGGGAAAGAAAGGTAATGTTATACCGGGTATTTAACACATGGATCACTCACTCGTCTAACAACGACTTCAACGTTTTCCTGGTAGCTACATTTCTACTTCATGCCATATATAGTATCTTAATTATATAACGGGAAATTCGATGTTTCTATAATATTAACCGTTTGCTCAAAAATAACAAACAAACGAATTTGAAGGAGATGAGCACTTGAACTTGCATAGTATTTTATATATCTTTGTTTTTTTTTACTTATACGAATAATATTTTGTTCACTTGTTAACAATACAAAATTATAAATTTCAGCCTCGACCACTTCTTACTGAACATAAAATTTGCCTATTATACCTAGGAAAACGCCAAAGTCGTTGTTAGACGGGTGAGTGAGCCATGTGTTGAGTATCCGGTAACATTTCCCTTTCTTTCCACCTACCTAAGCCTCTCTAGCATATCATAGTCTAGAGTGGCGCATTATGGCCTGACAGTTGATGCGCCCTTATACCAACTGAACTCAAAAACGTATTAATTATACCTATATAATTATTATCAAACTTCAATGCAAGTGTTCCCGGGTACTCAACACATGACTCGCTCATTCGTCTAACAACGATTTTGGCGTTTTCATAGTCTCTTTGGCTAAGGCGCCCTTTTATACCCGAAATGTGGAAGACCAATAGGTTCAAACCCCCGTCGGAAAATATTTTTTAATTATTTTATGGGTTGCATTTAAAAAACTATAAAACATGTTTTGAAATGCATACATACTATGGAAAACATAGCCAGTACGAAATACGAGTAAAGATTGCAAAGTTTACTCAATCTCCCAGCGGAATTTAGGGGAACCTTAAGCGTGCAAGATTCGAAACACCTTGGTCACTGCATACAATCCCAGCCTGACCAAAATGAATCGATAAAAATTACTTCTTCAAGAAAAAAACCACTGTCGTTAAAATAAATCTACACATTTTAGCCTAATTTCAAATTATTATTTCTTGTAGGTTTAAATCGCTACTGATATTACTCATTTTGTTAGCAGATCTCAGTTACCAGGTCACGGATGTCTGTTTAAAATTTCAGTTCAATCTATTTGGTTGTTCGGCCATATGGGACAGGACAAACAGACAAATAAATCAAAACGATGGCTTGTTCGACTTGCGTTGTAGACTAAGTTCGCTACGCTCACTCGTCTAATACATACAGAGTAAAACATGAAGTAATATTATTACCAGCGGTTTAGCCGCGGTCGCTTAGCCGGTTCCCACTCAAACACCGAAGTTAAGCAGCCCTGAAACTGTACCGCTGGTTAGAGCAGATAGAGGTTCTAGAGCTAGTGTAACGGCTTCGTACTCCTTGACGTCTGCTCGGCAGCCTGGGTTAGTGGAGGAGCCTATATGACTCTCTTGGTTGGTTGGTTGGTCCCCTTGGTACTTTTCGAAAGGAGTAGGCTACGTGCCGTTACTGGGTTTCCCCTCCTCCCTTCTCTATTCAATTTGCAATAGTAGATTACATTATTCGTTGCAAATAAAGACTTAATAATAAAACATAGAAAACTCTCTGAAAATTTCAGAAAACAACTTCAAATAATTATCCCTATCCTATTAACGTTATCCGTGCATTTCAGGTCATCAACTCTGCCTACTCGTACTTCAATGTGATCACTAAGCTGAACAAGAAGAAATAGGTTGACGTCTGTTGAAAAGTCCGAAAACTGTGCTTTTTAATTGGAATGTTTAAGAATATTGGATGTGATGGCCATCTCCATCATTTCTAGTGCTTCACTGGATGAGCGCAGCGAAGACTTCAATTTCACTGACCCCAAAAAAAATTTAACTTTTTTTGTTCGCGCTCTACCGAGCAAACGGCAGAGGCGATCTTGATGAAAATTGGAGAGGACCTTTGAAATCTCTGAACTTAGACCTGCCACGTTTTTGGGTACAATCAAAGAAATATTTCTCATAAATATCGAACTTTTACGTTTTTTAAAAATATTTTTAATGCGATATTTTCGTGATATTTCGACCGATTCTGAGCAAACGAGTATAGGGTTACAACGTTCATATTGTACATGGACAGTAAAGTAATGGTGATTGCCTTTTGAAAGATAAAGTTGAAAAAATTAGCCAGAATCTATAGAAATAAAGGTTTTAATATAAGTTTTTCGAGGTGTATAAACATTAACAAGTAACGATAGATACTTGACAACAATCACCTACAATGCGTTCAAAAAGCAAGTCTCCGGGCCTACAGATATTTAACATTCTATTAATTGGTATTACAATAGCAATTGGTACTACTTTATAAAAATAATAATAATAATAATAATTGAGCGAGCGAAGCGAGCGTCTCCACTTGACTCTTATGGCTCGAATGTCTGTTTTTGTTTTTTTCTGTTACTGCTTCGATACAGGTCGCACCGTTTCTCTGATCGACCTGAAATTTTGCACACATGTACATACCACCTAGGCGGGTTGCTGTATAGTTTTGTGGCAAAATCGTTCAAAAAGTTAAAAAGTTACATTAAAGTTAATTGAAAGTTTTTTTTTCAAACTTAACGGAGACAAAATCTGAGGTGGCCAAATCATTTAGAATGTCCGTCCGATCACGAATATGTTATTTTTATTTTGATCCGATAAGTAGTGTAGTCGGAAATTACATTATAACAAAGTCCCGTTACCATGGCAACGGCGCACGTGGTTTCAGGTCACTATGCACTGCCACCTAGAAGTAATCAAAACACTATCGAGGAAGCAGTGTATTATTTGTAACCAAAGAGTTTAACAAGGAAATGATGTCAAGGTCTTCTAGATGGCGGTGGATTTTATCCATTCTCTCCTATTTTTCAAATTTTCAGCTAAATCGGTCAAGACCTTAAAGACTTATTGGTTTGTAACATTATGGGAATGTCTTACTCGGGTCGTGTTGCACGTACCGGTGCTCGCTCAACAACGCGTCCAACTGAGCGTTTTCCTAGTAATAATAATAATAATAATTAACACAATAAAGCGGTCGCGACACGGCAAAGAATCAAAACAACTTAAAGGTCGGGACATTTTGCCGCGTCGAATCTGCTTTAATTGCTTTTGACGTTTCAGCCCAACTGTGTGGGCTATCCTCAGAAAAACAAGATATTAATTCTAAAAACTTACAAAAATAAAAGCCCAGACAAGGCGTTACATAGAAAAACAAAATCACAAAACAAACAGTTACCATGACCAGGCCCCGCCTTCTATAAACATGCGTTACATTCTTATGAAGACCAAAATATCACATTTGAGAGTTTCTGGTACGTATACGATCACTTCGTCGGACTCCACTTTCTTGGGGCTGATCCAGTTCTGGGACAGGGAGGACGAGAAGGTCTGTATTCGAAACCGGAAGTAAGATGTCGGGGATAATGCAACTCTCAAATGTGATATTTTGGTCTTCATAAGAATGTAACGCATGTTTATAGAAGGCGGGGCCTGGTCATGGTAACTGTTTGTTTTGTGATTTTGTTTTTCTATGTAACACCTTGTCTGGGCTTTTATTTTTGTAAGTTTTTAGAATTAATATCTTGTTTTTCTGAGGATAGCCCACACAGTTGGGCTGAAACGTCAAAAGCAATTAAAGCAGATTCGACGCGGCGAAATGTCCCGACCAATAAATTGTGTTAATTAATAATAATAATAATAATAATAATAATAATAATAATAATAATAATAAATAATAATATATAATAATAATAATAATAATAATAATAATAATAATAATATATTATTATAATAATAATAATAATATATAAATAATAAATATAATAATAATAATTTAATAAAAATAATTCTGCAATGGAACTTGAACAAGTAAAGAGATCCCACACATACTACTGAAAAAAACTAATCCACCAACGCGTCTAAAAAAAGCGTTCGCGAAGCGGCCTAGTTCTACATAACGGGAAACCTGACTTCTGCTATTAATTCGTGTGATTTGGATGCAACGCGGTATGTTTCAGAGTGAAATTAATCGTTAATATTTTATAATTTATTATACATTACATGATCTATGATTTATGCATGTTTATATCTGTGTAATCGTTCATAAATATATTACTATATACATTCATTGATGAAATGATTTATGTTTATATCTGTCAATTGTTCATAAATATATTGTATGCATTTATTGATCTATGATATATGTTTATCTGTCAATTGTTCATAAATTTATTATTATCAATATTTATTGATCTCATATTTATATTTATATCTGTCAACTATTATTATAATATAAACATTGATGTAAGATTTGTTTTATCTGTCAATTGTTCATAAATATATACTTATATACATTTATTGATGTATGATTTGTTTTTATCTATCAATTGTTCATAAATATAATATTCTATACATTAATTATCTATGATTTATGTTTATATCGGTATATTTGTTAATATATATATATATATATATATATATATATATATATATACCACCATACCATATACGGAGGTTGCAGCCACTGTGACTCCAACCTTGAGAATGTCTGACGTAGTACAGACGAAACGTCGGTGGACGCCCAGGTTAAGCCCTGGTTCATCTTATCTTCGACGCGGTTTTACCCAAGATCCTTGTTTTTATCATAAATATATATATATATATATATATATTAGATTTGAGGCTTTCGCAGTACATGATATGAAAATATATATTAGATTTGAGGCTTTCGCAGTACATGATATGAAAATATATGTTTTGAGGTAAAACTGCGTGTGATGAATTATAATAAAATAATATTTTATTACCGACGTTTCACTAGGGTTTCACCTAGCTTTATCAAGGTTATAAAACAAAAACAAAATGGAATAACAAAGAACAAGATGACAATAATTAAAACACAGCCATCTAGGAAAACAGATCTAGATGACTAGACAGAGAGTTGAGAGAGAGCCTCCAGATGTTAGCGGTGTATGTTATCTTCTACTTCTTGTCACGGGACCTTCCCGGAGTTGGTCTAATGGACGAGTTTCATTCTCAGATGGTGGTGGAGCATCAGCCTGCAATAGTCTAGTATGTCCACTTCTCGTTATACGAACACCCTGGAGAACTGTTTTTTTTTGTTTTTTTTTCTAGATCTGTTTTCCTAGATGGCTGTGTTTTAATTATTGTCATCTTGTACTTTGTTATTCCATTTTGTTTTTTGTTTTATAACCTTGATAAAGCTAGGTGAAACCCTAGTGAAACGTCGGTAATAAAATATTATTTTATTATAAATCATCACACGCAGTTTTACCTCAAAACATATATTTTCATTTACATTTACATTTCATTCATTTACAACTGCTATGAATATATATATATATTCATAGCAGTTGTCGAAAAAGTTTGCCCCAACTGGGGTTCGAACCCAGAACCTCCGGTTTAACGTGCCATAGCTCTACCAATTAAGCTCCCGGGACCACAGAACAAACCCTTTTTTTTTCGACAACTGCTATGAATCAATAACTATGTCCTTAAAGCGGGCTTATGCTTAAAAACCATATATTCATATATATATATATATATATATATATATATAAAATAAAAAAAAATAATAGAATATATATATATAAAATATATATAATATATATAATATAATGATAATAATAATAATAATAATAATAATAATAATAATAATAATAATAAATAATAAAATTAAAATAAATATATATAAAATATATATAAAAGTAATAGGTTTTTTGTTTTCAATGCCACGTATATTTTCGTTGGTCCGAAGTTTCGGTGAGATTTCACCCATCATCTTCAGGGCCAATACAACTTTAAATATTAAAAAACGAAAACTACATCACTATTGATAAATACAGAACAAAACTGGAGAGAAAAAACAACAAAAGTCAACAAAAGAAATCACAGCACACATGACGAATTAATGCCATTTAAAGAAAGTCCTTACAAAACTTGTCTTTGCAAAGAGACAAGAAAGTCACTACATGTCCGTCGTTATTCGTTAAGTTTTTCGTCATGGATCTTGTCACTCTGACAGTCGATTCATTTACTTGTCGATCATGTGCAGGTATTAACTTGGGCGTTGATGGTTGGTCTGTAGGTTTTATAGTTAGCCTATGGTGATTGTACATGGATCCCTGAAATCGCAGGTTTCCATGTTACCGATAAACGTTGGCTATCTTGCTGCTTATTTAGACTGTGAGCACTTTTGTTTATCTCGATGGCTTCTCGTAACATTCTAGGAAGAAACTCCTCAACGGTGGCAATGGGTTTCATGCCAGCAAAGTCGATAACATGGCCACTTTCCTTAGTATGTTGAGCAAGGACTGATGTTCTGTCCATGTGCTCAACAGCTAGCATGTGTTTCTGTTGTCTTTGAAACATGTTCCTTCCTGTTTAACCCATGTAGGAATTGTGACAGATGCCTTTCTAATAGTATTCAAAAAATTCTCCATATACAATAAACTGCCAAAACACATCAGAGACATCAAAAATCATACTACATTTATTAGCAAATTAAAAGCATTTCTAGTAGAAAGAGCATTTTACTCACTAAATGAATTCCTAACAGATTAACCCTTGTCCTCCCTACAAACTGTCCCTTATAGATCCGTACTATAGGCTAGGCCCTACACATATATTTTAAATTCAATAATAATACCTTTCATATAATCATTATATCATAGGATAGGCTACCTATTACTCATTTCATTTTTTTCATTTCAATACTCAATTATTCAATTCAAATAACTTCAATTCTCAATACCGGTACTAGTATACCATACTAGTACTAGGCCTATACATATAACTTGATTCTCATTGAAATTCTCATTCTATTTGATTATTTATTTTATATTTAGTAAATTTATAAATTTACCTTGTTCTCCACTACAAACTTTCCCTTATAGATCCGTACTATAGGCCCTACACACGTATATTTTAAATTCAAAACTAATCCCTATTAAACATAAAACAATAATACATAATCATATCATACCATATGCTAGCGTTTTATATTATTATACATCCTAATGAACATCGTATTGTATTATATCATATCGATAACTCATTTCATTTTTTCATTTCATTATTGAATTAATCAATTCAAACAACTTCTATTCTCAATACTAGTATTCTATACTAATAATACATATAACTTGATTAACATAATACACATTTTATTTGATTATCCATTTTATATTTAGTAAATTTTTAAATTTACCATGTCCACTACAAACTGCCCCTTATAGATTCGAAATACTACTAGTATATATTAAATACAATACTAATTCCATTTCATAATCATTATATCATATCATATGCTAGTTTTTTATATTATTATTCATCCAAAATAACATCGTATTGTATCATATCAAACCAATTACTCATTTCATTTTTTATTTCAATACTCAATTAATCTATTCAAACAACTTTAATTCTCAATACTAGTATACCATACTAGTAATATACATATAACTTGATTCACATGAAATATGCATTCTATTTTATTATTCATTTTTTACCATGTTTTAGCCTTAGGAACTATTCACTCCCTCTTCACGAAGAGGTGTATACTTGTACCATGTATTAGCCTTAAGTGAATAAAGATCTACTCTACTCTACTCTTAACTGCTCTAAAGGATTCTCCAAAACCACCATGATAAAGTTGTACCTCTCTCTTGTTAGGCCTCATTTAGATTATGCTAGCTCTATTTGGAACCCATATCAAATCACCAAAATTCATAATGTAGAAAGGGTCCAACAGTGTGTTATAAAACATCAATGCATTAATTGTAACATTCGGTATCATAGAGTAGATTATGCACAACTTTGTAAATATGCTAACCTAATGACATTAGAAAACCGAAGGAACTATTCTGACATGGTTAACCTTTACAAAAATGTAAATAATTTAACAAACACTAGTTCAATTCTTGGAAAATTAAATTTTGATATACCTCCCAAACATACACGCCTTCATAAAACTTTTCAACCAGCCCTAAGTCATCTCGACCTTCATAAAAATTCATGCATCAACAGATTGCAGCATTTTATTTAATATGTTAAAACTTCTTGAAGGAACAGACATTGATCTCTACTCACAAAATGTTTTTAAATTTAAATCTGCGATCACTCAAGCTTTAGGATATTAACATTAACATTATGATTTACTCACTGGCTCATTTCCATTAGTCTCTTCTTTCATATCCATTTTTATTTTATTTTGTTTCAAGAATATCTGTTATTTAATTTCACTGCTAATATATTTGATTGTTTCACATTTAAATTGCTAATTTCAAATATGTTTAAAGAGTTACATGTATTATTTTGTATATAATTGTATATGTTAATGTCTATAAGTATATGTTTTCTACTAATTAGGCTATGCTTTGATTTGCACTTGTGGAGTATTTGTACTCTGTTGTAATATGCATTATAATAAATAAATAAATAATAATAATTATAGTTATTATTAGTATTATTTTATTGGATGTATTACATACAAACTCGGTCAAAACAGGAGCTAACATGTTGTACGGACTTATGTCAAGTACTTCCATGTGTACCTATATTACATACCTACATTATTACTTTGTCTTAACTCTAACTAAAATAAGTCATTTATAATATAGTTTGTAGATGATGTTTTCGTTCTGCTGTGTACGGTCGTGGCCGATTTCTCGTCGCCATCCTAGCATTTGCTCTTCGGACTATGGGAAACCACGAAAACCATGTCAGGATGGAAGCTGTCTCGGAATCTCGAAGTATCATTCTTAGTTTAGAAATTTACGAACTATTCTACACGTGTTGAGTATTACTGCCTTTTGAGTCTCGATGTAAACATTGGGTGGAAGATCTAGTTGTTTAATGCTTTCATGTAGCTTCTTCGGTATAATGCCATTAGCCGATATCACGTATGGGATTGTATTTACCTTTTTCTGTTTCCACATCTTCTTGATCTCAATTGCAAGTTCACTATACTTGTCAATTTTTTTCTTCCATGTAGTCTCGACGTTATGGCACATTGGGACAGCAACGTCAATAAGGGTAGTTTCTTGTTTCTTCTTGTCAATTATAATTATATCCGGTCTGTTGTGATGTATAGTTTGGTCTGTTATAACTGTGCGGTCGTAATATAATTTGAAATCTTTGCTATCTAATACTTTCTCCGGTTTGTATTTGTAGTAAGGTGTGTGTGTATCAATGAGGTTGTACTTGATTGCTAGTTTTTGGTGAATAATGTTAGCTACTTGGTTATGTCTAGTAGAGGTAATCCGTTTGACATAGTGACTGGCACCCGGATATGATGTGTTCGATTGTTTCACCCCTTACACTACATTTTCTACATTGATCGTTTACTGTCACATCTTGTATAATGTATTTTTTATAATTTTTCGTTGCAATCACTCTGTTTTGAATAGCCAGCATAAAACCTTCTGTTTCTCCAAATAGTTCCCCGTTGTTTAACCACCTATTTGATGCTTTAATATCTACGTGACCTTTATGTAGTTCATCATAATGTCTCTTGTGTAGGGTCTTTTCTGAGAGACGTAACTCTTTTGAAGCGTCAGTTATGAGTTTCCCTTGTAGATTGACATTTTCGTTTGCTAGATTGAGTGGAGTTAATGATTTGTCAGCTAGCACCACAGCCCTATGCAGTGTTGATTGGTTGCTCTTTGTAAAAAAATATTTTCTTAAAATGTCTAGTTGTTGATAATATAAGTTGTTCAGATCAATTAAGCATCGTCCTCCTTGTTCTCTTGGAAGTGTTAATCTCTCTATTGCTGATTTAGTATGATGCATTCTGTGTTTAGTAAGTGTAGTACGAGTTAATATTTCCAGCGCGTGGATGTCTGTCTGCGTCCATTTAATGATTCCGAATGAATATGTCAGTACTGGTATAGCATATGTATTTATTGCTGTGATCTTGCTTTTACCGTTTAGTTGCGTCTTGAGGATAGATTTTAGTCGCTTCTTGTATGTATCTATCAATTTTTCTTTCATTACTTTATGTTCAATTCTGGCAGCTTGTGAGAATCCTAAATATTTGTATACTTCGTTACCATCCATTACTCCAATCCTATTTCCATCATCTAGCTGGAACTCTTCTGCCTGCGTAACCTTACCCTTTTCGATATGTATCGTCTTACACTTGTCTACTCCAAACTCCATGCAGATATCTTGACTAAATTCAAATGTAGTATTGATTAAACTGTTTAGTTGAACAAAATTTGATGCATATAACTTGAGATCATCCATGAAGAATAGGTGAGAAATTGTGTGACATACCATATTATTGTCCTTAATTTTAAATCCTTATGTTGATTCGTTAAGCATATGCGACAGTGGGTTTAATGACAGACAAAACCATAATGCGCTAAATGAGTCACCTTGGAAAATGCCACGTTTAATTTGGATTGGATCTGTAGTTATCTGCTGGTTTTTCATATTTAGTTTTAGTGTTGTTCTCCATGCCTTCATTACTGTCTTCAAAAAGTTTACAATTACTGGGTTGATTTTATATATTTGTAAAATCTGAATAAGCCATGTGTGTGGTGTTGAGTCAAAGGCTTTCTTGTAGTCAATGTAGTTTACGTGAATATTCCTTTTCTTATTGTGTGCCTGGTTCATTACAGTAGAGTCGATAATGAGTTGTTCTTTACATCCCTGCGAGTTCTTACAGCATCCTTTTTGTTCCTCGGCCATGATATTGTATTCTTCGCAATGCTTATATACTTTATTTGTTATGCATGAAGTCAATATTTTATATATAGTTGGTAGACATGTAATTGGCCGATATTTACTTGGGTTCTTCGTGTCATTATCTTTCGGTTTGAGAAATGTTACTCCTTCAGTAAAGAATTCGGGTATTTCTTTAACTCCATTTATAAACTCGTTGAGACATTTTCTAATTTGATTGTGAGTAGTATTGATTTTCTTATACCAAAAATTTTGAATATTATCATAACCTGGTGCTTTCCAGCTATGTGTAACACTGATTGTCGACTTTAATTCGTCAACAGTTATACCTTCGAATCTCATCTCATTAACATCGCTCATCCTAGCTCTTTCGTCTTGAATCCATTGTGCATCCTGGTTGTGTGCTACCGGGTTACCCCATATTCCTGCCCAAAACTCTTCTATCTCCGTCTTAGTTGGTGTTCCATTTCCTGTTATTTCTTCGGTACTAGATAGTTTTTGGTAAAACTGTTTTTCCTTTTCTTTGAACATTCGGTTTTGTTCTTTTCTAATGCTACATTCTCTATATCTTTTTAATCTCTTAGCAAGAGCACTTACTTTTTGTTTAAGTGTATCCAAATATTCGTGATGAATTTGTTCAGTGTTTCATGTTTTGCGTGAACCTTGATTCTTTCAAATATATTTTGGCAGTAGAGTACCACATTTTTAGATCGATTACCCATTCGCAATTGTTCCAATCTACCGATATCTTTCCTAAACTCATCGATTCTCCCAATTAGTCGCTGTTCCCATTTCGGAATTTTCTTCTCTTGTTTTGTCTTTGAAGAGGTAGCAGATTTTACCTTTAAGCCCAAGTATCTAATCACTGCTACAGCTGCACAGTAAATTGCCGCATGAACGTCTGCAAATGATAGTTCGTCTTGTGTGTATTCTGATAAAATATGTGTGATCATTATGTGTACCGCTGTCTTCATTTCATTTGAATGCTTGGGTTTAGGTATGTATGGTCTTTTGTTTGGTTCTACGTGCGCAAACTCTGACATGGCTGTTGCAAATGCTAAAGCTAGGATGTTCTTTAGATGGATAATGCCAGGTGTATTTTCTATTGCGTTATGCATATCTACCTCTTGTGTTTGATCGTCTAGTCGTTCTGGGTGTCTTGATCTTCTTGAATGGTTTGGCATTTCTAGTGGTTCTGGACGTTCTGGTAGGTCTGGTTGTTCTGGTAGGTCCGGACGTTCTGGTATGTCTGGACGTTCTGGTTGGTCTGGAATTTCTGGTATAACTGGTAGATCTGGAAGTTGTAGCAGGTATGGCATTACAGGTAATTCTGGAAGTTCTAGTAGTTCTGGTATCAACTGGTCTTCTTCTTCGCTGTCCTCTGTCGATGTAGCGCCGTTATCATCTTGATGTGCTTGTAGTTCGTCTTTCACTTCGCGTCTTATTCTAGTTTTTTTTTCTAGTTTAATATTATTATTATTATTATTATTATTATTATTATTATTATTATTATTATTATTATTATTATTATTATTATTATTGTTGTTGTTGTTTTTTAAACCAGTCATTTTAAAAGGAACGTGAAAGGAACTAAGTTCCTTTTGAGGATTGTCTCAGTTTCTATTTTTGGGAAAGGAACGGAAACTTGAATAAATTCCTTTTAAGTAGAATTAACTTAACTTTTCAAGGTTTCTTTACAGGGGAACTTACCCATGACTTCTGCTACATTGTCTTTAGGACTCCACCTTTGGTTTTACACCTGGATCATTGTGTTGTGGTCAGTCTGATATAGGCAGATAAATTTCCAATTGCAATGCAATATACCTGACAATCCTGACATATTTAGTAAATATTATTCAAATACTGACGTTTGCAGCAGAGATATGGAAATAACAACACAAGATGAGAGACGTTTTTGAATAGCATTGTAGGGAAGGCCAGGTAAGAGTGGATATATGGAAAGAAGATATTCGAAATGAGGAAAGCGTAAGAAACCTAATGGCGCGAGAAGATAGAAGTGGTTCGGACATGTCAAAAGGATGGAAAGAGCGAAATTGATGGGGGCATCTACTCTGACAAGATAGAAGGCAAGACCCTCTCAGACACTGCGTTTTCAAACTTGGAAATCAAGTTAGCAATTTAAATGCAAATAAATAATAGTTTTTTTCCATTTAACCTATATTTTTATATTTTTTTGAGGTGAATAAAAACATTTTTCCCCATGCCAATGAAACAAATGGTACCTTTTTAAGAGAAGACTGAAAAAAGACATCTGCAAAAAAGTAGCAAAAGACAAGAAAATTCTGGTTTGCTACGGAAATTTGATTTATCTCTAAAATGCAAAATATGCCAAAAATTCAGAAAAAATATGGATTGAGGCACCTACAATTTTAATTTCAACATTAAATTAGGCTTTAAAAAATCCTGAATTACCAAAAATTTCATCAAAACCATGCAAACATATGAAAAAATAGTAAAAAACTTAGAAAAAACTTGAATGGTTTGCATAAAATTACCAATTTTACACAGAAACAAATATAGGACTGAAACCGTCGATAGAACAGCGATAAGGAATGTGGTGGACAGGGAAGAGTGGTAGCAGGAGTGAGGAAGATAGTAAGGCCTATCTTCAATGCCGAGCCTACGAAGAGTTTTCGTTACAAACAACGTTGATGAATGTGACCTTGAACAAGGTGTACGGCAATGACGCAGTGCGAGGCTCATCCCTATCACCGCTCTGTCTGTATCTCCGTCTCGGGTCATTACGGACATCCGTGTTCCGGTCGGATCTGTAAATGTGAGCTTTCCACATTAATTAATAAATTTGAATTTATGGGTTCAGGAAGTTTAAAAAATATCCATGTACAAGTTTTAAAACATGATTCCCACCATTTTTGAACTGTTAACGTGGAGATATAACTGATATCGCATGCATACAAGTACTTTTACATAACTAGTAGTTTCAAGTGACCCTGTGCTGAATTTAATTAAATAGCGAGATGGTATACGAGAGTGACTCTGTACAGTTCTTGCCATCACTGTGGACACCAAGCCCAAATCTACCAAGCTGTGACCATGAAGATAGCCATAGCACTGGTTTGTCTCGTTGTAGTTATGTCTCAGGTAAGCGGGACTTTGTAGGATTACGTGGCTTTTACTAGCATTTAAGGCTAATAATGATGATATATGATTTACTTAATTCATAGCATGTAGTACCTGTGTTCGGGGTTTTCTATATAAGTAAACTAGGCCGCTTCGCGAACGCTTTTTTTAGTAGTTTTTTTTTTTAGTTTTTTAGTTTTAGTTAATTTCAGATATATCGTGCTGGATGAGCTTTTTTGTAAGTTTTTAGTTTGCGTGGGATATCTTTACTTTTGCAAGTGCTTTTTGAACGCTTTGTAGGTGGCTGTTGTCAAGTTTCTATTGTTACTTGTTAATTGTTATTGTATACCTCAAAACATTCTTATTGAAATCTTTATTCTATGGATTCTATCTATATTTTTCAACTTTTTCTTTCAAAAGACAATACATCACCATTACCTTAATGTCCATGTGAAATATGAACATTATAGCCCCATTCGTTTGGTCAGAATCAGCCAAAATATCACTAAAATATCGCATTAAAAATCGGGGAAAAAATCGCAAAAGTACTATATTATGTGGATGAGCAAAGCGAAGACTTCAATTTCACTGACACATGATTGTTTTTTTTGTTTTTTTGTCTGTTTGATTGCTCTCTACCGGGTAAACGGCATATGCGATCTTGATGAAAATTGGAGGGGACCTTCGAAATCTTTTAACTTAGACCTGTCACGTTTTTGGGTACAATCGAAGAAATATTTCTCAGAAATTTCGTACTTTTACGATTTTTTCGAGTTTTAGTGCGATATTTTCGTGACATTTGGGCCTATTCTGACCAAACGGATGAGGCTACAACGTTCATATTTGACGTGGACATTAAGGTAATGGTGATGTATTGCTTTTTGAAAGAAAACGTTGCAAAAGTGAGCCAGAATCCATACAAATAAAGATTTTAATATAAGTTTTTTGAGGTATATATTAACAATTAACAAGTTAGAATAGACACTTGACAAGAATCACTTACAATGCGTTAAAAAGCACTTGCAAAAGTAAAGAGATCCACGCAAACTAAAAACTTACAAAAAAGCTCATCCATCAACGCGACAAAAAAGCGTTCTCGAAGCTGCCTAGTTATGAGAAATATTTCTTCGATTTTACCACAAAAACGTGGCAGGTATAAGTTCAGGGATTTCGAAGGTCCCCTCCAATTTTCATCAAGATCGCATTACATACCGTTTGCCCGGTAGAGCGCGAACAAACAGACAGAAAAAAAACAAAAAAAAACATTGGAGCTAAATTTTTTGGTGGGTCATTGAAATTAAAGTCTTCGCTTCGCTCATCCAACCAGAGTTTTTTATTTTACTTGCTCTACAGGATTCACCAAGACAGGAGGGCGAAGATTCGTCTTGCTCCAGTCTGTCAGTCTCCAAGTCAGTGCGGACGGTATGCAAGGCCGCTGATGGAACAGGTACTTCATGCCAGAATCCCCAACCCGGGACTAAAATGACAATTAAATGGAAGAAGAAAATCGTCCGCTACAATAGCAGTTCCTCCCAAGGAACTGGGACTGTCCAATGTCTTGATTCCGGCCAATGGGGTCTGGAGCCAAAGTTTGGTAGAGTACATTTCATTATCTTAAAATATACTTTCGTTATTCCTTAATTTATACATAAACTATAGAGCGTTAACTTGCGACTTGGACACATTGTTCTCTTCGAGAGCAGAGTTCTTTTGTATGTCAGCTAATTGAATTTTATACAACTTCAGATTCGGAGGAGCAACACAGCCGATGATTGATCATAAGATTAGACTAGGATGTCATAAAAATATTTAATTAATAAAGTAAAAAATAAGTTTATACAATACAATCATTAACTCTTGAAATCATTATTAAAATTAAAAAATGTATGATTTTTTAAATGTTTTATCCACTTTGAATGAAAAAAAACGGACATCATTTACGGTTTTTAAGTATTTTATTTATATTATTTTGTATAATGACTTTTACTTAAAAACCGAAAATAAAGGCCTATTTTTTTCGTTGAAAGTGGATAAAACTTACAAAAAATCATACATTTTTGTAATAGCATTTAATTTTAATTTTAATGATGATTTCAAGAGTTAATGATTGTGTTGGATAAACTTATTTATTAATTTATTAATTAAATATTTTAAATATTTTTATGGCATCCTAGTCTAATCCTATTGTCAATCATCGGCTGTGTTGCTCCTCGGAATCTGAAATTGTATAGAATTCAATTAGCTGACAAACAAAAGAACTCCGCTCTCAAAGAGAACAATGTGAAAAAAAACAATGTGTTCTACTCGCAAGTAAACGCACTATAGTATGCCTACAGGTTGCATGATTAATATTTGTTCTTGCATTCCTTTTTACCTACTTTGCTTTGTATCAAGAATTTTATTCTGTTGGTTATTGTGTCAGTAAAATTTTCCTCTCTCCATGTGAGTGTTTAGAGGAAGACTAACCAATCGTTTCCATCTTTTGAAATTCTCCCCTCTAGAAGATAACGTTTTTTTTTACATTTTCAAAATTATTAATAAACTCATATCTAAACTTGCCTCTATCAGTTCCAGAAGGTTATAAGCAGCTGGGGTATATCGGCTATTACAAGTACTACCCCAAGGACGCTATATGGGACGAAGCGATGATGACCTGCGCGAGGGAAGGAAGCAGTCTCGTGTTCATCGACTCTAAGCAAGAGCTGGACTTGGTGAAGGAATACTTGAAGTCAGTGATGCCTTCTGAAGAAGGAAAAATTAGGGACTTTAGCTACGGGGTGCACGACAAGTTCACTGAGGGACGTTTCGAGACACTCTTGGGTTTGTAGTAAATCATAGCTCAAAACTAAAATATTGCATCTAAAACATTCATTTTCGTATTGACCCAAAATTTGCATATAATGGCCAAAATAGAGCTTTTGTCCCTCAAAAAATAAAAAGTAAGTTTTTCTTTTTTCTTTAAGTTCATCTTTCATCCAGCCAACTTTCAGCCATTTTCCTTTGACTTTCAATATATCGGTAAAAGTGCTCTGGAATAGTCTTAACAAGTATTGTACTAGATACATACACCTTTACGCCATATTGTAATTTGTGTTGAATATATTAGGATATAATATATTACTAACAAAAAAAAACAAGTAATACAAAAGTTGGTATAGTTTACAGCTCTTTTGTGAACACTATGCAAAAACTATGCGAGTTAATTTAAATTTAAGTAGATGTATTGGTTCAAAAATCCAAATTCATCAAAATCAACTAATTATTGCGCTAGATTAACATAGTAAATTTTAATTATATGTTTTCCTTAATATTGATAAAAAATGCTTTCAGATGATACGTCACATTTAGACTCACTTTGAAATATTTGGGATTTATTAACATATTAATTTTCAGTTAATTATAATTAAATACTTATATCTCAGCGTGTAGCCATTTGTTTCCGAATTTACCATTTGAAAAACTATATAATAGCAAATTTTTACGCTGGTATAACATTTTCCATTATTAAGGCATCTTTACCCCACTATGATAGGCTAGGGAGGAAATACCCTTGCTCTCTAGTTCCAGTCGTAGGTAAAGAGAGGAAAGGGAATGTTACAGTGGGGTACTCAACACATGACTCGCTCACTCGTCTAGTATATATTGGCCAGTTATCTATGCGGAATGTTTGCAGGTGTACCAGTCGAACAAACGTACAACCAGATCCCATGGGGTGGAACACCGGGATCGGGAGAAGACCCGTCTACAGGGAAGTCGGCGATACTTGAAGATTGTACCATCTTCAAGTACCCAACTTATAAAATGTACGACGTGACATGTATTGATTATTTTTCTGCCTTTATGTGCGAGATTCCCTTGCAATAGGCACTCATGTTAAGAGGAGGCGTCGCTGAGGCTAGCGCAGAGATGACTTGAAGCGCAAAGCTTCCTATCTTTTCCTTCTCTTGTCGGGTAACAGTGGTTATTAATATTATTATCATTTCACGCGGACGTTAGATGATAATAAAGATTTATTTTACAACTCATTGACGTGAAGGAACTAAACTACAAACACTTGTAAGTTGATATGATTAGAACTAAACTACAAATACTTGTAAGTTGATACAATAGGAACTAAACTACAAATAATTGTAAGTTGATGGAACTCAACTACAAATACTTGTAAGTTGATACAAATATGAACTAAACTACAAATACATGTAAGTTGATACAAACAGAAACAAAACTTCAAATACTTGTTAGTTGATACAACAGCTGCATTTGAAGTACAAATACTTGTAAGTTGATCTTATCTACAAATGTTTACAGGTTGATACAATAGGAACTAAACTACAAATACTTGTAAGTTGACACAAATAGGAACTTAACTACCAACAAAATACACAAGTGGTAAAAAGAACTATCCATGATAATGAATCAATCTGTGAGTTGCATTACTCATAGTCCTCAATAAATTAATCAATTTTGAACAAAGAAATTGTGAAAATTTCTTTAACTTACTCAATCTTAACTTTTATGAAAATATTTTTTATATGTATCTCAACTAAAAAACATGCAAAGTAAACGGGCCAGTTAATTTCGTTAATCGCAAGATAAACATTTAATGGGACTTTCCTGAATTGAAAGCTATGTTAAATATTTTATTTTTCTTCTAGACTTGTCAATGACATTTTGAGGCTAATTTTTTTTTACAGCTAATTGGCGATATTAATATAAATTAGTTTCATACAACATTTGATAATTATATTACAACCGCTCAGCTGCAATAATCAACAACTGAGCGCGCGCTTTTAAAAGCATTGTGAACGGCTGTACGAAGTTTGAAATTAACATGGAAATGCTACGTTTGAGCCTAAAATTTGCGTTCGTACTTTTCACACTTTGAATTGTATGGCTTGTTTTTATTTTTATGGAAATTTGGCTCCGTTTGATGGTTCAACACACATACAATTATTTTCAAATATCGACAGTTTTGAGTTGGATAAATTGCACGAAAAAAATGAGAATTAAATAGGGAAATGGGTGAGGCACAATAAAATAAGTATTTAGTTTTCTGTCGGTGGGTGTAAACAGAAGAAAATAGTCCCCCCCCCCCCATCTAATTTGAAAATTAGGAAAGTTAGTTAGTTAGACGCTGAGCGTCCGCGCGCAGGCCTCAACCTCAGCGCCTCCTCACAGACAGAGGTGACACGCACAATGATTTGGAAACTCACAAGTTTAAATGCACGCCTGAAAATATGTTTGCTTTTCTTCAGTCGTTAAGCTGAATGCTAGGTTAATCCTCCCTTTACAAATACCCTTACCCTAATAACCTGAGTAACACGATGTGTGGACCTACCCAACAGCGGTCATCCCTACATAACAAAACAGACTGAAGAAAACACACTTCACATGCACAATGATTTGACATATGAACGCACGTTTCCATAATAATATTGTGTAAAAAATGATTTTTTCGTAATACTTGGTTGTATTCTGAAATTCAAATAAAATAATCGAAATTATTGAATTTCCTGGGTTATTATTTTGGACTATATTCTTCGTACTTCTCAATGATTCATCTTTGATTAAGAAATCAAAATGGCCGCATATGAAGTGTAGGGTTTTGTACTGATTATTGGTAAAGGCAAACTTTCATGCAATTGTGATTTATTGTTTTTTTTTCCCCCCTTAAAACAGCCCGGTTCTCAAATGTCTCACATTTTGCCGCTCGTATTAAAAATCGTCAATTTTTTTTACCAGTCTATAGGTGGGTTTATGTAAAATCAGGTAGTCGGCAGTCGGTAAGAGAATCGGTATCGGCAAGACATTGGTTTACGTACTAACTGATGAAATCCCCCAACCGACCAATAGGAAACGTCGGTTGAAAGTAACATAACCTCAAAAGCAAGCACGCACAAAAACGCGCCAAAACACTCATGTCACGTGACCGCTCCTGATTGGTTCAATCGCTACCGCATCTCTTGCCGACGCTAGCCGACAGTCGGCAACGGCCTGCCGACGCTTACATCATCTCATAAACGATAGGCAGGAAGTCGTATGTTCTAATGCTTGCCGACTACCGACTACCGAAACCTATCTACGTAAACCACCCTTATATTCTAAAATATGCAGACATAACCTTCAAACTAGACCCACATTTTAATGGAAATTGAGCATTCAAACATTCATAAAATCCGTAATTTTAATATTATTGTCCCTCGTTGAACTTATCTAGAAAAAATATACGATCGATAAAAGCGTAAAGATACCTATGAGATACTTCGTCGAAAATACCACCAATAAGTTTCTTATGGATGGGATTTATGGGAACAATCCGAACAAAACTGCGTTTGCCGTTGCTATGCGTTGCCATGGGCGGCCATGATGGAATGACGTCACACTAATAGTATATTAATAAATAAATAAATAAATCCGTATTTAGAGTCTACCCACTCATTCACATAACTGATTTTCAGTGGGGGACAGTAAACCAAAGCGACTAAGCCAACCCTGTAGGCCCCGACGCAATCGACGAGTGAGCGATAACCAACCAAAGATCGATATTTTTAATAGCAAATATAGCAATCAGTGGTATGGACAGTGCGAACACCCGCGGATCAACGCCAGAATCAACAAGGCCGATTCAGAACAACTCTGAATTTATTATGTGCTTCGTTGCTAGGACGGCTCCACCAAAGTCACCGTTTACAAACTCCTAAAACAAGACCTGATGGGCTTAAGTCAAATCAGAAGTTAAAAAACTTCTGACTATGACGGGAATCGAACCCTGGATCTTCTGCATTGGAAGCAGATACGCTTACCACAAGACCAACGAGCCATACAAAAGAGTGTTAATGAAATGTTTTGAAAATCCGAATATATGTTACCTGACGAAGTGAACGATCTATCTGAATCTGAAGCAACGTTAAAAATGAATTTCGATTGCAAAAATGACATGGTTTGTTAAACAAATCGTAAATGCAGGTGACAACAGAACTAAAAAAACAAGCGCACCTTCGCACACTCTTTGTTAGAGAAACGAATAAGTTGTGCACATGCAAAATTTATATTCCGTGTAGACAATTGAAAAGACTGTTAGAATTAAATATCATTGCACCCTTCACTAGTTTAGAGGTTCATTTCAGTCCGTGTATCTTGTTCACCATGTTGTAATACGAGTACCCAGAGCTCATTACCTGGAATTAAAGAACAAATGAAAGGTTAGCAAATCATCACAGCGGCGAAGATCGTAAAAAATGTACGTCATTTCTCTCTGCCAATTACAAGCTAGGATAACAACTCTAACAGACAGCAGATCATGCCAGACGATGACAGCAGGTTACCGCTCCAATCAAGGTTAGTGGCAATTCGTAATTAAGGTTTTTCCCAAGGTTTTCTTCTGACTATAAGTGCCAATGCACTTAGTGCCATATAATAGTCCATAGTCATTGAACGGTCCCCAAGATTATCCCCGCGCCAGGTTCCAAGTGATATTATCTTTATTGGAATAATCGTGTGGTAGGAATTTTGGGGATAATCACATCCCTGAGCACGGAGTATAACAAGTTGAAAAGTAAGAACAAGAAACGTTACAGAAACGTAAGACGGTAGTCAATGCAATGAAAGTTAACATGAGTAGAAACACAAGCTACACATGGTTAGTGACGTCTGCCGTCAGGAGGCGTTGAGTATCGTGTTACACTGCTGGAACTAGGCCTATCGGGTACTAGCCGTACTACAACAATCTTACTGTAATGACTGCTTGGAGCCTTTACTAGAAGCAAATTTGTAAATGGTTTAGCGCATCATTTTAATATTCTTTATCAACACTTGTCAATGTGCCAAGAGAAGACTCTTACCCTCGCTGATGAACAGGGCCAATAGTTCTAGTGTTCTCGAAATCTATAACATGAGAGAGAGCTTTCGCATGTTGTGCCAAGGCCAAATTCTTGTCTCCTGCCTTTACAGCATTGGAATGTTCTTTTATCCTAACGGCTATGCGTCTACCTGTTTGGCCTGTATATGTTTGGTTACAGTCACCACATGGCACCTCGTAAACCCCCTTTCCCTCCAGATGGATTGAGTCTTAAGCATTTCTCTGATAGGATCCTACTTCTCTATCAGTGGTATTTGACCTCGCCGCCCCGCACCAAATTTTGTAATATAACATCGCCGCCCCGCACCTTTCAGTTATATAAGAAGGAGGTTGCACGCGTGCCAGCCACTATGACTAAACTTAGACTTGCCACGTTTTTGGGTACAATCGGAGAAATATTTCTCATAAATATCGTACTGTTACGATTTTTTTCTATTTTGAGTGCGATATTTTCGTGTCATTTGGGCCGATTTTGACCAAACGGGTTGGGCTACAACGTTCATATTTTACATGGACATTAAAGTTATCGTAATGAAGGACCTTTTGAAAAAAAAATTGGAAAAGTTAGCCCGAATCCATAGAAAAAAAGGTTTTAATATGTTTTTTGAGGTATATAATAACAATTAACAAGTAACAATAGAAAATTGACAACAATCACCTACAATGCGTTCAAAAAGCACTTGCAAAACTAAAGAGATCCCACGCAATCTAAAAACTTACAAAAAAGCTCATCCATCAACGCAACTAATAAAAGCGTTCGCGAAGCGTCCTAGTATCTTAAAAAAATCAGGTCTGCGAAATCGAATTTTGCATTTACCAGAAATTTTGGTTTTTCCATTTTTGGTACTTCCCAAAAAGTCATATTTGATTGTCCATTAATAGGCACTAAATTGCATTTAAGGAAAAATTCTGTCAACGAACATTGAAATGACCTAAATATTCATCCGATTACAGCTAAAGTTTTAATTTAACATGGCTGCTAATTCCTATGTTTTACATTATGAATTTTTGTGCTGTTTTTACACTCTTTGTGTTACATTATTCACTTTGTAACAATAGATTTTGTATTGCTTTGTATTGCTGCTAGCGATAAACAATATAAATAATAGGGTTGCACAATGTCAATTGACCGGTCAATTGACTGGTCAATTGACCGGTCAAATGACTGGTCAAATACTTTTGGTCAATTGACCAGTCAATTGACTTAAAGATAATATGTGTATATTGCATTTAAAAATTAAAATTATTTGAATTTTCATATTTGAATTTGAATTGTTATGTAAACAATAACATTTCTTTCTTTCTTTTTCAATTAAAAAAGTTTTAATTAGGTAATATTTTATTTTAATTCTTATTTATTATGTAGTTATATAATGAATTATAATAGACAAATAGAATATAATAGCTTCTGGGTAAGCTGAAGCTGAATCGGAGGAAGGGACTGATGACAGCATCGACGATGATGATGATGACGATGATGATATGCCACTTAATATGCATTTAACAAGCTTTTAAATAAAAAAAAGCTTTTGTCACAACATTTAAAAAATATATACTAATTATTTAATAAAATAAAATTTATGATTATTTACATTTGACCGTCAATTGACCAGTCAATTGACCAAATTTGAATTTGACCGGTCAAATCCCATCCCTAATAAATAATAATAAAAAACATAAAATATATAGGTGTTGTTTTATTTTTTGTTCACTTTTGTAAATACTTACCTAAACAATCAACCAACAGACAAAAAACAAACAAGATCACGCCATCATTTTTATACTTCGTCTCGAATAGCCAAAATGCATTAATATTGTCAAGTACTATAGGGTACTTGTTGGCTAAATACTAGTTATTTTGAGGTCCAATACATTTCCAATCTCCAAGAACATACGAGGCATATAAAAGCAAAAGAGTCTTTCTCCACAAAAATCGAAAATGAGCCAAATACACCAAAATAAAGCAAAAAACAATGTCTGTGGCACGATTGAGTCGTTTAGAAGCAAAAAAAAATTTTCTCCTGTGTATATTTGACAAAGAAAAACATGCTGAGAAGCAAACAAATCTTTCTCCATGCCCATTTTAATGCTAACTGTTTTTTTGAGGTTATTGGTTTTTTGTCATTTCCCAACATTTAAGAAAATGGAGAAAGACTCTTTTGCTTTTATATGCCTCATACGTGAGTTCATTGAGGGTCAGGAAGTCTAGTTGATGTCCGGTGAGACACAAATTATATCGAAATACAGGAAGGATGATCTAAGACATTTCACAGTTTGAACTAGGATTTCAGTCCAGGGAAATGACAGGTAAAAAGCTAAGGACTAAAGATTGCACAACTAATTAGTGCTAATAGATCGGACTTTGATTAAGTGCATTGAACGAGAGAATGCTGAGTTACGTAGATACGATCGTGATAATTACGAGACTATGACGTTATCTTAGGGAAAAATGAGCCAGGATTGGCTGAGAAACCCTACGTGGTCATCCAGACCATGGAGGGGGGAGAGAAGAGTGGAACAAGAATCGAAAAGTGAATGACAGTGTCCAGGAAAAAGGGAGTTGACAAAACATCGTGAAGGGAATAGAAAGTCCCAGGAAGAGTTCTAAGTGAGGATTACCGGATGGAGAATCAGAACAAGGATTAGCCGTAAGAAGTGGTGAAGATGGAAGACATCATCGGGTTCGACATCAGGGTGTCCGGAGGGAGACAGTCTAAACCACATACCAGGAACCAGGAGTCAATCGGTAAGCCATGCACACCAATTAGCAAGTCATAGAGTCAGTAGAGGTATAAACCCACGGTCTGCCAGACGGAACTCATAGGTTCGATCCTAGGCCAGAACCTCATATTCGTTTGAGTGGGATCGTCTAATAAATCAGTTTTTTTCTTTTCGTTTTTCTTTTTTAATGTTTTTTTTCTTCTTTTTTTCTTTTTTTTCTTTCTTTTTTCCTTTTGCTTTTTTTCCTTTCTTTTCTTTTCTTTTCATTCTACACCCTTTTTATATTTGATTCATTCATTAAATGCATAAAATATATTTTTTTTTATTTGTTTCCAAAATTGTTGTGTTTAAATGCATTGTTGTTGTAATGCTACTATTTCAAATATTTATGAAAATGTAGTTTAATGTTGTTTCTGCATCTATGTAATTATATTTATTTAGTTGTCCTCCTTTGTAAATCAGTTTTTATAACTGAATAGGATAGACGTTAAATAAATAAATAAAATAAAAATAAAAATAAAAAGGTTATAATGTTTGTCATCAATACAGTGCTGGTCACGTTTAATTACTGTGTCTCAAACCCTATCATGAGCCCACGTCCCAGAATTCCAGGAGGGTGGGCCTTCCCTTAGGGTGACAAGCTGCGACCCTCAATTGCAGTCACTCAGGCAAGTACACCTTTTGCAAGGGGGCCTAAGTCCTCTTACATGACAAAATGAGCAATATACAATCATTCAATTCGTTGCCATAAAATCCAAACACTAGAAAATAAGAATTTTGTTATAGGCAGGTTTCCCTGGACGAAATTAATTTTAAAATCCCAAGAAAAAAAAATTATTATACTTTTCATTTTCACACAGCTTTGGTATTACGAAATAATAACCCCCAATTTAAAAAAAAACGCGCTTTTTTTCTCTCGCAAATGAATGTTTGGTGCCTTTTTATCATCCTAGAAATACTGAAACGTGTGGCTCGTTGGTCTTGTGGTTAGCGTATCTGCTTCCAATGCAGAAGGTCCAGGGTTCGATTCCCGCCAAAGTCAGAAGTTTTTTAACTTCTGATTTGGACTTAAGTCCATCAGTTTGTGTCTTAGGAGTTTGTAAACGGTGACTTTGGAGCCGTCCTAGCAACGAAGCACATAATAAATTCAGAGTTGTTCTGAATCGGCCTTGTTGATTCTGGCGTTGATCCGCGGGTGCTCGCACTGTCCATACCACTGATTGCTATATTTCCTTTTAAAAAATATCGATCTTTGGTTGGTTATCGCTCACTCGTCGATTGCGTCGGGGCCTACAGGGTTGGCTTGGTCACTTTGCTTTACTGTACCCCACTAAAAATCAGTTATATAATTAAGTGGGTAGACTCTAAATACTATTTATTTATTTAAAGCTCAAATTTAACGTCTATAATGTAACTGCAATTATAGAATATACCGTGGCACATAGGAGTTGTTTTTAATAACAAGAGATGGCAACTTGAAAAAAACAGGTTTTGTCGTCTCGGATGACAGCCATTAATCTCAATAAACCTAGGTATTAATTGAGAGTAGGTTATAACAAGAGAGAAATCAGGTTGTTTAGAAATGTAACATATAGGGCATAAAGAAGCAAGATAAAAGCAAGCAAAATGACAATTTGAATATTCTTCAGGAAGTATGAGCAAGTCTCTATCAGATAACGTTGCCATATTTCACTCCAACATAGGCCTAAGCTTGACAAAGTACCATTAAGTAATATAATTTTCTCAATTGTGGCATATTGACTTCCACTAAGTAAACAAAAACAATATTGATATATTATATTATTTTTATCTTCGGTGGAGGTAATTTTAATTTCTGTCTTTAATACCATGATCTATCTAGGTTAATAAATGCATATGTGTAATTAATTTAGCTGACGCCAGTCTAGAACGAGTATATACTAGGTCTTATGTGTTAAACGCGTTTCTCTGGAATAGTTGTTTTAAAAGAGTTGCATCTGAACACAAGTAATTTGTAGGACATAGTCATGCATATGCGTAATTTAAATTACGCCTGCCTAGATCAAGTTTACTAGTTTCATGTGCACAACTTGTTTTCCTGGAACGATAGTTTTAAAAGCGTTGCACCGCTAGCTTCATTTAGTTGGGATCAGATAGCCAGCATGTTCGCCTGGAGTTTGCTAGTTGCGCTGTTAGTTGTTGGGGGCTCCAGGATCAACGCCAAACTGAGTAAGTACTTTTGATATAATTGAGTTAATATTTACTACATTCTGAATTCTGAATTTTTTGTTGGAATTATTTCTTTTTTTTATAAGTTATCATGAATTATTAATAAATTTTAACATTTCCACCTACGGGAGTATTTCCCGACTATCCAAATCGAGAAATTAATAAATTGAATCGTAAAATATTGTTTGTTTAAACCAAACCAAAACTCTAGACTTATTTTTTGTTTTTTAAGTTTTTAAACTGTTTCGTGAAATTGGGGGTAATAGACCCATTTTAAACAAATAACGTGTTTTAAATAAATAAAGTACAGGTTTAAAAAATATGAACTTTTTTTAATATAGGTGCATTTTCAAGGCAACTCAGAAAATTCGGCTAAAACCATTATGAAAAATCTTGTAAAAAGAATACGGCAGGTAGATAGATAGTGGCTTTATGTTGTAAAAGTACTTACTGAAATTGAGAAAATTTTTGCCAAAACGAGAAATGTAAACATTCTAATACTTTAGTTGTGTATCTTGCAAAACAAATTTTGTAATGATATAAGAAATAATGTTTAAAAAAACGGAAATGTTTTAGAAAGTATATAAAATATGCATCGACTTCTTTTAGCCATATGTGACTTCATGGGTCATAATTTTCTGTTTTCCTTATTATTCCTATAAAAGGACTTGATTGTTTTTATCTTTGGCGTTTTGGACTTTGTAAAGAATTGAGCGTTAATCGTGTCAGGATAGTTAATTGTTGTTTGAGTATGGACTTTGCGTTGAAGCTTATGCATTTTTAAAACCTACATTTCAAAACACCGGTATGTAATATTTTTCAATTGAAATTAATTTTATGAACATTATTCTTATTTTTTTTTTATATATATATTGTTAAATATAATTTTCCAAACGATTTCGTTTAGTTCGTGTACATTATCTGAGTATCAATTGAATAATTTTTCATTGTATATGACATGCAATAATTACCCTTACTAAAATTTTTGTAAACCGATCGATAACCAACTAATAACCAAATAGCAACCCAGAAGACATAACCTTTCAATAACCATTTGTAAACAAACTGATAACATTTGTTTCAAAAAGTTATCAAATGGTTATCATAGATAACCATTTGTAAACCTCTTCTTTTGTTGATTTGGAAGACATTGTGATAACCAACTAATAACCAAACGATAACCATTTATAAACGAATTGTAAACCAAATAACAACCAATACATAACCATGGTTATCAGAGGTAAGGATCACCAGCGCGATCTAGAAGTCGCTCAAATAACCAAAATCAAATCAGATTCCGGAATCAAACATTCTAAAATAAATACTTTCAATGACGTTAGGACTTCAATTCATATATGTACATACCAAGGAACAAATACGCACTGGATGGAAGAAGAATTAGACAATTAAATTTTATTGGTGACTGTCGGTCTCGATCCCGGGATCTCTTCCTCCATAGCTCGACGCTCTCTCCAACTGGCCACGGAACCTGTGCCAGTAACAGCGCGCAGGCTTGCTTATAAGGTTGGGCCGCGCGCTTGTATCGTGTTATTGCAGAATGCAACGTCTTTACTACTCAATATTGTAATTTTAGTTTTAATTTCGTTCCCAACATAATGATTTAACAATATCTGGAATCTTCGAAATGATAATTCTTCCGATTATCCCTCACATCATGTGTTCATATCTTTGCGCCTGACTGATCATTTTCTACATGTATATCATACAGTCATCAATATAATAAACGGTTTATGTATACAATAACTATGTATAATATACATAGTACACAGTTCGCTCCGAATTAAGAAAAAAGGGCACTTCAGGGAAATTTTATGCTTTTGGATGTACCTATATTAATGATTTAGATTTAACTTATCATTTGATTTAAATCAAATACATATAGTTGTAAATCAATTAAAACCATAGTTGCCATTTAAGTTGTTATTATTATTATAATTATTATTATTTATTGGATGAACGTAGCGAGCGAAGCGAAGATTTCAATTTCACTGACCCCCCAAAAAATATCTCGGGTGTTTTTTTGTTTGTTTTTTTTTGTTTGTTTTTCTGTCTGTTTGTTCGCACGATTCCGGGCAAACGGCATATGCGATCTAGATGAAAATTGAAGGGGACCTTCGAAATCTCTGAACTTAGACGTGCCACGTTTTTTGGGTACAATCGAAGAAATATTTCTCATAATTATCGTACTTTTACGATTTTTTTTCGATTTTTAGTGCAATATTTTCGTGACATTTGGCCGATTCTGACCAAACGGGTGAGGCTACAACGTTCAGATTTCACATGTACATTGAGGTTATGGTGATGTAGTACCTTTTGAAAGAAAAAAGTGAAAAAGTTAGCCAGAATCCATAGAAAGAAAAAGTTGAAAAAGTTAGCCAGAATCAATAGAAATAAAGGTTTTAATATAAGTTTTTTAGTTTTTAGTGCGATATTTTCATCGCATTTGGGCCGATTCTGACCAAACGGGTGAGGCTACAAACGTTCAGATTTCACATGTACATTGAGGTTATGGTGATGTAGTACCTTTTGAAAGAAAAAAGTGAAAAAGGTAGCCAGAATCCATAGAAATAAAGGTTTTAATATGAGTTTTTTGAGGTTTATAATAACAATTAACAAGTAACAATAGAAACTTTACAACAATCACCTACATTGCATTCAAAAAGCACTTGCAAAGGAAAAGTGGTCCTACGCAAACAAAAAACTTACTAAAAAGCTCATCCATCAACGCGGCGGGACTAAAGCGTTTTCCTAGTTTATTATCATCAAAATACAAAATTAGACATGTCTATTCTAAGTTCTACCTATAAATTGGTTGTAGAAAGCGAAACTGATGAGGCTCATTCACACTGTTGCGCGTTCTGCAATCAAAATAACACTAAAAGGCTAGATCTAAAACATAAAATTCTTATCAGAAACTGGGCTCATATGAACTTAGATGAGAACATTAAGATTCGATCAAAGGATGAAGAAAACATGGTGATGTATGGCAGTTTTACAATTAGATAATAATGACTTTTCTAACAAAGCGTAGCACAGATATTTGGATGAGCGAAGCGAAGACTTCAATTTCACTGACCCCCCAAAAAATTTAGCTCGGGTGTTTTTTTTGGTTTGTTTTTGTCTGTTTTTTCGCACGATTCCGGGCAAACGGCATATGCGATCTTGATGAAAATTGGAGGGGACCTTCGTTTTCTCTGAACTTAGACTTGCCCCGTTTTTGGGTATAATCGAAGAAATATTTCTCATGAATATCGTACTTTAACGATTTTTTCGATTTTTAATGCGATATTTTCGAGACATTTGGACCGATTCTGACCAAACGGGTGGGGCTACATACAACATTCATATTTCACATGGACACATGGTTATAGTGATGTAGTACCTTTTGAAAGAAAAAGTGAAAAAGTTAGCCAGAATCCATAGAAATAAAGGTTTTAATATGAGTGTTTTTAGGTTTGTAATAACAATTAACAAGTAACAACAGAAACTTGACAACAATCAACTACAATGCATTACAAAAAGCACTTGCAAAGGAAAAGTGGTCCTACGCAAACTTAAAACTTACAAAAAGTTCATCCATCAACGCGGCGGGACTTAAGCGTTTTCCTAGAAATCTATAATCAAGTCCATTTGAAGCAGGGTGTTGCAGTGGCGTGGTTGTCATATGGCTATTTAAAGGTTTTTAATAACCAAATATAAACCATCATTTGGTTATTACTTGAGATTTACAGTTAATTGTCAATTGGTTATGAGAAGGTTCATAATAACCAAGGTTGTCAATTGGTTATGTATTGGTTATTATACGATTCTCAGAAAAAGTAGTAAACCAACTAATAACCATGGTTGTCAGTTGGTTGTTACTTGAGGTTTACAGTTGGTTGTCAATTGGTTATTAGAAGGTTTATAACAACCACGGTTGTCAATTGGTTTGCAATAAGTTATCAAATGGTTATCAATTGGTTATCAATAGGTTTACATTTAGTTTAAATGCATTTTCAGGACTTTCAGCTGGTTACTAGTGGTTATCAAATGGTTATCAATTGGTTATCATGGTTAACAGGAATTTATCGTTTGGTTATCGATTGGTTTAAAAAATTTAGTAAGGGTATGCGATCTCATACATGTAAATACATAACAAGAAAATTATCTGAAAAGTTAATATTAAGTGCTATGTTACAGACAGTATAGATTTCAAATTTCTGAAATACATTCCCTTTAACACGTTGTCAAAACATCTCATTTCTAAATCGAAACCAGGTCCTCTTGCTTGGCTGCTGTGCATATTTGTGTAAAACTTATTAAATTACTATTTTCTATTGTAATCAAAGAGCTTTTTTGTGTTTGTTGAAAGTAATAATATATTATTCCATTATCGTATACATCAAATTAGTTTATTTATAGATTATAAAATACATAATTCATATTAAAACAAAGTCATAATCTTCAGATGAGTAGATATTAAGAAGATGATATTTATACGGTTTAAGAACATTGTGATTTCAATGTTTTGACATTTAAAACTGTTCAATTGATGTTAATATCAAAGTAAAACATACTTAATACGTTTTTCCGACTGTTTGTTTTAGCCAACTATGTGACCCAGTGCAGCCTTAAGGATCCGAAGTTAGACGAATGTCTAACCACTCAAAGCAAAGCATTGCTACCACATTTAGTTGCAGGTAAGAACACCATACTTTAATATGGGTTAACAAACATAGTTCGTTTGTTTGTTTGTTTATTTAAAATGTGCGTCAACCGTCTCATCAAAGCTCATAGGGACTTGGGAAGGAATACCCATGCTGGTCAGGGAGGAAAAAATAGGATTTGTACCAACTGGAAAAAATAGGCGTTTACTAAATAATGACACTACTTTTGTTACACGACACCACTTATAGTTGCAGCATTATTGCAAAACTATACAGTTTGTTGGCGGCGTTCAGAAATAGTGTTGTGAGGTACATTTTTAATGGAAACAACAAGGAAAGGTTTACGATACAAAACTAGTTTGTGACACCTCCCCTAAAACAAAAACATTGCACATTTTTATCGTATTGGGGAAATTTCTGAAGAGAATCTAGCTAAAAGAAGTCAATTTCTAACATGTTTTCCCAGTAGATAACGAAGCACGTTTCTTACTTACTAGGGAAACGCCAAAGTCGTTGTTAGACGAGTGAGTGAGCCACGTGTTGAGTACCCGGTAACATTCCTTTTCTCCCCCTACCTTAGGCCTCCCTAGCCTATCATAGGCTACAGTGGAGCATTATGGCCTAAACTATGACCTTAACTTAAATACCCTATTATTTATACGAATATTACAATCAAACTTAAATGCAAATGTTCCCGCGTACTCAACACATGACTCTCTCACTCGTCTAACAACGACTTTGGCGTTTCCCTAGTCGAGTTGGCTAAAGCGCCCTTATAGCCGAAATGTGGGAGACGTGGGTTCAATAGTCGGGAAAGTTTTTGTAATTTCTGGATTGTATTTTTTAAATTATTTGACATGTTTTGAAATGTATATAACGCAGTGTAGTCCATCATCTGTGACAATACTATGGAAAACATAGCCAGTACGAAATACGTGAAAATATTGCAAGGTTTACTCAATCTACGAGCGGAATTTGGGGGTACCTTGACGTCCAACATTCGATTAACCTTGGACACGGCATTTCACAGCCAGGTAAATAACAAACAAAAAATATTATTTCAAAATGAAAACCATTGTCGTTAAAACAATTCCTGTACATTTCAACGTATTTTTCAGTTTTTTATTTCTTGCAGGTTTAAATCGCAACAGATTGTGCTCATTTTGTTAACAGTTCTCAGTTACCTGGTCACGGATGTCTGTTTAAAATTTCAGCTCAGTCTATTTGGCCGTTCGGCCGTATGAGCCCGGACAGACAGACAGACATTTAACATTTAACATTTAACAAACAGAATTAATCACGACCAAGGACCGATCGAGTAGCGTTGTAGACTACGTTCGCTGCGCTCACTCGTCTAAATATAGTAGCCCTTAACGTAATGATTGCTTTGTATGAGAAGGCACAAATAGTACTCATTTAAGATTGATAGTTACCAATATTCTATCGTGAAAACGTTAATTTTGATATCGATTAATTTCATTAAATATCCCTTGCCCAATCCAACTCCTCATATTATAAAATGTCAACTGAAGAGAAAGCAAGTTCCATACATCAACTTGAATGGTTCAGGTATCATGAAGCACAAATTATTGATACTATATTAATGTGTTTAACGGATTGGGAAAGAACGCTAGCATTTTTTTTTGCTTGTAACATTATGAATCGATTTTATTGTTAACAATTAACAACCAATTAAATTTACTAACAACAATACATGTTGTTATCAATAAAGGAGTTATCATTAATCAATATCGAGCCCTATTTCCAACTATAATTCGGGTAGGGGTGGGAGGTTCCAACCTCATTCTTGTCTCCCTGGGATCAAATTAAAATTAAAAAAACATATTAAAATTAAAATAATAGTAAATTTGAAGCCGATGAGACATAGAACAATTGGGATTCATTGAATTTATGATTCCCTGTGGAAATATTCTTTAGCTGGTTGTTGATAAGATTTGTATTGTATTTGTAAATAATAACTATAAATTTGTGTACAGGTGTAAAAGAGTGGGGTATTTTGTCCATGGACCCGTTGGAAGTTCCGTTCTTTAGTCTGCAACATGGTGGCAATACTTCTCAGAGTTTGTCCGTGAATGCCACCAACACTTCGCATTACGGCTGGAAAGATATGGACATCAAAAGCGTCAGGTAACACAACCAAGATTTGAATATGAGTTAATGCTTATTTACAAAATAAAATTGTCCCATTCTTGTAAAAACCACAATCGCAAAGAAAATTCTTGTTGAAACTTGTTGAACTATATTTGTATTTTGTATTATCGATTGTGATTTATTTTGAATATAATTTAAGAAATTTAATGACATAATCACCACTAGGTCGAAGGAGATTTGTTTGAAATACAACATTTAAAAACATGCTTCATCCGTACATACCTGTTTATTTTACTGGGATAAGCTCCAATAAAATACTCGAAAACCGTTGTCCTTGTACACAAGTGAGCGTAATCTTCATCTACCATGAATGGAGGACAATAGATACAAATAAGTTCTTAAAACTCATTCAGACCACGCGTCCATCATAATGGCCATAACAATTTTGATTTTTGAAAAATTAGACAAAGTTTTTTCAATTTGGCCAACAAAAAATTCAAAAAAATTGGGGAATTCAAATTCACATTTTTTAACCTCATTGCGATAGGACGAATAGCACCGTTTTTAGAGAAGATTTAAAATTTAAATGTATAAAAACGGACAAAAAAAGTTTTTTTGTTTTTTTCCCGGAAATTTAAAATATTACTAGTATTGCCAGTATTTGAGATACAGAAAATCCAAAATATTCCAAAAAAAAATCCGAAAACAATCTAGTTTTAGAAATGCAATTAAAATTTACATTTGAACATCAAACGTTGCTTTTATTCGAAATCCAAAATTTTACATAATTCCTTAAATATTACAATGAAAAATATTAAGAAAAAATATTAAAAATATCAGAAAAAATCACGGAATGTTAATTTTTAACTTAAAATATCTTAATTCGTTCCAATTTAATTATGGTCTGAATGAGTTCTTAATAGAATTGTGTACGACTGGACGAAGTTTAAAATCAAAATCAAATTAGTACGGGTAAGCCAGGATTCGAGCCGAAAATGTGCGTTCGTACTTTTCGAACTATAATGGAGTTCACATCGACTGTTCAGTGGGCAACAAATTCGCATTTTGTACAACCCTTAGAAAGGGTTCCAACTGAACAATGCTTCGGAGTGTTTGGTATCAAAGTGAACCCCATTGTGCGAAAGACAAATACCATCTCTAAACTGAAAGTGTAGTTGATAAGCCTTATCTCAATTTTAATAAATTCATTGTCTTATTTACATTTTTCTAAGCATTTTCGTTTTTTGGAGAAGTGTTTATCTTCAATTTTAAGGAAATATCCGATTAAATCATGTCAAAAGTTTATGTTATTTGTTTTGCAATTCCGCTTAGAATTGAGCTACAATTTCGATTTAAAAACATTCTAGGCCTTGTTTTGACTTGATGAATTGAATAAACTATTTATATGAATATAATCAGTAAATGAAAAAAATTACACGATTTAACTATCACTTATACAAGAGACCCCACACCTGTCATCCCATTTCATCTTGGATTTTAAATTGTAAACCTGGGTAAATGGTTGTAAAATACCTCTATTATATTCGTCATGCGCCTTTCCACCCTTTCAACTTCAACAAATTATTTTCGAAAGGGTTGTTTTTTTGGAATTTGTAAAAGGTTTGCAGACTGTATAAATTAATGTATTGTGTAAAACTCAATCACTAGCCAGTAATTATTGATGAATCGAGTAAAAATTATACTACACACACTGTCTAGCCTGCCTTTTTCCGGTTATTTGAGTTTTTGAAAGGCGATTTTAGCATCAGTTTCATTCAAAAGTGTGTATTGAATATTCGACGAATTAACAGAATAACAGAATAATAACTAATTATTAACTTGTCTAGAGGAGTAGCGGTATGCTACACGAATGACTTACCCTTCAATAGTTTATAAACCACTGCAGAACCCATGTGTTGATTTCATATTACTGTTGTCCTGCGTTCCACGTTCGAATCCAGGATGTTCCTTCACTCTTGTTTACACCATTATCCATGTGTATATAGGCATATAATAATTTAATTTAGTTGTCCTTTTTAAATCAGTTTTTATAACTGCATAGGATAGACGTAAAATAAGTAAATACATTGCCAAGTTATTTTGCGAACAAATCTTAATATTTGGTTAAAATTAAAATTAAAAACAACCACAGAACCATTTTTTGACAAGGAATTGATCAACATACGTTATAATTATGAAAACGTTAAAATAACGCTTGTTATAATGCAATGGCATATGCATGGTTGTTTTCGTACCTTTTCTCGAGTTGGAATTTAAATGAAGACGGGCTGAGTGGCTGACAGCAGTAAACCAATATTCTATTGAAACCTTCGTCAACTTGTCAGCTATGATTGGTAACATTAGGGGTCTTGAAAAAGACCAATGTCAAGTGTGGCCCTAGGTTTCTCCACTGAATTGTCGGCGTGAATGCCATTATACGTCCACATTTTCACACCAATGAAGTTACTTTATTTATGTAATCAGGATGGTTATCCAAATACTCGTACATGGATGGCTTTTTTCAGCCAAATGCGGTCTCATTTGAACCAAAAAATCTTCGCGAACATTCACCGGAAGTAAACATTTTGTTAGGACTTTGAGGATTCGCAAGAAAACATTAAACCAAAAATTTAAACAGGGACGAAAAATTAACTGCACACAAAATAATAAATATATTATTGTTACAAGCAAATTTTTAATATCTCGAAATTACATCAGTGTGAAAGTAGATAACAATAATTCCTGATAACATATTCAAATAGCATGAAATATGAATCTTCAAACAACACCATAAAGGCAAAATCGCCCTAGCCTAAGGTTTCTATCGTATTGTTAGTTCTTCAATTAATAAAAACGCCTTTTTTACCTGCAATTGTTTATTAATATATAAAAACAGCCAAGATCAAGATTATCATTCGGAGAACACCACTCCAAATATAGGCAACAGAAATGTGCACAACTCGAACATCAATTAAATCAATAAAGCTGAATTATAGGTGCTCTGCATTAGGTGTCAGCAAAAGCAAGGGGATGCGATATTTTTACATTGGCATGCACCCCCCCCCCTCCCCCCCCCACACACACAAAGACGGTAAGGAGTCGTTGAACATGGACTCATCAAACTTATTAACGATAGGAATGTTTTACTATCACAAATGGATATGCATGACATTATTTATTGATCGAGCGGTTATGTCCTGATGAAGAAGACAACATGGTCTTTGAATTGTCGACAGATAATATCATACACCACCACGACAGAACAGCACGATAAATAAAAAATGTCATCAACGTATCGCGAGGCACTTAAAAGTTGATGGATATTTATATTTCAGGTTTAACTCCAAAACTTACGAGATTGAAGTCAAGGCTTTCTTCCCTACATACATTGTAACAGGAGAGTACGAAGTTTATGGCGAAATTATTTCGCTACCAATACGTGGAACTGGACATACCAAAATCACACTTGGTAAGTAATGAGCTTCTGAGTTTGCCGATCATTTTAATGCAGTACGTTCATCCTAGAAAGAGTGCGAGTGTGTGAGTAAAAACTTATATCAATTTCAATTAATCAATCAATCAATTTATCAAAATAACCAATATTAATTAATTAAATGAGGCTGTTAAGGACGCGTCACCCCTTAGTTTATAATGCACCACTCTAGCCTAGAGGTTATGGGGAGGGGGGCCCATGCTGGTCAGAAACAGCCACGGGTAGGGAGGAAGGGGGGTTTCTCACGTCGCGGTCGTCATTGTCTTTGTCATCGTTCGTTGGGTCATTGTCATCGTCGGGGAGGTTGTCAAGGGAAGGGGGAGGTGTCTCCGACGACGAGTGCCAGAGCTCGCCTCTAGTTTCGAAGAGTAATAAACTACCCTTCTTACTAGTAGCTGATGTTTGGGTGGTTGACTATTTCTCTTGAATCGCCATGTTTAGCAGAGCCATGCTCTGGGACAATCCCGGGCTCAGACTGGTCGTATACAGAGTTTGGGGTAATGAAGTTCTTCACTTACCTACATATTTTTTAAACTAGGAAAACGCTAAAGTCCCGCCGCGTTGATGGATGAGCTTTTTTTTAAAGTTTTTAGTCTGCGTGGGATATCTTTACTTTTGAGAGTGCTTTGTTGCTTTGTTTTTGCTGTCCACGCATTGTAGGTGATTGTTGTCAGTTTCTATTGTTGCTTGTCAATTTGTTATTATTTACCGTTAAAAACTTATATTAAAAGCTTTATTTCTATGGATTCTGGGTAATTTTGTCAACTTTTTCTTTCAAAAAGGGACTTTATCACCATAACCTTAACGTCCATGTATAATATGAACGTTGTAGCCCCACCCGTTTGGTCAGAATTGGCCCAAATGGCACGAAAATATCGCAAAAAATCAAAAAAACTTATATTAAAAGCTTTATTTCTATGAATTCCGGTTAATTTTTTCAACTTTTTCTTTCAAAAGGTACTACATCACCATAACCTTAATGTCCATGTATAATATGAACGTTGTAGCCCCACCCGTTTGGTCAGAATCGGCCCAAATGTCACGAAAATATCGCACTAAAAATCGAAAAAAATCGTAAAAGTACGATATTCATGAGAAATATTTCTACGATTGTACCCAAAAACAATACACCTCTAAGTTCAGAGATTTCGAAGGTCCCCTCAAATTTTCATCAAGATCGGATATGCCGTTTGCCTGGTAGAGAGTTAACAAACAGACAGAAAAACAAACAAAAAAAAACAAAAAAAAAAAAAAAAAAACACCCGAGCTAAATTTTTTGGGGGTCAGTGAAATTGAAGTCTTCGCTTCGCTCATCCAATTAAGCAGTGGATCAAAAAGTAATATTAATTAATATGGATGGGGTCCGGGGCTTGGCCCCGGTATTATATTTTTGTTAATCTTGAGGTCGTTTGGTAGAAATATTTGCAATGTATACCATGAACACACTATTGCATTTATGTTTTATGACAAATTAGTAAATCTTTGGCATAGTATAATAATAATATATAATATAACCGTGCTTCTCTTGGAAGGGATGGTCACATGAAATATTTGCAATGTATAGCATGAACACACTATTGCATTTATGTTTTATGACAAATTAGTAAATCTTTGGCATAGTATAATAATAATATATAACCGTGCTTCTCTTGGAAGGGATGGTCACATCAATTTGACAGCTGCTCGGCGCTCGCCACCAATTTGCCCCAATCTTTCCTGTCTTCTGTATTAATTTTGGACTCTGCAGCCAAAGCTGGTAGGCCTACTTTCGAACAATTTTCTCCACTTTTCTCTTGATCTTCCTCTTTATTTTGGCCCTCTTCCTACACTTTAAAATCTCAAATGGCCATCCCATCTATTCCTATTCTCGTCATGACTGTGTCCAAACCATCTGAAACTTTCTAGTCTCCATTCTTATAATTTCGTTAACTTCAAGGTTCATTAATTTAAATGAGTACTTGAAGAAACTCGATTCTTTCAAACCATGACATTAGAAAACCGAATATAATTGGATGAGCGAAGCGAAGACTTCAATTTCACTGACCCCCAAAAAAATTTAGCTCGGGTGTTTTTTTTTTTTTTTCTCTCTGTTAACTCTCTACCAGGCAAACGGCATATCCGATCTTGATGAAAATTTGACAGGACCTTCGAAATCTCTGAACTTAGAGGTGTATTGTTTTTGGGTACAATCGAATAAATATTTCTCATGAATATAGTACTTTTACGATTTTTTTCGATTTTTAGTGCGATATTTTCGTGACATTTGGGCCAATTCTGACCAAACGGGTGGGGCTACAACGTTCATATTATACATGGACATTAAGGTTATGGTGATGTAGTACCTTTTGAAAGAAAAAGTTGAAAAAGTTAGCCAGAATCCATAGAAATAAAGCTTTTAATATAAGTTTTTTACGGTAAATAATACCAATTGACAGGTAACAAAAGAAACTTGACAACAATCACCTACAGGCAGCAAAACAAAGCACTTGCAAAAGTAAAGATATCCCATGCAAACTAAAATTTTAAAAGGCTCATCCATCAACGCGGCGGGACTTTAGCGTTTTCCTAGTGTTAATAAGTCTTGTAAGTATTATGTGTAAACTTGTGAATAACTGAAACATGATTTTCAATGATATTTTGTATCTCGTATCCAGACAAAATGGAGGATGTATTCATCGTAAGCTGCGTCCCAGAGACCAGGGCAGGAAAGACATACCTCAAGATCATGAACACATCATGTGAAATGAGTCTCAAGCATATTGATTTTAAGTTTGAGAACCTCTTTGGCAACGAAATACTTAGTAAGTATACCAACTCACCCGATTACGAACATTACGGAATAATTATTACTGATTTAACTAGGAAAACGCTAAAGTCCCGCCGCGTTGATGGATGAGCTTTTTAAAGTTTAAAGTTTGCTTGGGATATCTTTACTTTTGCAAGTGCTTTGTTTTGCTGCCTACGCATTGTAGGTGAATGTTGTCAAGTTTCTTTTGTTTCTTGTCAATTGGTATTATTTACCGTAAAAAACTTAAATTAAAAGCTTTATTTCTATGGATTCTGGCTAACTTTTTCAACTTTTTCTTTCAAAAGGTACTACATCACCATAACCTTAATGTCCATGTATAATATGAACGTTGTTGCCCCACCCGTTTGGTCAGAATTGGCCCAAATGTCACGAAAATATCGCACTAAAAATCGAAAAAAATCGTAAAAGTACGATATTCATGAGAAATATTTCTTCGATTGTACCCAAAAACAATACACCTCTAAGTTCAGAGATTTCGAAGGTCCTGTCAAATTTTCATCAAGATCGGATAAGCCGTTTGTCTGGTAGAGAGTTAACAAACAGACAAAAAAACAAACAAAAAAAAAAACAAAAAAAAAACACCCGAGCTAAATTTTTTGGGGGGTCGGTGAAATTGAAGTCTTCGCTTCGCTCATCCAATTAAGGAAATAATTTATTTAAAACATGAAAATTAAATTAAAAATCTAAATGAAACTACTAAATAATAAACTATAATTTTGCATAAGTTTTAAATAGGGATACGCTCTTTCTTACCACTTATAACACATTGTTGGGTTAAAATAAGAAATACATACAACTACTTTTAATTCATTAACCCATTCAGTGGAAAATTAAATTGGTCAAAATTAAGTTATTAAGCAATAAATTCAAAATACAAATTTTTTAAAGATTTTTAGCGTTAAAAAAAAAACGTGTTTTTTAAGGAATTTCGGGAAATTTTGGATTTTGAATTAAAGCTTCATTTTAGGTTTTGATGGAAATTATAAGTGCATTTCTAAAACAAGACTATTTTTTGTATTTTTTGGATATTTTGGATTTTGTGTACCTCAAATACCTGCAATACTAGAGATACGTCAACATTCCGGGACAAACCAGAATTTTCTTGTTTTTAATCTGATTTTTGCATGTGTATTTTCAGTTTTATATCAAAAAGGTACTTTTTGTCCAATCGGGGTTGGAAAAAAGGTATTTATTTTTATGCACGGAAAAAAATAAAAAAATTGGGGTCAAATTGAAAAAAACTATCTTTTACCCGGATATAAATTTTGAAAGTATGATGCCCATTACAGTGGACAATTCCACTGAATGAGTATTAATTACAAAATTCTCTGTTGAATAATCGTTGATCAGGTGAAGATAATGTCAAACATTTTCTCTTATTGAACGAAGAAAGGAGTGAGAGAGCGGGTTATTAACTCACGTATAATGTTTCTGTTACAGGTAATACAATGAACGGGATTCTTTCAGCATACTCCTTGGACGTTTTCAAGGTCTTAAAAATACCGACTCAAAGTATATTTAGTGATATATTTGAGGAAATTTTGGGCAAAATTTTTGCAAATGTTCCATTTGACCAGTTCTTCAAAGCAAAACTTACTTGAAGAAATGAAATTAATAATGACGATATCTGACACAGAATTGATAATATACAATATTGGTTTATTTCACACTGTTGAAACTGTTGTTGTTGTTGTTGTTGTTGTTGTTGTCGTTGTTGTTGTTGTTGTTGTTGTTGTTGTTGTTGTTGTTGTTGTTGTGTATTGTCCTATGCCAATGTTTACTAAGCTCATATATTTTAATAATGCTATTTGTTTACGAGACGATGGAGCACAGCAACTGTCTTACCATTAATGAGACTGTCTCTTCCGAATGTGTCACTCGGTGTCGGTATAAGCAAGTTTAATCCAGAACCAGATTGCGGTAAAATTTTTGACAGACATCCGAGACCAGTCCTGAGGGTGCAGTTAACATTTTCATCAAAATCTGTTTCGAGTCAGATGTACAAAAAATAATAAATCGAAATTTAATTTAACTACAATGTCTTTTGTTCTTGAATCTTGGAATGTTGATTATTGAGGAACCCTAAGAATGCAAGACCACTATGGAAGAGATAATATATTGATATTTTTTACTATCTGGTCCCTCAGCCGTCAAGAACTAAGTGCATTCTTATGGTTCCTCAATAATCAACATTCCAAGATACAAATTAGAAATTAAACTAAATTACTAGAAACTACTAACCCAACGAGTGTACAGTGTACTACAAACGCCTTCTTACACCTGGACTGCTTTAAACGAGTTTGCTCGTTTAAAAAATCGCCGTACAGGAGTTAACCGAGCTCGTATAGATAAACCTACAGCCATAATCATCAACATCATTGATCGCAATTTGCAATACAGGAATTTGCGAAAAGTTACGTAGAATCGCCTCTCGTTTAACTTGAAGTTCACGAAATGTGGGATGAAAAACAATAATTCTAAGGGTATATTGGAAAATGTGTGTTCAGTGTTAAAGGGGCTATTATCCCAAAAATTATTTTTTACCACAATCTATTGCATAATACTACACTTAAAATGACCGTTTAAAAAATTAAATCTTGTAACGTAACTGTGATTTTACACGAGTTTTTAAATTTTATTGAACAATAAATTTGGGGCGTTTTAAGAAATTTTTAAATCGTCTTAAACTTGCTTCTTTTTTGTTCCACGTAGACACTAGAGCATAATATACACTCAAACATGCAAAAATATTACATAATAATATGCATTCCAAAATCACACCCCGTGTTGGTAATCAGCATATTTTTATTGAACCGCTTGCCCAAATTACAAAACAAAATATCTAGGGCGACGGTCGTTCGCCCGCAGCCAAGCGCACGCGACTGCTAGAAGGCGATGACTTACTCGACCCTGTTTACAGCTATCCGAGTTGGGGGGTTTTCAGCTATCTGCACACGCCGTCCCGAAAGATTTTACAATCTTGAAACTCGGTATATGACCTGATATGTGGTCCATGACATATCCAATAATTAATCGCGATCCGATAGCCCGTTCTGTGTTAAAAAAGTGGTAAATATCGACGATAATCGTCCGGCTGATGTTGGTTGGTTGGTTGGTTTGGGGGGGGGTGGGGGGGGGGGTGGGGGGGGGGGGGGGGGGGGGGGGGGGGTAGTGGATTCTGCCAGAGGAATAAGAGCCTACAGAGAAAACGGTACATCTTAGAACTATGAAACTTGAACCACACTTAGATGTACCTCAGACTCACAAACTTCCGCCGAGAGACAAGCAATATTCCACCCCCAACACCCCCTAAATCATCCCCTAAAATTAAAATAATTCATAGCTCTAACCCAAAATTGAATTTTTAGTCAAATTAGTTATTAAAATTATGTTCTTATGTATTTTAACCCAATCGGTCTATTCTCATTATATAAACCACATTTTGTCAACCCCCATCCCTAATAGTTTATATTATTTTTACCTTGATTTCCAGCATTCACCACGAAGGCACCTAATGAGTTATCATTATGAAATTTGACATGATGGTACATAATAATATGAAAAATAATCCGCCAAGAGGCAATTAAGCGATATTCCACCCCCAACACACCCTAAAACTGGAATAATTCATAGCTCTTATCTAAAATTGATGTTTTATTCAAATAAGTTATTAAAATTATGTTTTAATGTGTTTTAATCCAATCGGCCTATTCTCATTTCCTAAACCACATTTTTTCAACCCCCATCCCTTATAGTTTATATTATTTTAACCTTCCAGAATTCACCATGAAGGCACCTAATGAGTTATCAGCATGAAATTTGGCATGATGGTACATACTAAAATAAAAAATCATTCGCCGAGAAGCAAGCGATATTCCACCCCCAACACCCCCTAAATCATCCCCTAAAATTGGAATAATTGATAACTCTAAACCAAAATTGAATTTTTATTCATGTTATTAAATTATGTTTTAATGTGCTTTAACCCAATCGGCCTATTCTCATTTCCTTTGTCTTATTTTTTCAACACCCATCCCTAATAGTTTATATTATTTTTACCTTGATTTCCAACATTTACCATGAAGGCACCCAAATGAGTTATCAGCATGAAATTTGACATGATGCTACATACTAATATGAAAAATCATTCGCCGAGAGGCAAGCGATATTCCACCCACAACACCCCTAAATAATCCCCTAAAATTGGAATAATTCATAGCTCTAACCTAAAATTGAATTTTTATTTAAATTAGTTATTAAAATTATGTTTTAATGTGTTTTAACACAATCGGCATATTTTCATTATATAAACCACATTTTGTCAACCCCTATCCCTAATAGTTTATATTATTTTTATCTTGATTTCCAGCATTCACCACGAAGGCACCTAATGAGTTATAATCATGAAATTTGTCATTATGGTACATAATAATATGAAAATAATCCGCCGAGAGGCAAGCGATATTCCACCCTCAACACCCCCTTAAATTTGAATAATTCATAGCACTAATCTAAAATTGATGTTATATATTTAAATTAGGTGGTTATTAAAATTATGTTTTAATGTGTTTTAACCCAATCGGCCTATTCTCATTTCCTAAACCACATTTTTCAACCCTCATCCCTTATAGTTTATATTATTTTTACCTTGATTTCCAGCATTCACCATGAAGGCACCTAATGAGTTATCAGCATGGAATTTGGCATGATGTTACATACTAATATGAAAAATAATTCGTCGCGATGCAAGCGATATTCCACCCCAAACATCCCCTAAATCATCCTCTAAAATTGGAATAATTCATAGCTCTAACCCAAAATTGTATTTTTATTCAAATTAGTAAATTATGTTGTAATGTGTTTTAACCCAATAAGCCTATTCCCATTTCCTAAACAACACTTTTTCAACCCCCATCCCTAATAGTTTATATTATTTTTACCTTGGTTTCCAGCATTCACCATAAAGGTACCGAATGAGTTATCAGCATGAAATTTGGCATGGTGGTACATAATAATATGAAACATAATAATCTACGAGGAGACAAGCGATATTTAACCCCCACTGTTCCCTACCACTCTTTACTTTGGGAAAAACGTTATGTTGTATTTATTACAATTGTTAATATTTTAATTGCTGATTAAAATTATGCGTCAATGTGTTATAGTCCGGCCAACAAATCATTCACACAAAAACCCAAGACGACATTAATAACCATATTAAATTTAATAAAAACTTTGAATATAGCCAACTAGGCCTACAGATTGTAAACAAAAAAAGATGGTAGCTTTTGTATCTAGACAATCTGTTTTAAACGCACTGTATCCACCTTTACACGTATTTCACATGTTTAAGCCTTGATATGAAACAAACAACAAAAAGATGTGATATCCCCCCAAAATACAAAAATTTGTAAAAAAAAAAAAAACGGCAGCCAAGCTCTCCTTCCAAAGTCTTCGGCTGTGAATGCTGTGAGATATAGAAGTTGAGCCAAGCATTTAATTCTTTCTCCCTAGTTTCGCATTGAAAAGAAGTAAGATCATTTCGCCTGTTGACGAGCGCCAAGCCAACCATTTTCGTGGTAAAAAAAGTAAAAATTTTAAACTCAAAATCATAAAAAAATTACTTGGCTATTGATTTTGGTACGAAGACTCTAAAAAGTCAATGGCCAAGTAATTTTTTTATGATTTTGAGTTTAAAATTTTAACTTTTTTTTTCACGAAAATGGTTGGCTTGGCGCTCGTCAACAGGCGAAATCATCTTACTTCTTTTCAATGCGAAACTAGGGAGAAAGAATTAAATGCTTGGCTCAACTTCTATATCTCACAGCATTCACAGCCAAAGACTTTGGAAGGAGAGCTTGGCTGCCGTTTTTTTTTTTTTTTACAAATTTTTGTATTTTGGGTAGATGATTTACAGAAAAGGCTGACGAGGGAACTCTTGTCGCTAAGCGGGTCCAACTTTCAACCACACTTTTTTCCCAATAAAATCAATGGAAAACAACTACAAATTAGAAATAAATGTGTAAAAATTCAATAACAACAATTTATTATCAATTACCACTTTGCAAAATTAACAATTACATAGGTGAACACAATATTACTCGCAGACTATTTCACTGTTATTAGTTGATCACGGCGGCCATTTTAGCAAAGTCTCTCCATTCTCCGACGTACCAACCAAAACACACCAAACTTACGTTTAATTCTGTCCGTTTTTGTTTGTCCTGCGATCCCTGTCGTGTTTGTTTGTTTGTACCTCATTCTGTTCTGGGGGGCCAGCTCCCCGACCCCCGCGGGGGCTCCGCCCCTGGACCCCGTCGGGGGCTCCGCCCCCAAACCCCCGTGCTATTCGACTATTTAATTGTTTACTTAACATAACAATAACATATTTATAAATTACTTATTACAATAACCACAATATCGCAAAAAGGTTGGTACACCTACTAAGTAAATGACAATGACATAGCCAAAATCCAAAATGGCGCGTTGATCAGAGTGAGACGACGTTCATGTTCAATAATGTAAATTATTTGACATTATTCGTGTAATTCGAGAGTGTTTACTATTAATTACTCACTATACGTACTTAATATTAACTTATTTCTAATTTGTAGTTGTTTTCCATTGATTTTATTGGGGAAAAAGTGTGGTTGAAAGTTGGACCCGCTTAGCGACAAGAGTGCCCTGACGAGTACGTCAATAACGGCCAATATGTTTTGGGATCAAAATCCTCCAAGGTCACGGGCATGATCGTTCCTATGTTATTTCTTATGGGAGATTTTTGCCGATGGAACCAGACAGAAAAATACCAAGTTTGACAAAAAATCGGGTCATGGTGGACCCAATAATTTTTCTGTTGATTTCTAAACAACTAAATAGTTAGCACGAATTTAAGTTTAGCAGGTGGTACACTGGTACTAGCGGCTTTGGTGCTGGGGGTATTGGCAACACTGGTCAACCTGCATTGAAAATGGCAGATGACACTCTCGATCAGGTAAATATTAGAACTGACTACTAGGTTTATGTTTGTATTATTTTATAGTGTCGACTTCAATTGTTAAAAAGAAGAATACAATCTTGTAGCCTAGCCTAGCCTAATCTTGTTTCATCCTAGAAGCCTAGGCTAGGCTGTAAATTGCCCTACGCCCACCCTTGTTTGTTTTTTAGGTTAAATTGTAAACTTTAGCTCCTTTCCCATACCTAGGGGATAGGCCTACGCCAGGCCTAGATAGGGTTTATAATCTCGAGAAAGGCTTAAGCTGAGTTCCAGAATTCATCTCGTGAGTAATCCCGGATACCCTACTGTGACGTCAGGATACGTTGGATGTCAAAAAAATATTGGGACAGTTGGATTACAACTATGGCGGCAAATACAAATCAGCTGTAGGCATGTGTATGCACATTGAGCAAATGGTGACCATTAGACCAATAAATGTCTCCTTTCAGTCCGAAACTGACATAAAAACTAGTATGATCTGATGTCTGTGGTAAATAGATACTGAACTAAGGCCAAAGATTGAGGCCTAGGGCCTAGGTCCTAGGCCGACGCCCTATACAAAACTATTAGTGAATAAACAGCAACTAAAATAGCAAACGCGCTTGTATATCCATGACTGGCTATTCAGAGGTGTATGCTTAGACCTAGGCCTAGGGCTAGGCCCTAGCCTCTTCGCTCGATCCTCCTGCTCGAGTGGATTCGTGCTGTAGGCCTAGCTAGCTCCTTAACCCTTCATAAACTTGAAAGCAAATTCTGGATCTGGAAATAAATCAGGCTAAAATAAGTAATAGTATCAAGTTTGGTGCTAGGAACTAGGTTAGGCCTACACGTAAAAGCTTTCAACCCAAGCAAAGGGGTAGACATAACCTAAAAACCGGATCACGGGCTAGGCCTAGGACCTAACCGAATAGTGTTCTTTGCCGTTCTTGGTCTCATTACTTGGTCTTGTTCTTATTCTTGGTCTGATTCCTGGTCTTGTTACTAGATTGCTTCATGCATTTTATCTTTAATTTATTTATGTAATTGATCGGACGTATCGTAAACAGCCGCCATGTTCTAGTACTAAGATCAAGATCAGGTGTCCTTTTCCGATTCTTGTTCTCATTCCCAGATTTCGGCGAGTCTCGATCATGGGCTCGACTATTCGGATGCTACTAGCTACGTCACGGATGTCATGACGTGTAACGATGACGTAAAACGAGAATAAGACCAGGGAATGAACGCGTTTTGGCACTATTCGGATAGCTCCCTAGCCTAGACCCTAGGGCCTTGACCTAGGAGAAGGCTAGGTCTAATTTCTATTCAAACTTGTTTAAGTATAATTAATTACTCAGCATTTTGCATTATTGTGGCCGTATCATGACATTGTGACACGGATAACGTGTAAGTGATGTCTTCATAATAATATCCACTATAGCCTATCACTCTCTTCGATTTTCCCGCTAAAACAAGTAATCTAATCCCAGTCATCTCCTTGCGGGTCGGATGAGTCGGATGAGGGTTGGATTTGTTTTGGCTTATTTCCGGGACACTTGGATTGCAATCTGAGATGAACTTAGGAACACTTGGCTGACTCGGATTAGTAATCGGATGAATTCTGGAACTCAGCTTTAGTTCTAGGGCCTACAGGCCCAGTTAACATAGGCCTACTACCGGTAGGCCTACTGTTGTAAGGAATTGTTATTGTTGTAATTGGATAGGCCCCCTAGGGCTAGGCCCTAGGCCTAGGAGTGCGTTCCGATACCTGCTGGACGTACTGAACCAGTAGCCAGCTTTACTGTAACCGTTCCGTTAACTGCTGTCAGCAGTGTGCTGAGCGTCCCGTAAATTGCTGGCCCAGTGCCTTCAGTAACTGGAAATGCTGGAGGTTTCTCGCTCAGTATCGCCAGTAAACCAGCTAGTGTCGTGGCGGCGTTGAAATGTCAGTTTGCTTCCAAAGTTAATAAATTGCTTTATTTGTTCAGAAAAAATGAGATATTTGATACTGCACTGGAATAAAAATGACAAAAATAATTCGGAATGAGCTAAGAATATTTATTTGCGAGCTTACACTTCTTTTTTAATTCATAGCTTGCAATTAATGGGTCGATGACTTTAGGCCTAGGCCTAGGCTGGATGACGGCTTTAAATATTCCGCCAAGAGAATAATTTAGGCCTATTTGTTAAATCCATAACCGAGAATAAATGTGAAATCTTTTCATTTCTCTTCAAGTTTACCCTAAATAATTAATAATATCATTTTATAATTCCTGAGATTCTTAGAACAGTTAGGTTTAATAATTATAATCAATAATTGGACTTGGCATGTTCTTTGCAAAAACTTTTTGAAGGGTACTGAAAGTACCCGAAATATTGCTTTTCCATTAATTTAATATAATAATTTACTAAAAGAACATGCCGAGTCCAATTATTGATTATAATTATTAATAATATCATGTTTTAAATTGACTGCACGATTATTTTTCTGACAGCTGCAGTGTTTGTGCTGGATGCTTTTACTGGGAACCATTCCGTTTTCTAGGCCTACTGACCGCGCAGGCTAGCACTGTTGTTTACTGTGCTCCCAGTAGAGCCAGCAGATAACGGAACGCACTCTAGGTAGGGCCTACCCCTAGCACCTGCGTGTTAAATCGTTTTTGTTTTAGTCGTGTAAGAAATTGTGGAACTTCTTCGGTCGGGGCCCTTCAACCATTCTTCAACTGACTTTGGATGGGCAAGCATAGGTTAGGGGGTGGGGGGCGCGAAGTGCGTATGTTTTACAATATTATCGTTATTAGGCCTATTAATATTATTATTATTTCACAACTTTTCAACACTACACCAACATGGCGGACAGTACCCTTTTCACTAAAATACTCCACCTAGGCCTACAAAACCTTTAACGTTGCTAGTTTAAATATTTCGGCCTAACACTTTCAAAGGAAAAGTACTTTCGTTTGAAATAGTGACGTTAAAGGTTGAATTGTTTTTAATGGGAAAAAACAGTGTTGAAAAGTTGGGGCACTCCATCTGAAAGAGTACCATTATTAAAACATATGCGCTTCGCACCTAAGAGCGTAACAACAACAAAATCCTTACGACATACCAATTGGACGTCAATAATTCACTTTTATATAGGCTTTGCCAGTAGTCTGTAGTCTTTGTAAGCCTACCATCCAATTATTTGTAGCCCTACCGTCAACAATCCCTAGTACGGTCACTGATGAAACTGGTAGGGCTAGGCCTACATTTGGCCCAGTTCCCATCACCGTCATAGAAATTGTTTTACCTCCTATTGTAATAACATGGAAATATTTAGGCTAGTTTTTCCACCTCCAAGAAGATATTTCATTTTCTCAGTCAATAGGCTATTTGTATTGATTTTGTTTAAAAATAATTGGATGAGCGAAGCAAAGACTTCAATTTCACTGACCCCCAAAACATTTAGCTAAACTTAGAGGTGTAGGGCCTATTGTTTTTGGGTACCCTACAATCGAAGAAATATTTCTCATGAATATCGTAGTTTTACGATTTTTAGTGCGATATTTTCGTGACATTTGGGCCGATTCTGATCAAACGGGTGGGGCTACAACGTTTATATTTCACATGGACATTAAGGTCATGGTGATGTAGTACCCTTCGAAAGAAAAAGTTGAAAAAGCTAGCCAGAATTCATAGAATAAAGGTTTTAATATGAGTTTTTTTAGGTTTATGGGTCATTCTCAAACGTAATGACCATATTGAAAAAAATGCTTGCAAGAAAAAATTATAACATAAAATTGGATGCCTCCTTTAACAATACATTATCCAATAATTTGTTCTTACAGCCCTAAAAGGGTTTATCTAAAAAAACAAATTTTTTTTACATACAAGCATTTTCATAAATCCAAGTGTACGAAAATGTCATGACTGTTACCGGACATAAAAGTGACAATTGATGTAAGAAGTTATTTATTAAATCTATATTCATGTGCACAATAGTTTTAGTTACATTATCACACAAAACTAATACATTCAATAAAATATACATTTTTATTTTAATCACTTTTTATAATACCAAAATGTCAAGAATGTTACTCAAATTTCAAAACCTGGTAATTAACTTACTAATAATGGACAAATGGCAAATCAAATTTTATCGAGATCACTGTTAGCAATGAAGTATTAATATTATAAATAAGATTAAAAATGTGATTCAGTTATTTTAAACTTTAAATAAGACTTAATTTAATAATTAGCTCGGGTAACGGTGTTGACAAAAAGTAACAGTCTTGACAAAAAAGTTACTTTTCTAACAGAAATAATTTTTTTCTAAGATCATGTTGCTTGTTAGTGTACAAATCAGTCAACCTAAAGATAAAATCCATCTAATCCAACAAGTTTGTGTTGAGTTTAAAGTAAAGAGACACTACGGGTAACGGTCTTGACAAAAAGTAACATTCTTGACAAGTGATCACTGAAAATCAATAAAAACAAGTGTTTTGTTACTTTTGAGTATGGCAATGAATTACAACCTCTCCCTTCAAAACACATCTACAGTTGCAGGAAATTAATGCAGTAATCCACGATGCCCTTGGTAATGTTACTTTTTGAAAGTAACATACCTGACAAGTAACATGCATGACATTTCAACTTCATTAATTCATTAGTTGTTAAAAATCCCATTTGAAAAAGTAGGGTTATGTTTGCTATGAGCTGGAACTTGATTGTAAGGCTGCGTTCCCACAAATTGGTTTAGTTATAAGGGGATAGGAAATACGTGTTAAATTGTTTACGTTTTTGTCCTAAGAAATTGTTATAACAAAACCATAATTCTTATGACGGACCAATCAGACGTTTTGTTATTTATACGACGACCAATGAAAAGGAGTAACTTCATTATGACAGGCCACTGAAACATTACTAACCAATCAGGATATCGGATTTCTTGTTACCATAACAACCAATAACAATTTCTTAAGACTAAACCAAAGTTATGGGAACGCGGCCTAACTTAACTCAATTGTTAAATAAAATATTAAATACAAATTAAATTGTTTTATCTTGGTAACATTCATGACATTGAATTAAAATACTCACCGTTAAAATGTTTACTTTTCAATTTTAAAGAGTTCTCATGTCAAAACAAACCAAACTTCCATGATGCCATGTCAGGAGCTGTGCTTCTTCTTCTTCTAGATTGATCCACTGCCTTCTTGAAAAATTATTTAAACTCTTTTACAATGGTAACAGTCATGGCATTATTATGATTGCCACATTAGGGACAAACACTTTCCACTAGTTATTGTTTGAAAATGTAAATTGTTAAAAAAAGTCACTAACACACAGTTATTAACTGTTATTTCTGCATTAATTCCAATCTAGAGACTAAATAAATTTTAGTCTTAAAGTCAAACATTTTACAAAAACACTTCTGGTTTTGAGGATAGGGACATGGGTTTTAACACATTTTGCAATACCCGACATTGAATTAAAGGTCAACCTTACAAGATAGAAGTGCAAAAATTCATGGAGCTAATAAAAACTATAAGTATTCTGAAAATGTACAACCAAAATTTATGCAAATCAATATCTTGATCTAAAAAAAAAATAATATTAAGGTGGGACAGCACAAGGGTCATTTTATTTGAGAATGACCCTTATAATAACAATTACAAGTAACAATAGAAACTTGACAACAATCACCAACAATGCGTTCAAAAGGCACTTGATAAGTAAATAGATCCCACGCAAACCAAAAACCCAGAAAAAAGCTCATCCATCAATGCAACAGGACTTTAGCGTTTTCCTAGTAACTACATTTTTGATTATTTAAGCATCATTCACAATCAGTTCTAAGTCGTAAGGCGCAAGGCCCAAGGCGTAATAATTTGTATTTCCGAGTAGGATGTATTTCAATCAGAACGTTCACAACACGTCCCAAGTCGCAAGGCGTATGGTTTATGTCGTAACGAATTGCCCAAAATCCAATTCTTACGACGGTTTCTTACGACGAGCCAATCACGAACAAGGAAACTCCACAGCTGACTGTACGCGCATGCGCAATACACAGGAGCAATGAAAAATGGTAGGCCTACCCTTATGAAAATATTTGATCTGGACCTGATAAAAAAAATGATCAAAGTCCAGATCAGAATTGGTAATGGAATTGACCCGATCTGAACTGATCAAATCCTGATCTAGACTCTCAGATCAGGGTTTAGATCAAGCCTCAGATTAGGCCTTAGATCAGACCAGATCAGGTATCAGATCAGGCCTCAGATCAGACCAGATCAGGCCTCAGATCAGACCTGATCAGGGCTCAGCTCAGCTCAGATCTCAGTTCAGGCTAGTTCAGGCCTAGATCCCCATCACACTTGCGCCTCTTTGGAATTACTTTAGAGTTAATAGGCCTAGAGCTCATCACATTATGCCACCACAGAAGGGCATGTGTAAAGAACTTCATTTTATTCATTTATGTATTTAATTTATTTAACAGATCCTATTTAGCTAAAAAACTGATTTACAAAGGAGGAATTTGAAGGAATGTTCCGCTACCAGAAACACTTTTAAAGAAGTGTAAATGTCAATTCGAGAAGTAGGTTGATTTGTATTGGTCATCGGTATTTCACACTATGGATCCTCCTATACAAACTGAAAACTAAAGATTTTAATTTCATCACTTTTAGTAACTAAATATGCACCCTTTGATTTCACATAAATCCGTTTACTTTATAACATTTAAAGTGACTACAATTAAGCACTTATAACCATTTAATATTAATAATTGACATTTCAGTCACTAATTGGTATTTTATTTCAGTGATAGGTACCCATAATTAGCCACTAAATGATTTTTTTTTAATTATGTGTTTGATTTAATTGTCATATTTCAAAATAACTCTTATAGTCATTAGTCATGTCATGATGACTGTTTTAGCCACTAGTTGACCCTGTCCCATGCATTCTGCTTGGTTAGCAGAAAACAAAAATTTGCTTAACAGAAGCGGTTATAAAATTCTCCAACATAATAAATTTTGTTATACAAAATAAATGAAGGAAGGGTATGGCCTAGGCATGTAAAGGTAAAAATTCATTAATCCAACATGAAAAGTAGGCCTAGAGCTTACTTAAAACATTTTTAAAGTAAAATATTAAATAAATAATATAGGATTATTTTTTTCGCAGGCATTGACGGCAGTGGTCTGCCCGGCATAGCTTATCTGCACATAACATTCAATTAAATGATTTTTTAGATTGATTTTTATTTTTTATTTATTTATTTATTTATTTAACGTCTATCCTATTCAGTTATAAAAACTGATTTACAAAGGAGGACAACTAGATAAATCTAATTACATAGATGCAGACACAACAATGAACTACATTTAAGTAAATATTTGAAATTGTAATATTACAACAATGCATTAAATACTCAACAAATTTGATAACAAATAAAAAGGATATTAAGTACAATTTATGAATGAATCGAATATAAAAAAAGGGTGGGGAATGAAAAGAAAAGAAAAAAGCCTGAAGTGTTGTAGCCTAATATTAGAAGATGAAAATATACATGTTCAAAGTCAAAGTCACATAGACCAATGGCCTACTGTTATCTTTAGATAGGGTCATCAAAATTCTTCTCTACACCAAATAAAATCCAGCAATGAAAAATTTATCCGGGGCAAGCACCCACACTCTTTTTATGAACCTACCTGTACCAAAACCACACTACCAGGCACTGTTTTTGAAACATACAATTTAAAAAAATATATATTGGTATGTTTAATAATATACAGGCCTAAAGGCCTACACTGTTTTCACAGTTTCGTTCGATAGCAACCAATTGGTTTCAAAGTTTGCCCTGGCTTGGGTTCAAACCTAGAACCTCCGACTCAACGTAGCCCTACATTATTATTTTAAATAATTTAAGGCTTTATCAGCCTGGAATTATAACAGTAGGCCTACATTGTTATATAAGATAGCCCACACGGTTTGGCTGAAATGTCCAAACAATTAAAAAAATATAGGCTAGACAATGGAGTAGGCCTACCATGTCTCGACTCCCGATCAAACCAACCATTTAAATGCTATAGGCTAGCCTAGGCCTATTATTAGTTTAGAATGAATGATAATGATTGAGGCTGATACAGTTTAAAATAGGTATAAAAGTCCTCATTATGTTTAATAAAACATGCTATACTAGGCCTAATTCAATGCAGGATGCTTATGAAAATTTGCATTTTTATACTTTTGTCAATAATTTACTAAAGTAAGCCCAAACTAAGTCTCAATGTAGGCCTACTTTGTGAAGGTGATGTTAAATCTTAACAAAACTAATGCTATAATATTGGTTATGTTACGTTATAGTTGGCGTTGTACTCTCTGGAGTTAAATAAAAGCATAATAATAATATTATGGAGTGAAAAAAAAACATGGCACAAAGGTAAAACTAAATTTTTATCAATTGAGCATCATTGACTTACCTGGAATAAAATAAGTATCAATTTGTTTTATGGAATAGCCTACCCCACATGTATAAGGCCTACTGTGTAGGCCTAATGAAATTCATATAGGCCTAGTGCACATAAGCCTACAATTACATTTATGATTGAAATGAAAAACATGCATCTACAAGGACATTATACCTTATGGCAACAGTGTAGAAAATACAAATTACCGGTATCGCACAAGTTATTTTTAATGAGTTGATTAGGCCCCTAAAATACAAGAAGTATTTTAAATTTTCACAGTTCATATTTTAATTTTGGAACAGATATTTCATGATGGATAGTTCAAAATGATTGCCATGCTTTTAAACACTACTAGGAAAACGCCAAAGTCGTTGTTAAACGAGTGAGTGACCTATGTGTAAAGTATCCGGTATCATTCCCCATACTGGGCTAGGCCTACATCGAGCCTTAGGTATATGGGAGAAAAGGCAATGTTCCCGGGTACTCAACACATGGCTCACTCACTCGTTTAACAACGACTTTGGCGTTTCCCTAGTTATTTAAATTGAACATTTAAAATGCGAATCATGTTCAAAACGTATTAGCGTGAAACATTACCAAATTTCCAAGATAAAACAAAATCACCTAAGTTTTATTACCCATTTAACACCCTTCAAAAATAATATGTGGGTGTAAAAATATAAAAAAAGTTCGAGCTGGGTATCGAACCCCAACCCTCCGTGCGGTAGTCAAAATACTTACCAATAGGCCATGCAAGCCACGTAGTTATCGTCACACTAGCTGCTACTAAACAAATGCTATAGATATTTTAAAAATCACAATTTAATTTATTGTAGGATTAAATCGTAATGAATCTAGCGGATTTTGTAAGCAGTTCTCAGTGACTCGTACCGGATGTCTGTTAAAAATTTCAGCCCAATCTGTTCAGCGGTTCGGCTGATTTTCGACGTACAGACAGACAGACAGAATCACAGAATGAGAGCCGTTCGAGTTGAATGGAGACACTCGGTCGCTCCGCTCCCTCGTTTAATTAAATTTCATATTAGGCATAAGCTTATATTTTCGACAGCTTTTTTAAATTTGGCGATGCTGCAGTCAAAATTGTTTGATGTAGTGCGGTCCTCGATGGATGAGAATAATCGTGTCATCCTCTCATACGTCAGGTAGGCCTTTGTTGTCATTTCAGTTTCAATCGGCATGGATCGCAACCTAGTGTGAAAAACACATTTCGGAAGTAATCTAATTGTGACTGTGAGTCTATTCTTTGGCCCTACAAGGCCTTTTGGGCTATTAGGCATACGGTACTCTAGTTCGCATTACAGTACCGGTAGTTATAGGAAAATAAACTGTTGTTATGTGGCTAATAAGTGTAGAATATTATCTGTGCTAATAGAGTTTGACCCAGTGGCTAATTTCTAAAATAATAAGTGGGCTGACGCTTGACGGGCCTATAAGAATTTTTTAGGACTGCCCATGAAACAATAATTGTTTTGGGAAAATTATGTAGGCCCTATCCTGGTACAACATGGGAAGTTAAAGAGAGGATGTCTACTAACTAGTGAGGGTCTGGGGCACATCGCCCCAGATTTTTTTTATTTTTAATATTCCAAATGGTGGCATTTTAGGCCTACTTGTTTTTAGCGTGCTTCCTTCGATAAGAAATTATAAAATTGTGTAGATCCTCATATTGTCAGTTTACAAAATATTGTCACTTTTAAGTAGTCCTACCGGTAGGGTAGGCCCTAATAAACTTTTCTTTTCATTCACATAATTGGGTATGCCGAGGGAATTTTTACAATTCATAAATAGCAATTTTGTAGGCCTAAATTGTGCACTGTGTTTAACGTTGTGTTGACTTTCGACGACATTTCGAAAAATAAGTGGGTGAAGCTAACTACGGGTTTGACCTGGATGTTATGTTAGTCAAAATCAAATTTTAAATTTTAAAATAAATTTGGATTTTCCTTCAATACGTTCAATAACAAGATGATTATATCATGATTACAGAATGATCAGAGCAATATGTCAAACAGTAAACTCACTTTATGCCGAGGCTTAGCCTAGCCTAGGCCTACTTGGAGGTAGGCACGACAAGAGTACAATTTTATAGCCTTCGTTGTCCAACGGATGTTGAGCTTACGGTGTAAATCATAGCGGTGGTAGATGAAGTGACAATAACAGCTAGCCTAGCTCTTGAAATATCTAGATAATCTAGTAAGATGTAGCCTATCCTTTTGCCCTACAGTTTAATTACCAATAGCCCTAGGCCTACAACAGAAGGCCTATTAAATAGCACCTTGAGCCCTACCTATGCCTAGGCTAGGGCTAGGCCTCTAGGCTCCATCGGAGACCTAGGGCCTAGGCAGCTTTTTAGTGGAGTAATCACCTGTAGGCTAGGCGTAAAGCCAAGCAAAATAAATTATTGTTTTGTGTAGGGGCCTATCTAGATTACTACAACTTTGGAGTCTGTTTAAGGCCTAGGCTAGTTTAGACCTTCTGGAAAGTCTGGGAACAGTCAAAATCACAATGTGTAGCCTAGCTAGCCCCCCAAATTTTATTTTTATCACAATCGGAACATCGCAATAATCCTGTCAAGGCTAGGCCTAGAATATGGTTTAAAATACACTAAGCCTAGGCCTCTACTCTGTGTAATAGTAGGGCAAGACCTAGGCCTAGCTTTTAGTATAGGTCCCTAGGCTTTGAGTCCTACACAAAGGCCCATTCTAAACCCAAAGCTCTAGCGAGCCTACTAGGGGCCTAGGGCTAGGCTTTGACCGAACATAACCCTACTTATTCGAGGGGAACGGTGTGTTGTGGTCATTGTTTGGTTAGAGATAGATAAAATTATTGTTGCGTAGTTCCAGATAATCCTATTATGATACATAGGTGGTGTTATTTACCTAAATACTCCAGTGACAGCTGAGGCTACTCCAGCCCTACACGATCAACCAGCGATCAACTGCCAAATTTCGATGTTTCTCTCTCTACTTTTTTGTTTGATTGCACAAATGCCAACATGAGAATTAGAACATTTGGCAGTGCACTCTATCATTTCGTAATACGTAGGCCTACATAATATTCATTATATTATTATAATAATTTGGTTTTCTTGTAGAGAAACCAAGTCAACTTTTGAAACTATTTAAGCCCAAGGCCCTAAACCCACGAAAGAAAAATACCAGTGTTACGTTGGCTAACATGCTTATTTATTTTATTCAAATTTGGTTCGTCGTTAATTCCTGCTGTAATTATTACCAGTACACAGTACGGAATAATGCATATTAAACACAACACAAGATAAATAAATGTATAACAAAAGCTCGGTAATCGCCTGCTTGCCTTCTTGTCGTGAGAGGCAGCTGATGTCCAGTGTCCACGATCTGGCGCTTCATTCAAATAAGTTCAAAAAACCCTAGGCCTACAAGTAACCAGCCACAGACAAGGGTGGGAAGGTCATTGGGGGAGGGGGTGGTTTGGTGGTGGTGGGGGAGACGTAATCGGTACGACAATCAGAACAAGGTGACTCTATCACGGTGCTAGCTTTTAATGGCTATATTTGTAGTGTTTTCTTTTATGTCGCCTGCAATGCATGCATGAAAACCCAAACCACTCTCTCACCACTTTGCCTTCCCTTGCCGGTGCAAATCCTGCTTACAAAATATTGTGACATCGTTGATGTCAGATATCAGGATACGTATTTTTATTGTATACCTACCCCTTGAAAAAAGAAATATTAGTTTGTTGTAAATTAATTGATGAGCCTGCAGAGCGAGCGTAGCGAGCGAAGCGAAGACTCCATTCCACTACCCGGAGAAAAAATCTGGAATGTTTTTTTTAAAAATGTTTTGTGTTTTTGTGGGTTTGTTAACACGATTCCGGCTCAACCGATACTCCAATTGCCATGAAATTTTCTGGAGGCCTTCGAAATCTCTGAACTTAGTTAGAACTGCCACGTTTTTGAGCGCAATCGAAAAATTATTTCTCGTGAAAATCGCAATTTCACGATATTTTTTATTAAACAAAAAATTCTGTAACTTAACACCTACATGCTTTATCCGATTGTAATGATTTTTTCACGAGCAACAGAAACCCTGCATAACACATGGCAGCTTTAATGCACCAATTAGACTCATCCAACAACGCGCCTGAAAAAGCGTTTGCAAAGCTTCCTAGTTTCAAGATTTTTTTGTACGGAAAACTTCTAGTGCATGTTATTCAGGTGTCTTAATTGGCACACGGGTCAAATCTAGATCAAATTCTTGAGAACCTTGATCAACTAGATCTAAATCTGATCAAGTGCCGGATTCACTACATCGAAATCTTGATCAACCTGATCAAATTCTTGACAACCTTGATCAAGTAGATCAAGGAATGGTTCAATACCTTGATCACTTTTATCTGCCAGATCAAACAACTGATTAAATTTGATCTGGTTGGATCTGGCCAGAAAATTATCGGATCAAATTTGATCTGGGATTTTCATAAGGGTATGGTTATTGTAAACGCCTAGCATTTCTTAAAGGGGCTAAAAACCCAAAAAATTATTTTTTACCACGTGATCTATAGCACAATACTACACTTAAATGACCGTTTAAAAAATTATATCTTGATACTGTGATTTAACACAAATTTTTTAATTTTTTTGATCCAGAAATTGGCAAAAATTGGTGTTTTGGAAAATTTCCTAAATCGGCTTTAACCTGCTTCTTTTTTGGTCCACATAGATACTAGAGCATAGTACCAATCTAAAATGCCCCTTTATAACATCGTGTCTTAAAACTGTGCCCAAATATACCCTCAAACACGCAAAAAATATGCATTCCAAAATCACACCCCATCTTGGTAATCAGCATATTTTGACCGAACTACTTGCCCAAATTACAAAACAAAATATAGAGAATTTACAGAAAAGGCTGTCGAGTACGTCAATAATGGCCAATATTTTTTTGGATCAAAATCCTCCAAGGTCACGGGGCATAAAGATCGTCCCCATGTTATTTCTTATATGGGAGATTTTTGCCGGACCTAGCTCGAAAAATGTCATGTTTCACAATTTTTTGGGAGGTCATGGTGGCCCCAATAATTTTTCTGTTAATTGCTAAATTCATTACTAGTTAGCCTGAATGAAATATATTTTTTGAGTTTAGCGGTTAAATACCCCTTTAAGACTTATGCCTTACGCCTTAGACCTTGCGCCTTACGACTTAGAACTGATTGTGAATGATGCTTTAGTACCCTACCTACACTCGGGCCTTATAACAACTAACAAAGTGTATTAAAAATTAAAACAAGCATATTGTAGCCTACGCCACCAAGGTAGGCCTAGGCCTAATTAAATTGGTAGGCCTACTTTTTTTTTTGATTCCCAGGACTTCATTAGTAGGGCCTACCTACCTGAAATCGAAGATTTTTTATAACGAAATGAGAACTTTTTATTTGCTATTTCTCAGGGTCCCCACTAATTGGATGTACCGGTAAATGCGGAGCTTCACTCAGCGAAGCATAATGAGATAGATAGGCCTCCGCCTGTGGCCTGCCTTACTTTATTTGGCACTGCCAATATTTTTGAGGTTTTTTGTTAGGTAGGCCTATTTTTTAAAATGTTTATTTTAAATAAAAATAAATAGTATTTAGAGTCTACCCATTCAGTTGTATAACTGATTTTCAGTGGGGGACAGTAAATCAAAGCGACCAAGCCAACCCTGTAGGCCCGACACAATCGACGAGTAAGCGATAACCAACCAAAAGTCGATATTTTTAATAGGAAATATAGCAATCAGTGGTATGGACAGTGCGAACACCCGCGAATCAACGCCAGAATCTACAAGGCCGATTCAGAACAACTCTGAATGTGCTTCGTTGCTAGGACGGCTCCAAAGTCACCGTTTACACACTCCTAAGACAAGAACCGATGGACTTAAGTCCAAATCAGAAGTTAAAAAACTTCTGACTTGACGTTTGACGGGAAATCGAACCCTGGACCTTCTGCATTGGAAGCAGATACGCTAACAACAAGACCAACGAGCCACACACTGTATTTATTTTGAAAACGTCTGCCTACATTTTCAGTACATTGTTTACATTTTATTATAGGCCCTAATGCCTACCTACACAAAACTATAGGCTATCTATAGGGTTACTTCATAGGGTAGCCTATTGTCAGTCTAGCCTACTCTACTGTGCTGTGTGAGAGTAAAAAGTATTACCGGGTAGGCCCTCCCTCCCTACATATGAATTTGAATTAATCCCACACTTAACAAAAACTTTTAAAAATACCGCCAAACCTTACAAAATCAAAAGAAATGAGATCTTAAAAAAGGCCAAGATCATACCCTTTCACATTTGCACATTCTTAATTCATAAACGTACAGTGTCCCGTAACAACATCCTAGAAAAGCTTGGCAAAGTATAATTTGCAACTAGGCCTACTGTTAATTTAAACATAATAGTTCATCCAAATTCTTTTTTTCTAGATACCTAATTTAAACGTAATGGTCATGCAAATTCTATTTTGCCAAGCTTTTCTAGGATGTTGTTACGGAACACTACGTTAATGAATTAAGAATGCGCAAATGTGGAAGGGTAGATGAGCTTGGCCCTTTTTTAAGATCTCATTTTTTTTTATTAGGCCTAAGTGTAAGGTTGGCTGTATTTTTACAAGTTTTTGTTATGTGTGCACACATAAAGTAATGAGTTCAAGTTCCATTGCAAAATTATTTGTTAAAATATAATAATTGTATCATTTAATTGCTATGAAATTAACAATTAACAATAGAATGTAAAATATCTAGTGTCCCAAAGACATGCTTTTTGTAAATGTGGGCGATCATTGTCAAGTAACTATAGTTCCTTGTTGATTGTAGGCCTGTAGGGAAGGCTTATATTAAAACCTTTATTTGGAAGCCTTCTAGCAAACTTTTTCAACTTTTTCTTTCAAAAGGAACTACATGACTATTACCTTTATGTCCATGTAAAATATGAAAGTTGTAGCCCCACCTGTTTGGTCAGAATCGCTGAGCAATTGAAACTGACGAATTAGACAGAAGAAGCCAGTAGCATCCTTAAAGTGATTTTGAGCATGTTTCAAGCCCATTTTTTCACCAAGAAGGAATGCTCGTACCCCAACCAAATTTGGCATGTGTTGTCGGGTAGGCAAACCTAAATCCCCTCGATTTTGATAGTTTTCAAGTTCACATCATGTTTTCATAAAAAAGTGGGTAACACCTCAAAATCACCCCAACTTTGTTTTGCTGTATATTATTTATTTATTATTTATTTAACGTCTATCCTATTCAGTTATAAACTGATTTACAAAGGAGGAAAAGGGGGCCCAAGTGTGTAGCGCACCGCGGCTTGGCTGCGGCGTCCTAACGGGCACCTAATAGGTAGGCCCCAGTCGCCTTCTTTCCTAAAAAATAAATAAATTACATTGGGCATCTAGGGCCTACATAATATTAATTTGTTTGGAATCATTTTAGTTTGATGATGATGACAACGAGGCTCCAGTCGGCGGGAATGCGTCGGAACGTAAACGTCTTTTCTCCAAAGAGCTCCGTTGTAATGATTTGGGGCTTTGGCGACGACCAGAATCCGTATACGAGAGCGTTGACTTGCTTGAAGACCTGGTCAACGAATACATCATCGACACAACAATGAGAGCGATGGAGATAGGTCCACACTGGCCGCGTGAAAGTCGAGGACATTGTGTTTCTCGTACGGAAAGACCAACGGAAATACGCCCGGGTTAAAGATCTGTTGACGATAAATGAAAACTCAAGAAGCTAGAAAGGCCCTTTGATGAAGTTAAATATGCAGGTAGGAATCAAGTAGGGCCTCTACCTTTATTTGGACGTTTGTTAATTTAGGCTCATAGTGTAGGCTATTTATCTAAACTTTCCTAAATCTATTAGACACCCTTCAAGGCCTAAGACCTATTTGTTTGATAATAGTTGCATATAACCTTTTAGTTTTAGAGCTACCACCTACCCCAGGTAGAATACACGGTGAATAGGGTAGTTTACTTACGCTAGGCCTCCCTACCTGGGGTTTGGTACCTACCTTTTAAGTATTTAGCTCTGGGAAATAGGGTTCCCATACTTTTCCGATATTCAATTTTAAGTCCCGCGTCCCGACAATACACCAAGTGGGACACAATTGTCCCGCATGATAAAAACATTCGATCCCTTTATTTATTTTTTATATTTATTTATAAATACATTGTTGTACTATTAGTAGGCCTATTTCAAATATTTACTTAACTGTTAGCTCATTGCTGTATCTGCATCTATGTAAGTAGGCCTACCTAGGCCTACCTAGATTTATTTAGTTGTCCTCCTTTGTAAATCAGTTTTTTAACTGAATAGGATAGGCCTAGACGTTAAATAAATAAAATAAAATTAAAATGTATTTTGGTTACTTTTCTGGTTTTTGCACTACAAAAACGGCCATATTTTCATTCATTCAGTCCAGTATTTTTTTCTGTAACGTTTGTAGGCCATACATAGCTTTTAAATGAACAAACAAACCATTGCCGTACTCTTTAGACTCGCTTAATTAATAGTAGGCCCTAGGCCTATATCAGCACGGGAAACCAGACTCTAAAATTTAAACTCTTTGATTCCAAAATTCGGTAAAAGATAAGTTCAATAAAAAATTAATAGGGCGCAAGGGGGTGTACACAACGCTACAGAGCGCCTCTGTGGTCGATTATGGCAAAAGCCTGGACAAGTAGGCTAATCAACATTGTGAACATGGACAGGCAGGGAAAGAGGAAGTTTGCTAAAATATCTCTGAGGCAGTGCAATTTTCAGTCAATTTGGATTAGATTAGAGGCTGTGTTAGGGGTAATTGATCGTGTTCAATGTTCATTCATTTAGGCTAATTAGCCTAAATTACTTAGGCCTACCTACTTCGTGAAAATTAAAAAGTAATGTCTTTGTTTTAGCTCCAGCCCCATGATCTTTTTTCGCTCACTTTTGGTTGTACGCATTCTTGTGGCCTACTACCAGTTGGCGAACGCTCACTATGCTATCCGTTCCACAAAACTTACGGGAAAGTACTTCAATGATGGCACACGTAACTTGAATTGGCTCATCAAGTTTTGTTTGTTCAAATTTTAAACTTGTATTTTTTTTTTCGTTGATGTTATGTGACCTACCTGTAAAAAATCTACCGTATTATGTTTTAAAAAGTTAAATTTTTCGTTCAAAAAAATAGAAAGGCCAAACTAGATTCAAAATTTAATTTAATTTTTTTCTATTTCATTTAGGCAGTTTGCCCTACTATACCTACATAGATGTAGACTATTACATTTCGTATTTTTTTTTGGTACTTGGGCATTAATATTGTTTCCTAATGGAAAGGGACCGGATGTAACTTAATCTTTTCTTGGTACCGGTAGCCTATATTGTACCTAATTAGGGCAAGGTACTAAATACATAGTGTTGTATTTTAATTTTTTAGTATGTTTTTAGGCCCTACCCCATTAAGTCATTGCAATATTTTAGCTTTCAAATGTATAAACTATAGTGCCCCTATAACCAATTATTTCGAAACCCAGTAGTAGGTACCGTATACGAAGGCTGGTTTCTGTAAATGTAAGCAAAGTTATAAGGGGACACGGACAAAAAAAACTCCAGTTATCTCGGAATTACCCTTATCAATATACATTTGGATTTTTTTATATTAGGCCTACGGTACTACCGGTAATATCATTAACTTTCTCTCTTCTACTACTTTACTTTGTCACTATAACTAAAGTTGAACCATTCCATTCTCTTGTCTTATTTATTATAAAGGAAAACTTACAAAATCTGTTATAATATTACTATGTTCTTCTGTTTGAAATTTCCCAAACATAATTCCCTCATCCCTTCTTTGTTTTCTTTTAGGATGTTGGTGTTGCATACATGATCTTTGTATTGTTTGTTTATTCCCATTCCTTGCAAAAGCGTTCTGGTAATTTATGGATATTTTTAAGGTTTACTATTGTAGTAGTGTGGCCTAAGGTGGCAGTTCCAAAGCTGTAAAACAAACATGTTGAAGGCATCGTATTGTAGCGTAGCGAACCCTTTTTTAGCTACGTAAAGTTTTAGGAAGCATTTCGATTTTCAAATATCAAATATAGCATTTTAGATGGTTTTGAAATTTTAGATGTACGCCTACCGTAGCTCTTTGTAGCACATTGATAAGTAAATTATAAAACAGTAGGGCCTATAACAAGGGTTTGGAATGAAAATACATGAACTGAAGAAAAGTTTAATGGGGATCTTTTAAAGCTTCACCACCAGAGTGCAGCACTGAAACATGCGGTCTAAACCAACATGGCTGCTCTATGTCAACACAAGCTCCATTCGCATTCAACATACGGTTTTAATAACATTCATAATATTAATGTTACAGTATATTACCATTTTATTATACAACTAGGCCTATGGTAATGCTCACCAAGGGTGACCTTAGAATACCACAAACATTCGGAATTGAGGATCTAATAATTGGATGAGCGAAGCGAAGACTTCAATTTCACTGACCCCCAAAAAATTTAGCTCGGGTGTTTTTTTTTTTTTTTTTTTTTTTTTTTTTTTTTTTTGTCTGTTTGTTAACTCTCTTCAAGGCAAACGGCATATCCGATCTTGATAAAAATTGGAGGGGACCTTCGAAATCTCTGAACTTAGAGGTGTATTGTTTTTGGGTACAATCGAAGAAATATTTCTCATGAATATCGTACTTTTACGATTTTTTTTGCGATTTTAGTGCGATATTTTTGTGACATTTGGGACGATTCTGACCAAATGGGGTGGGCTACAACGTTCATATTTCACATGTACATTAAGGTAATGGTGATGTAGTGCTTTTTTAAAAAAAAAGTTGAAAAGTTAGCCGAATCCATAGAAATAAAGCTTTTAATATAATTTTTTGATTTTTTGTTCAATATTTTTTGTGCCATTTGGGGCCCAAATTTCCCACCAAAACGGGTGAGGCTTAAAAAGTTCATATTATACAAAGGACATTAAAGGGTTATGGTGTTTTAAGTACCTTTTGAAAGAAAAAGTTGAAAAAGTTAGCCAGAATCCATAGAAATAAAACTTTTAAAATAAGTTATTACGGTAAATAATAACAAATTGAAAGTAACAACAGAAACTTGACAACAATCACCTACAATGCGTAGGCAGCAAAACAAAGCACTTGCAAAAGTAGATATCCCACGCAACTAAAAAATTTTAAAAAAGCTCATCCATCAACGCGGGGGGACTTAAGCGTTTTTCCTAGTAAAGTCAAATTGTCCACAGAAACTCCACCAAGGTATTCAAATTTGGTTCTCTATCCAGCTAAGTTTAAAAGGCTGTGTGCAACAAAAGACTGAGAAGACGCAAAGTTTAGTGGCCCTAGTGACAGCTACTGTCATGACTACGAGTCAAGCGTAGACTATGCATAAGTGGGACCAACAATTTTTAATGTTTCTTTGAACGATATACTTTTAAAACTGGTCTAAAAACAATGCAAAAAACAAAATGTGTAATACTAAACCCCGGACGCGATGTTTAAAACGCAGTCGTAGACCGGGTTTTTCTGTGCTGCGCCCTGGTGACAAAACGGTACAGAAAGACCCTTATTAAAACCAATAAAGAATTCAAATGTATTTTTTTTTCCTTCTTCCCCTGCTAGTGACAATTTGTCGGTGGCAGGTTTTTCTTCATTAATTTCCCTCACGATTTCTTCTTCTATTCTTCCTGGTTACTAGTTTTCCCCTCCTTCCTTTTGGTTACCTTCCATCCTTGTGGTTATATTTATGCAAATATTGTTACTTATTGGCACCCATATCCACTTCTTTCAGTTTGCTTCTGAATACCTTGATATTTTCAGCATTCACTGTCTCCTTTGCTAGTTTGTTCCATTCGACCGTTGTTCTGGCTATGAACGAGAACTTTCCCACGTCCGTCCAACAGCTTCCTCTTTCAAGTTTCCAATCATGATCTCCCCTTGCCAAGTAGTTTGCTCCCATTGCAAAACTGTTTAGTTTCTTCCATACTTCATGATTTCTGGTTACTCTGTACATTTTACCTAGTCTGTCATTTTTCCTCCTATCCTCCAGATTTTCTCATCCCAATTCCTTGATCATCCCTGTTACGCTCTTGTACGTTCTTACTAGCCTTCTCTTTACCATCTCCTCTGTCCAGCCTTTTCCTTTTTGCATTACCCTCCTTGCTGCTCTCCTCTGTACAGCCTCCACTCCTGCTATCTCACCACTCCTATATGGGTCCCAGGCAGCACCAGCGTACTCTACCACTGGTCTAACCAAGGTTTTATATGCATGTCCTTTTAGTTCCCCACTAGCTCCCCTTAGGTTTCTCATTACAAAATTCAAACATCTAAAACCTTTCTTGGTTCCTTACTAACCTGTTCCTCCCATTTAAGTTGTTGATGGAGCCACACCCCCAAATACTTTATTTTATCAACTTTCTCAAGGAGTTTACCCATTAGAGAGTACCCTTCCCGCGCAACTCTATTGTCTCTTTTCTTTGAAAACCTAATAGTATATTTGCATTTCTCAAGATTTAGGCTCATTGAGTTCCCTTCCACCCATATGTCAAGTGCTGCCAAGTCATCTCTTAGCCTTCTTACATCATCGTCCCCTTTAACAATCCTATATATTACACAATCATCTGCAAACAACCTGACCTTGGCTCCCATTCCATCCGCAATATCATTTACAAAGATGACAAACAGTAATGGACCTAGATAGATAGACAGATAGATTTATTTGCGTAATGTATACTCTTTCCATGTAGGCCTAGACCATGTTCTGAGTGTATTACATGTCATGATATGTCTAGGCTAATCTAATACATAAATACCAATAAATACAAATAATTTTAAAAACATTTACAATATGTACAGATCTAGACTCAGTAGCCTAGTAGGGTATTACATAAATAATCTCAAATATATTATGGCTGGATATGTATAAAAAGTTACCTCCCCTATATAATAGGCCTAGGCCATTGTATGTACATTCTTTATTTTTTTACACATGTAACACACTCCCCTGTGGGACCCCTGATGTCACTTCCACTCCTTCCGATAAATCCCCCCCTACTTTGACTCTTTGACTCCTGTCACGTAGGAAGTCCCCTATCCACCTAGTTACCCAATCATCCCCTAGCAGACCTTCTACTTTCTTTAGTTTACTTTCTTTCACAATAAGTGAAGATATAAGTGAGGAAATCTTTTTAATTTGTAGCATTAGCAACTCACACACTGTCTGGGTCAGAGAAAGTTTGCAAAAAAAAAAATTGTAAGCCCAATTTTCTTTATTTATTCAAGTATCATGAACTTGTTATGTAGCGTCTGAAATGCAAAACGATTATTTCAACCATTTACTACTACTAACCACCAACTACTACTACTATGTACTACTATCTCTGCAGAGAGCCTATATAATTAGTAGACAATAGGTAGTATTGTAGATAATATGTAATTGTATATAAGTGAGTAGGCTTATAGGCCTTGGATATACCTAGTTAAAATTATCAAGTTCAAAAAGTAGGGTGCCAGTATGTGAAGCCACTTTTCAATATGTACGGTGTACTCTATTATCTGTGGTAGTATTTTATTAGTGATCAAAATAAAGGTGCCGCCATTATTAAGTCTTGATGGCGCCGGCGGCCTATAATCGAGTAAATATGTAGGCCCTTCTTCATTTATTTCCTTAAAAATGTGGTTAAAGATTAGGATTGTCAACGAGTACCCGTTACATGTCCAGTGCGTTCGGGTACGGTCCCAACTTTCCACCGCCCGTTCCGTTCCTTGTTAGTAAGTATACTTAGGGCGCTTTAACAGCTAAGATTATTTGCGCCTCCAAGATAAAACAATTTCTAAAAGTGTGAGTTACCACCATGTATACTTCTTTCTAAGGGGAGGAACGTAAGGGGAGAAGCGGGGGGACAAGGGGTGGACAGGCCTGTGCTGGTCAGAACCAGCCACAAGCGAATGGGGAGGGCAGGGGTTCCCCCACCTCGTGGTCGTCTTCGTCTGTGTCATCGTCCGTCCGTGTTGTCATTGTCGTCGCCGTCGGGGAAAGTAGTAGAAGTAGGGGGTAGTCAAAGGGAAGGGGAAAGTTCCCCGACGACGACCCAGAGCTCGCCATTAGTTTCAGGGAGTGAAACTCCCCTAATTACGGGCCAAACCACGAGAAGGTTGCGAGTTGGACTTTGATGGCCCTCTGTTCCTTGTTAAAGTTGAAAATTATCTCGTCACATTACCTTAGTAGGCCCTACAGACGTTATCAGTCACTTAACCCATTTGCAACCAAGTTAGTACGGTAGCTTCCAAGTTCGTACCACGACAGTCAGGTTTGTGGTTGCTCTGCTGTTTTTCCTTTCAAGACTAATCGAGTAATATAGCGGATAGCCCTAGCTCGATGTGTTATACCCTATTCACGTAATTATAAGCCGCCATCAAGTACAGTATTGGCCGCACCTGTTTTTTGACCACTCAAATTTTAAAAAAGGCACTTTATAAAATACTATAAAGTGTGCATAGGGGTTAATGGTCACATCACACTTTTTGAATTTATTTTTTAATATAGGCCCTACTTGCAGCCTAAATGGGCATTAATTTGTACAGTAAATGTATCACCAAGATGTAAAACAGTCACGATAACAAGAAAATTTACTGCCCAGGTATTGCGTGAAAAAATCCTGGTGTTGACATCCTTGATGGATATCATATTCATAGGGTAGGGAAAAAATGGGGGTCTGGGGGTTTTCCCCAGAAATGTTTTGAGATCATCGATTTGATTTGTTGAGTTTTAGAGGTTTTTGAACCCCTCTTAAAGTAACTTAGGTCTACTATAGTTGGTTTTGGGTTGGGGTGAGAGCATTTCAAATTTTCTTGAAATTATAGTCCAGGCCTACATTATTTCTCCTTTCTTTCTATACAAGGCTATGCAAATTACTTTAGTCCTATTGCTTTACTACAATGAGTAAAACTTAAAAATGTGTTTTAATATGCCCTTATAAAGGTGATTATGTTATTTCTTCTAAGTGGTAATTATCTAGTATTTGTATTATGTTTACTACAACTTGAAACATTGTTGTATTTTATGTAAAGCAATCCAGAAATGACTGATTGATGACTTTATTTTTATTACCTAGCCTACTTTAAAATTATTCATCCTAGCAATCAATAAAAATTATCAAAATACAAAATATATGTATATAGGCCTAGACACTGTACAGTAAAACCTGGAACTCGTATGGATTGTTTTCCAGGGGAAAATGATAAATGCAAAACTATGAATGTGCTGCCAACCAAAAACAGAAACAATTTTTTTTTTAAAATTATCTTTCAAGATTTTTATCGTGTTTGGGCGAATTTCATTGTGTTACAATTATTGTAATACCTAGGCCCAAATAATTTTTTTTAAAGGGAGGGTGGAGTCAAGCTATTCCGGGCGGCAATGAATTATTGCCGGGAGGGCTGCCCGGCCAACCGGCTCTGGGGATAACACTGCTATTTCTAATCAGATAATTTTGGTGCTTACATTTTAAGACATTTAATCTTGGTTAAATGTTCTCTGGATGGTAAAGTAGCATCAAGTTCCAACCCACGTTATTGTTGGACATTATTGATCAATGGACAGACCCTTTGATTTTGTTAAAGTTAATTTTATTGTTGTGCATCCCTAGTATGTATACATAATTTAGTTTACAATTCTCAATGACCATATGAATATTCATTAGTTTAGTCAAAAGTAGCTATTTGTAGTTTACGTAGGCCTACTGGTACCTGTAGGTATGGAGAAGAAATACATACCATCAAGTAGGTCTACCAGTACTACTACTTGTCTTTGCAGAAAAGTAGCCGGGCTCATTAGTCATTCGTTACTGATGCTGTGCCAAGAAGCAACCTTGGAAATGGAACTTTATATCTCACGAACACTCTGCTATGGTTCAACGCATTAAGCATGGTTCGAGAAACGTCAGCTTTCAAGTTTTCCGGGATCTATCACTAACTTGGAACTCAATTTATTATTTACTGCTACTGTACCTTCTGAATAGAGGAATTGTGAATTTGTAAAGTAGATACAATTTTGTTTCAAAAGCACAGATTTGTATAATTTAAACAAAATCATAGCTTACGGTATCTAAATATATCCATCCTAGAGCAACACAATTTTTTTGTAGAATTAAGTTTTTTGCTATTAAATTAAACTACTACTACACTTGTTAGCTACATAAGCTTGCACAGGGGGGGGGGGGCAGCCATTAAGCTTAGCGTTCTTGAAAATTTAATAAAAATAATTGATTAAAAATTAAAAATTAAGAAATATATTTACTTCAAGTTCCTTTACCTACCTTTTTCTCTAATAATTTCACTTTTAAATAAGTTTTATAACAAAAATGTCTTGACGTATTAAGTGTAAATAATAGCCATTCTTACTCTCAAATACGTTTTAAGCCCTCCCCCAAAAAGTTAACCCCAAAAAAGTTTTGACTCTGGCGGCTAGGGCCCAGACCCCGTCCCTCCTCCGCCACCGCCATTCCCCCATCCATTACCATCGGTATTATCTGTGGTATGGTGATCCTGTGGCAGTGGCAGATACAGGGGGGGGGGGGCAATTGCCCCCACAAGGTTCTTTAAAAATAAAATATTTCATATTAATCCATAATAATAGTTTATTTTAACAAGCAAACCTCTGAAATGTCGAACATTTTTATGTTGCCATGTATGCTGTGAATTGTAAGCTCGATATAACGACAAAACAAATTGACGCACACAAACTACATTATTTCGGTATTGCATCAGCCTACCACTTTTTTCTAAAACCAGATGCCAAATGCACTCTTAAAATCTAATTTTCAAAGAAATTTGGCTGTGGCACTATATTTATTGGGGGCTTTGTTAACCCCCCCCAACCTCCCCGTGCTTGGTCCCTTTCCCACGGATATACATGCAGGCGCAAATTTCCCTATCCCCCCATGATTATGTCCTAGATCTGCCTCTATCCTGTCCCCCCATTAGAAAATCTCTGTGCATGCCTATATGGTTACCTATGGATAGTTCAGCTAGTTCATGTTTTGGTAAATTTAATATTGTAATTAACTTGTTGTTTATATGTTACTATTGCTCAATCTGATGTAGGCCACTATTTTCAATTTCTCACTGTTTTCAAATTTTGTGTTCACGATACAGTCCACCATTTCATTTCTTGCATTGAAATTGACATATTTTATAAATTTTAATTATGTATGTATCAGTCACCATTTTGTTTACAGTCAATGTGCTAACAATTCCAAATGTTACATTAGAAATGATTTCAATTCAATAACAGTTTAACGGAGTTGTATAAATTATAATTAATTAATTATTTTACTGTTAAGCTGGATTCATGACGTTGCAGAGCAATGCGTTGTGATTTTGCGAGACCCTGCGTGGTTCTGTTGGTGGTTTACGACCTGGAGGAGTAACTTGTAACGCACCCACCGCCTGTGCACACTTTGTGTCAGGACTGTTTTACCAAGGCCGTGTTGAATCGCAGTCAAGTGTAGGTAGTATCTTTCAAAATGCCAGCACGGAAGAGAAGGGTGTAGTGACTTATTTGCAACCTAGAAGAAATGAATTAATTATTCATAACATGTCTTATTCTTATTCTCATTCTCAATTTGACGTCATCAATCGTCATATTCATATCTGTGATGTCAGAAGCAATGTATGAAGGGCAGTCTTGGGGAGAAGCGCGCTACTTGTAGCATGCTACTTTTACCTGTAGCGGAACCGGTAGAGCACTACTTTATTTATGGAGCTTATTGTAGTGGTAGCATGCTACAAGTTTAGTAAAGAGTTAGTGTGATTTTGTGTTACTTTTTATGTCCCGGTTCCAGCAGTCCCAGTAGGGCCTACCACAGAAAGTCTTAAGTCGGCACTGCAAACTAGCTTGTAACGCCCTCCGCGGCGCCGTGAATGTTCCGAGTTTTACGTCATATGCTGGCCGTGTAGGCCCGTAATCTTGTCTCGCTTGCACACACATTGTTTGCTCTCCCTCGCTCGCTCTCTCTCCCTGCATCGTCCGAAGGATGCAAGCGATCTGTCACATCGGTAGTAGTTCGTAGGTCTGACCTTGCCAAAAATATTGCAGTGATTATTAAATTTAAATTGCATGGTGCTTCTTGAGTGCTATTTCAGGGTCATAAAATCTTCACAAAACACAGGCAAAGAGGTATCAACGATAATGAGAAGTCGGATTATTGATTTAGAGCGTAATCCGCTCAATAATTATATGCCAATCGTTTGTATTGCACATTGAATTAAAGTGATAAGCGTCTTTTATCCCCCCTCCCTTGAGACATTCCGGGCTATTAATAGATCGCTATTATTGTCCAGTACCGGTAGGCCTACTCAGAGCGTTGTTTGTCGCATTCTTCTACCTTCCGTCGTGATTCTGCGAAAAACTTGTTGACAAGTAATTCAATATGACTGTTTAGTTACCTAGGCCTAGAATTCTTACAAGACTACCTATCCTAAATGTTGAAAGAACGCCTATTGTAATGGAAACCAAAACTGTGCTTTTGATATTGATATATTTTTATATTATATTTTATATTTATAATGTATTTGATGAAACACTTTAGGTGATGAATAGAAACGTTTATTCTTTACAGTTAATAATATGAGACACAATACAAAAGACTAAGCTAGGCTACTTAGTACGATCAGAGATGAGGGACGCCTCGAAAACGCGGGAGTTGTAGTAACTGCTTGCACCGTGAAAGACGTCTGCTTCTGGGCGTGGCCTACCACAGAGGTCGAAACGTAATCGATACTATTACTACTAATCTTGCAAACATCGACTTATGCGATCTAGAAAACTAGGCCTAAGTTAAACACAATAGCATGGCTAAAGTCACTTGGGCTAATAAGCCTACTCATTCGAGTGAACAAAGGGCGCACAGTCCAACACCCCTTCTCGCCCTCTTCACTCGCTAAACACTAGCTGGGCTTGTGAAGCAAACCGCTTTAATAGTTCTCTTGACACTGGCTTAGTCATCATGTCCGCAGTCATGTGTTCGGTTGGGCAGTACTGCACATCCACGATGCCACGCTCTCGCAGATCTCGGATGAGATGGTGCTTGACTGCGATGTGCTTCGTCCTAGCGCTGCACCGATCTGACTCGATCAAGCGAATACAGCCTTGGTTGTCCTCGAAGATCGTGGTTGCACCTGGTACTGGTACCCCTATGTCGTCCAGCAGTTGATGTAACCACAACAGCTCTTGACAGGCATTCGCAGCCGCGACATATTCTGCCTCGGTGGACGACAATGCGACGATCGTCTGCTTGCGACTCCACCACGACACTGTGCTCTCACCCATCAGGAAGATGTATCCGCTAGTCGTTTTACGGTCGGTAGTGTCACCGGCCCAGTCAGCGTCCTCGTACCCTTGCAACTTGAGCTCACTCCTTGCCGACAGGCGCAGTTTCACATCGAGGGTCCCGGCCAGGTAACGCATTACCCGCTTCACCGATTTCCAGTCGCGTTCTGTGGGTGACTCCACATGTCGGCTCAAGAAGCTGACAGCTACCGCAATGTCCGGTCTGGACACTGTAGCTATGTACAAGAGTGATCCAAAACTTGTCGATACTTTGTGTTATTCGGCAACTTGACGCTGGGTTCTTCCATGGAAGACAAATAATTTGTTTCCATTGGCGTGGCAGAAGGCTTCGTCTCCAGCATCCCTTGCTCTTCTAGAAGTTGAACTATCTTAGTTCGTTGGTGGATAAGGAACGAACCGTCTGTTTCTCGCTCGATCTGGATCCCCAAATAGTGAGCCACTTCACCTAAATCCTTGGTCGTGAAATGCTCGTTTAGCTGCGCACAAATGCCCTGAACGACCTCTTCAGATTCTCCGGCTACCAGTAAGTCGTCTACGTACAACAGCACATAGGTGGTACTACCGGTCGTTTCCTTTTTCATGAAGAGACATGAATCAGCTTTTCCGCGCTCGAAACCAAGACTTGCCAGTGCTTCTGTGGCCTTCTTGTTCCATGCTCGTGCCGATTGTTTGAGCCCGTAGATACTGCGCTTTAGTCGCAATACCATGTGCTCCTTGCCTGGTTCCTCAAAACCCGGTGGTTGTTCCATGTAAAGCTCCTCTTCCAGATCTCCATTTAGGTACGCTGACTTAACGTCAAGGTGCCGTACATGCAACTGGCGAATAGCCGCCACGCTGAGCAGCACGCGCACTGTCTCGTGCTTGACTACTGGCGCAAACGTCTCGTCGTAGTCCTCACCATAACGCTGCGAGAATCCTCTCGCCACTAGCCGCGCTTTGTAAGTGTTGACGTCACCATTTGCATCTAGTTTAGTCTTGAATACCATCTTGGATGAGACTGCCCGGCGGCCTGGAGGGAGTTTGGCAATCTCCCACACTCCACGTTCTTTAAGAGCTGACATTTCCTCTTCTGCGGCCAACACCCAGTTCTTCTTTTCGCGTTCTGGTAGCTCCATCACTTGTTGCACGAGGATGGCTCACGTGGTTGGTCCACTCTTACTTTATACGAAAGTTTTCTTGGTGGGATTCCTTTATTCTGTCTCTGTGATTGACGTGGTGCTGGAGAAACAATCTGCTGATCGTTGACAGTTGTTTCTGCCGCTGTAGGCTCTTGCTGAGTCAACTCGGTGGCCTCCTTCGAATCCTCCTCCGCGTCCTCAAGAATGTTGACGAAGTCCCCGTCCGATTCCCCTTCTGGCAGAAGACTGATTCCACCACTTGCTTCAACGATGTGTGGATTGTTCTGCTCGTCCATCTCGATGATGCGCACGGAACGACTTATCCACACTTTGTTGGTGTTTACGTCCAACAGGCGGTAACCTTTGGAGGCGGTGTCATAGCCTATGAGCACGCCCAAGAAAGCCTTATTATCCCATTTCTTGCGTTTTGTTTTGGGACAAGGGAATACACTTTTGACCAAAAACTCTGATGTGGCTTAAGTCGGGCTTATTGCCATCCCAAAGTTCGCAAGGTGTCTTGTCCACGCTTCGGCTCGGTAAACGATTCTGAAGATATGCCGCGGCACACACTGCTTCTCCCCAAAATCTTTCAGGAAGTCCTGCATCCAACAACATGCATTTTGCCATCTCAACTAGAGAGCGATTCTTACGCTCGGCCACGCCATTTTGTTGAGGCGTGTGTGGCACCGTGAACTGTTGCTGGATCCCCTCACGCTTGAAGAAATCCTGCAGATCCCTGTTGACGTATTCTTTCCCGTTGTCTGTGCGGAAAATGGTGGGCCTATGTCCATACTTAGTGTGAACCATAGCGATATATTCCTTTACAACATTTGCCGCTTCATCCTTGGACTTAAGGAGACGGACGAACGTAAAGCGTGAGTAGTCATCGATAAAAGTTACCATATATCTATGACCGCTCGGCGTTGTGATCGGCATCGGTCCACAGACGTCACTATGTATCAGTTCACCGGGCTTGGTAGCTCTGGTCTCGCTCGTTGGGAATGGTAGTTGGGTTAACTTCCCTCTCATGCAACAGTCACAGTCCACCTTTGCGTCACATTTGCCAATGTGTATGCCTAGGGCCAGTCCCTCCGTGAACAGCTTCTTAATTGCAGCTGGATCCCGGTGACCTAAGCGTCGGTGCCATCGATGCATGCATACTTGGCTGCGTGCACACAACGCTGCGTCGTTGCCCGTTTTGCACTTGAGCCTGAAAAGTGTCCCGTCAAGTTCAGCGGTTGCAATGACGACCGTCTTGCGAGTTATCTGGCAGGTGGCATCCTCGAACGTCACCGTGTACCCACTACGAGTTGCACATTGAACCGATAACAACCCGCCATCCAGTTCCGGAATGTACAGCACATCCTTGAGGTATATTTGTTCCACCTTACCGTTTGGAGTGTTGCACGACAACCACCCGCTACCGATTCCTTCCGCAGACATCGTTGAGTTGTCTGCCAAATATACCTGGGTCTTTACATCTTGCAACGCAGTAAAGAACCTTTTGTTGCTTGTCATGTGGCTCGTAGCTCCCGAGTCCACATACCAGCGGTCGGCCTGGTCCTTGTGTATACTGCTCCATACCGCAAAGGAGTGCTGGGGTGCTGCACTGCTGCCAACATCCTGGATGCGTACCATGCAGTTAGCTTTCTCCTTTACCTTGCCTAGATGTGTTTTGTACTTGAGGCAGTCTGCCTTCAGATGGCCTTTCTTTTTACAGTAGAAACATTCCCGTTCCTCCTTACCTGACTTGCTCCCTTTTGGCACCTGCTTGCCGTACGTGCCCGCCTCTTGTCTCTTGTGATATGTTGTCTGGAGGGCTACCTCGTTGTCGCGATGGTCCCGCGTCGCCTCGACACGGCGCTGGTACTCGTCGGTCAACTTGCCAGAGACATATTCGACGTTCAAGTCTTTCTCGTCTCTTCCTTCAAGGGCTGTAACTAACGTAGAGTATGACTCCGGTAGACTGCACAACATGACTGCTACTAGGTCGTCGTCTTCGACCTTCTTTCCCATGCCCCGCAATTGACCCACAACCTCCAGCATGGAGTTGAGGTGCGCCTGCATGGTACCTTGGGTAAACCTCATCCCATACAATTTTCGCATTAGATAATATAGTTGGCTGCCAATAGTGGATCTCTCATGCAACCTTTGCAGCATGGCCCACATTTCCTTGGCCGTCTCAAGTTGAGCGAGATGAAGCAACTGGTCATCTTCGACACTGAGACATATTGCTGCAATGGCCTTGCATTCCAGTTTTCCCCAGTCACTGGGCTCTGGGTCTGGCTAAGGTTGGGTGACTACATCCCACAATCCATCCCTCATGAGTACTACCTTTAATTTTAATTTCCACAGTTGATAATTTGCATTATTCAACTTGGTGATCAACATTTTAGAGTTATCACCTGCAACAGCCATGCTTGATCCTGGCCTATCCTAGGCCTAGGCCTACTTTCAGGAAATTAAAAGTACTCACCCGTACGTGTCAACCTTAACCTCGTTTTAGGCGCAGATAAAGTGTTCTAGGCCCATCTGATGAAACACTTTAGGTGATGAATAGAAACGTTTATTCTTTACAGTTAATAATATGAGACACAATACAAAAGACTAAGCTAGGCTACTTAGTACGATCAGAGATGAGGGACGCCTCGAAAACGCGGGAGTTGTAGTAACTGCTTGCACCGTGAAAGACGTCTGCTTCTGGGCGTGGCCTACCACAGAGGTCGAAACGTAATCGATACTATTACTACCAATCTTGCAAACATCGACTTATGCGATCTAGAAAACTAGGCCTAAGTTAAACACAATAGCATGGCTAAAGTCACTTGGGCTAATAAGCCTACTCATTCGAGTGAACAAAGGGCGCACAGTCCAACAGTATTCTATAGCTGCCTATAATGGATGTACTAATGTCTCATGTACACCCCATCATCTTGTTACCAAAATATTCCATTTTAGAGATAATGACCCACACTCAAGTCAACATAGACTTTGTGGGCTTCTCAAAATTATATGTATCACATGCTTATTATAAATGTAACATGTATTTTTTGGATGAGCGTAGCGAGCGTAGCGAGCGTAGCGAGCGAAGCGAAGATTCCATTTCACTACACTGGAGAAAAAAATCCCGAATTTTTTTTTTTTTTTTTTTTTTTTTTGTATTTTTGTCTGTTTGTTAGCACGATTCCAGCTAAACCGATACTCCGATTGCGATGAAATTTTATGGAGGTCTTCGAAATCTCTGAACTTAGAACTGCCATGTTTTTGAGCACAATCGAAAAAAAAATTCTCATGAAAATCGCAATTTTACGATTTTTTTTTATTTTTTTAAATTTCTTCGACTTACAACACCTACATGCTTTGTCCGATTGTAATGATTTTTTCACAGAACCTTAATTTTATGAATTGATATACTCATGTAAAATTTGAGCGTTATCAAAAAAATATTTTTTACGAAAATCGCAATTTTAAGACTTTTTTCAATTTTTTAAATTTCTCCAGCTTATAACACCTACATGCTTTATCCGATTGTAATGATTTTTATACAGAACCTTAATTTTATGAATTAATATATTCTTGTAAAATTTGTGCGCAATCGAATAATTATTTCTTATGAAAATTTCAAAATTACGATTTTTTCCTTTTTTAAAATTACGATTAATTAAAAAAAATTAAAGTTTAAGTTAATTTTTTATTAAATTAAATTAAATTTTTTATGAAATTTAATTTAATTTTAAAAATATTTTTAACTTAGTACCGGTTATGATTTTTTCACAGAACAACAAAAAATCCGCATAACACATGGCAGCTCAATGCACCAATTACGCTCATCCAACAACGCGGCGGGACTTAAGCGTTTTCCTAGTTTTAGAATAAAAGCACATCTGAATCTGAATCTGAATCTGATGATAGGTCACAATAGAGTAGGTCTAGACATATAATGGAGCCAAAAATCATCTCGGCACGATGTCAAAAGACATCAAAACTGGGTAATTTGAGAGCCCCACACACCCTATTAAACACAAACATGTAGCGGAAAAGTTGCGCACTACATTTCTCAGCATGCTACTTTTTGGATGAGCGTAGCGAGCGAAGCGAAGATTCCATTTCACTACACTGGAGAAAAAAATCCGGAATGTTATTTTTCTTTTCTTTTTTTTTTTTTTTTGTCTGTTTGTTAGCACGATTCCGGCTAAACCGATACTCCGATTGCGATGAAATTTTATGGAAGTCTTCGAAATCTTTGAACTTAGAACTGCCACGTTTTTGAGCACAATCGAAAAATTATTTCTCATGAAAATCGCAATTTTACGATTTTTTTCGATTTTTGGATGAGCGTAGCGAGCGTAGCGAGCGAAGCGAAGATTCCATTTCACTACACTGGAGAAAAAAATCCGGAATGTTTTTTTTTTTTTTTTTTTTTTTCTTTTTCTTTTTTTTTTTTTTTGTATTTTTGTCTGTTTGTTAGCACGATTCCGGCTAAACCGATACTCCGATTGCGATGAAATTTTATTGAGACCTTCGAAATCTCTGAACTTAGAACTGCCACGTTTTTGAGCGCAATCGAAAAAAAATTTCTCATAAAAATCGCAATTTTACGATTTTTTTTCGATTTTGAAAAAATTTCTTCGATTTATAATACCTACACGCTTTGTCCGATTGTAATGATTTTTTCACAGGACCTTTATTTTATGAATTTATATATTCGTGGAAAATTTAAGCGCAATCGAAAAATTATTTCTCATGAAAATCGCAATTTTACGTGGTTTTTCTTTTTTAAAACAATTCTTTGACTTATAACACCTACATGCTTTATCCGATTGTAATGATTTTTAACAGAACCTTAATTATATGAATTAATATATTCGTGTCAAATTTGAGCGCAATCGAATAATTATTTCTTATGAAAATTGCAATTTTTCGATTTTTTTCTTTTTTAAAATTGCGATTAATTAAAAATTTAAGTTAATTTTTTATTTAATTTAATGAAAAAAAATTTACTTAGTAATGATTTTTTCACAGAACAACAAAAAATCCGCATTACACATGGCAGCTCAATGCACCAATTACGCTCATCCAACAACGAGGCGGGACTTAAGCGTTTTCCTAGTTGAAAACAAAACTTTGACTTGTAACACCTACATGCTTTATTGGATGAGCGTAGCGAGTGAAGCAAAGATTCCATTTCACTACACTGCAGAAAAAAATCCGGAATGTTTTTTTTCTTTCTTTCTTTCTTTCTTTTTTTTGTGTGTCTGTTAACACGATTCCGGCTAAACCGTTACTCCAATGGAGATGAAATTTTATGGAGACCTTCGAAATCTCTGAACTTAGAACTGCCACCTTTTTGAGCGCGATCGGAAAATTATTTCTAATAAAAATCGCAATTTTACGATTTTGTTTTATTTTTAAAAAATAATTTCAACTTATAACACCTACATGCTTTATCCGATTGTTATGATTTTTTCACAGAACCTTTATTTTTTATGAATTAATATATTCGTGTAAAATTTGAGTGTAATCAAAAAATTATTTCTCATGAAAATCACAGTTTTACGATTTTGTTTCGATTTTTTAAAATTCTTCGACTTATAACACCTACATGCTATATTCGATTGTAATGATTTTTTCACAGAACCTTAATTTTATAAATTCATATATTTGTGTGAAATTTGAGCGTAATCGAAAAATTATTTCTCATGAAAATTGCAATTTTACGCTTTTTTTATCCAACAACGCGCCTGAAAAAGCCTTTGCGAAGCTTCCTAGTCCTATTGTAATGACTTTTTCACAGAACCTTAATGTTATGAAGTAATATAGGCCTATTCATGTTAAATTTGAGCGCAATTGAATAATTATTTCTTTTGAAAATTGCAATTTTACGATTTTTTCTTTTTTTTTAAATAATGATTAAATTAAATTTAATTTAATTTAAAAAAAATTATTCGACTAAGGGTGTGTCTGAATTATGGTCCAAGTCCAGGTGTAGGTCCAAGTCCAACTCAATGTTAAAGTGCTATACTAGCCTACAGTAGAGCTGCCTGCCGGGCAAAGTCAACACTACCTAAAGTTAGGTTAGGTGTGCATTCGATAGTCCTTTGTAAAGTATTTGTTTATTAAAAGTATTTGTACATCTAGTAAAACCAATTAAATACGTGATAAAACAAACAAAACTTAAATGTTTACCTTTATTTAACAATGCATTCATTTATTGTTTCTTTCGTTGTCGCGGACGGCCATTTTGAATCGGACCTAAAACGAGTGTACACTTTCGATTGCTCGATCTATTTGTCGACTTGGACCAAGAATGGACCTAGACTTAGACTTTTCAGACAGTACTTTACACGCCATCGACAGATAATCAGTACCTAACTACGTTGTTAGACGTGGACTTGAATTTGGACCTAGACCTAGACTTTGAATAATTTTCAGACACACCCTAAGTAATGATTTTTTCACAGAACAGAAAATCCGCATTACATGTACCAATTACGCTCATCCAACAACGCGCCTGAAAAAGCTTTCTAGTTAATTGTACATACTATATAACCAAATTTGGTATGGAAATTGGAAACGTTATGTAAACACTTAAAAAAAGTACTGTGAAGATGACAATCTGTCTGCCTCCTGTATGTGTCAACTCCACGGCTGTTGTAAATACTCCCATCAAGAAACGATCGAAAGCTTCGCTTCTCATAGGAACTAGTATTGAGACTGTGAATGAGACTAAAACTGAGAATATTATACTAGTTTAGTCTTCAGAGTTCAGACATGTCTTTGAGCAGAGACTCTTACTATATAGGTAGATTTTATTTGCGCATACAACAAGCTGCAAATTAAAAATCATGTCGCATTTTGAGTTTATGACCTAACAGTTGACGTGCCCTTAATCCAAATAAACTAAAACTAGATAGACTAATCATGTCAAATATTATCTAGGAAGCTTTGACTTGGAAATTGCACTCAGTGCAACACAATGTCATGAATCAAGTTTCCCTGATTAAATTAACCTAAGCTTGATTATGCTGTGTTAATGTAAATGTACGTATTTTAAATCAGAAAATATTGACAGTGTTTTATGGAACACTTCAGACTGATTTTATAACAATTAAATGCAAAATGTAAAACTTTGTTTGTTTCTAAAAGTTATTGTTCCCATCCATTTTGTGGGCTAATAGTGTTATAACTTAGGGGTGCACACAATAATCGATATTATCGATCAATAATGGATATAATTTCGATAATCGATAACCAAAATTCATTATCGATTATAGAAATATCAAGTAACTAGTCAATAGTGGCTCGAACCAAACTCTAGGCCTAAAGACGGAGATTATCTCACACACACTCGAGATCTTTATTTGGAAATGAGCTATCAGTCGACAACGGAAGCCAACACATGACGTCGAAGACAGCGAGGCAGCAAAAGCAAACAGAACGCAATTGTATTGTTTTGACTTGCACTTGACACACTTTAGGTTCCACTTATAGGTCGAAACAGGCTTTGTTGGTGATATCGATTCGATAATGGCATTACCATTTTGATAATCAATAATGAAAAAAGTATCGATGTGCATCACTAATTATACTAGTTCCAACGAAAGAATGCAGATGCTTTGTAGTGGTGGGGGGAATGCGCTGTAAAAGGAATGTTACCTTTCTGTATGAAAGAGAAATATCTTTTACCAACACAAGCAAAAATTATCTTTGCTAGATCACAGAGTTCCTCTGTGTGCTAGATCCACCATGAGGTAGAGTGAATAGATTTGACAAAGTTGTTGGATTGGAATAACAATTTTGAGCTATCTGCATTCTTACGTTGGATCCACTATAGCACAATTTAGTAACAGTAGCTTTGTTTTTTTAACCGAGTTTTCTGCAACGCTACACGTTTAACATGGGAGTGGGTTTGGAACGGGAACTGTAGGGTAGGGGGTCCAAAATAACTTTCCAATTTTCTGTTAACAAAGACAACAAACAAAAACTAACTCTATGCTTTCCCAACCTGTCAACCCATCTCCAATCATACAAAAACTAACTTAAACTTAACTTAAACTAAATGTACCTAAATTTAACGTAAATTACAGTTGAAACCTGCTTGTTAAACAGGGTAGCGTGGCAGCAAAGCCCCCTTCTAGACGCCACATGGCTTAAGAGAATGGGATAGTCGCGAAATTAAAACCACGCGAAATTACAGTTTTTTTCGTGATATCTCGAGAACGATGGAAAATATCTAAAAACTGATTCTAGACCGATATGTACGTGGTTTTGTGAGAACTATAGCATGTACGAAAAAATATTGTAATGTGATGGTGATTAAGTTTTTTATTAGAATTTTAATAAATTAAATGCATAGCCTAGGTATCTTAAATACGAACCGCACAGATTTTTTCTTGCATTATTGTTCTAACAAAACCATAATTCGGTCTAGAATCAGTTTTTAGATATTTTGCATCGTTCACGAGATTTTTAAACTGTAATATCGTGTGGTTTTAATTTCGCGACCATTCCGTTGTTTGTTTGTCCTGCACTGCCATTGCCATCTGTGGTGTATGGTGTAGCTGTAGAGCAACGACATGTTATTTTGTCCCAGTGCAGAAAAAAAACGTATTATTTTATACATCCACGCTACGCACTATCGACTGTTTCTGGCTTACACCTGCACCGCAGGAAAGTGCTGGACAAAATACTGTTACCTAAAGCAGCTGTCAGACGCTCGAGAAAATTGCGCGAGCCAACTCGCGTGAGTTCATTACCATCCTTGTCACACGACAGACAATGAAGGAACAATAACGCCACCTATTGGTGTTCACTGGTCACGTGTTATGGTAGTGGGTTCTGATTGGCTCTCGCTACCTCGACTCGCTAGGAAGTTGAACAAGCTGGATATTTTTCGTGGCGAGCGCGAGCTCTCGCTCGTTGGCTCACCGTCTGACAGGGAGGCGGTGAGTTCCATGTAAACAAGTGTAGGCCTACTCCCAGAGAGTTAGTCGCGCGAGCCAACTTGCGCGATTTTCTCGATCGTCTGACAGGCGCTTAATTGAGGCAGATAATATATGTGTGCTTCACCTGGAATTAATTTTGATAAATTTGAGAGATTTTAAAGGGGGAAATGGGAAAATTCCAGAACTATAGATATAAGACCTAACCAATGTGCATGCATGACTTTTCTACATTTTCCAGACCATGGAGGGCTATTCCTGAGAACGCTCATGATGCATACGGGATGGAACAAGTCATTTAACTTTCTTTTTTTTATAACTACCTACTGAGATTCTTAGAACAGTTAGGTTTAATAAGTAGGTAGTATAAACAATATTTCGGGTACTTTCAGTACCCTTCAAATAAGGTTTTCAAAATGTTGCCTTTTGAAGGGTAGGGACTGAAAGTACCCGAAATATTGCTGAACCTTTAATTTAATAGGTATATTAATTTATTAAAAGAACATGATAAGTCCAAATATTTTTTATTTAGTCATTTAACATTTGAAAAAAATTATAGGCCCTAGTTGTACAACTTAAAAGCTTGTTTTAATTGTTTTATTGTGTAGGCCTAAATAGTGTGATTACCATTAAATAAACCTAGTAATATTTTATATTTTACCCTTTAAGGGCCTACAGTATAAAATATTAATTGCCTGATGGTAGTAAAAATGATTTAAAATCTAACCTTCCAACAATGAAAAGTTATGAAACGACCCATCGTGGGCAAACTCAGGAATAGCCCGGCCTCCAATAGGCACCCTTTCTACATATATTATATTATATATATATATATATATAGTATATGTTAAGTTATACTTTACGGAAATAATCACGCTTTATTGGATGTTTAAAACAAATATTTAATTAAAACTTCAACGTTTCAGAAGACTAGGCTTCCATTTTCAAGAAGAGTTGGTATAAAACAATAAAAACAAAACATCAGCAACACAATAAAAATATAAACAAACTTAACCGCCTTACAAAGGCAAACCTTAGTCTTCTGAAACGTTGAAGTTTTAATTAAATATTTGTTTTAAACATCCAATAAAGCGTGATTATTTCCGTAAAGTATAACTTAACATAAACCATGAATCACGAAAGCCTACAACAGAACATATATATATATATTATATTATACAGAAACATAGCCAATGTCAACTGTTTTATGACTGGAGATATAAATATGCTACAAAATAATTAGGCCTACTGCTAGGCCTAAATAGGCCTACCTACTCTAAATTTACATTTGTTAAAAAACTTATTTTTATTCATGACCAATGATGATTCAAAGAAGTAGAGGAGTATTTGTTTAATATATTTGTTTTTAATATTGGTTAGGCCTATTAATTATTTATCAAAACATAAACCAATTCTTCAAAAGCTAGATTTTCATTTGATTAGGTACAGGCTGTAGGCCTACCTACTATCTAGCTCAAACAACATTAAAATCATTTTTGACAATGTAAGCTGAAACATTGGCCTACGGTAGGCCTACTCCACTTGGTATGGAAATAGGCCTAAAACAATGTCACACCTGTCCACAGTCTAGGTCACTTCAATATCCCTCCTCATCTATGGGACATCCCAAGTTTGGAGAAAATTTTGCTTTCTACTGCCACTTTTGCAGACATTATGACATCGTTCACTCCCACTCCATCATATGAAGCTCCAATTAAAGAAAGTGGTAATTTATGAGTTTTTATGTAGTTCCTCATTCTCACGACTCGTTCATGATGCCCGACAATGTACTGCGGAATACAGTCTTTTAATACATGAGTCTTACTTGACTCTGGTTTAGCAGTTATTCCTAGTATCTGTTCTAATTGGGTAACGGCTGTATTAAGCAGAACTCCTGGTGGGGGGTTACTGCCGAACCACTTTCCAAACCATTTCCCTCCCATCATCACTGTAAGAACGGTGGATTCTCCTTTTGGGAAGCAGCAGCTGTCGTAAATTACACCTAGAATTGGGATGTTCTCTGCCGGCGGAATTAGGAACCCAAACGCTTCCTGATCGAGAACTTTATCTTTATAATGCAGATTGACAACGCCTACTGTTACTGAAGGAATGCTTGCCAAGTCTTCACTTAATTCAGGATGTTGTATCTGAATAAGCGGTGCTAGTCGGCACGCAGGAATGGAGCTGTATATGTGATCAAACTGCAGGTCACCTTTATTTGTTTTCAATATTACCTTGCCCGAGTCAGTAAACATTATCTTATTGCACGTGGTGTTGACTCTTATGTCAACACCTTGCTTAGTGATGCTCTCCTCTATTGCCTTAGGAAATTCTTCAAGGCCTCCTTTGAGGGACCAAACACTCCATTTATTGTCGATGGCGCGTTGAGAGAGATTGTTGAGAGGTTTTGACGATTTGGCTGAACCCTTGTTTAAGAAATTTTGAAACAATCCCCGAGCAATCGAACCATGATTCTGTTCAGCATCGAATAAGGATTTCATTAAAAACTTGACACTTATTTCTTTTGCATCGCCAGCACAAATCCCGCAAATCATTGGACTGATGGCGTAATCTGCAATTTCTCGTCCAAGTCTTCTCTCAACAAAGTCATAAATACTTTCGTCCTTGCTGATTTTTTGGGGGGCTTTAAAGTCCTGAAAGATTGAAGTTACCAGTGGTCGTGTGAAAGGTGGGTTTGATTTAAATAACGACAGTAAACTCGAGGGTAGAGCATGTAAATGCCCGTTTACATACACTAGTCTATTCAATGCAGCAGGGTGGTTGGAAGTTATTGGCACTACTTTGTCACCTAAGCCTAGATCTTCAATCAAAGATAGTGTGTTGATACCTTGTTCCCCCTTTGGACGAATAGTTCGCGGGCCTTGTTCAAACACTAGTCCATTCGGAAGAGCAGTCGATTGTATCCATCCACCTAAACGTTGAGATGCCTCTAATAATTTCACATTATTCTGGTTAGAAATCTTCATTAAGTAATGCGCAGTTGCTAATCCACTTATTCCGCCTCCGATTACTGCAGCCATATTTTAGAAATAAATAGTAACAAAGTAGTTCATAGGGCTTGTCCGTAAAAAAATACCCCACAGAATACTGAGGATGACAACACAACTTCAAAATCTTCCAATAAAAAGTTTAAAACATAACCTTCAAATATTTGGCAAAGAGCTTACAAAGAGAGAAAAAACCACATCATCGACAAATTAAAACAATGGAAGTATAAGCACAGTAGTATAAGTATAAGTATAAGTATAGTTGTATGAAATAATAATTATTATTGTGTATTTTGTATTGAGCTTGCAACTTCTACTATGTTTTGAACCTTGACAATATTCGCTTGTACAAAGATTCCCAGAACAACGTAAAAAATTGGTGGAATGGTGCACAAATTGCAGTTGGTAAGACTGATTTTAAGAATCTACAACAAACAATCAACACATGGTTTGAAGGTTATGGTCAAACTTCAAAGGCTTCGCTCCCAAATCTTGCTGTCACCGATTGAATTTAAGTGAGTGAAATTTTTGTTGTGTTAATAACTTAGTCAATGTAGTAATAGCATACTATAGGTGTTAAGATATCTATGAGTAACAAGGGAGCGTACTGGGACCATTACTGTTTGCAATATATATAAATGACATTGCAGACAGGATGGGGGCCAAGGTGAGACTTTTCGCAGACGACTGTGTAATATACAGGATCATAAATAATATTAGGGATGTAACTGACCTGAAAAGGGACTTGACGATGCTTGAGGAATGGGTAACGGGCAATGAAATGAGCCTTAACATTGATAAATGTAAATGGGTAAGGTTCAATAGAACGGCCATTCCATAGTTGCGGGTGTGACACATTACACACTTAAAATACCTGCCAAGTGTTTATAAATTACAAATTGAAACCCAAGACATTGTATACATTCATTGTTGCCATAAGATGTACAAATACACCAAATTTCAACTTTCTGTGACTTTAGGAAATCAGTAAATAAAAATTAAAACAGGTGTTGCGGGTGTGACACTTTTTGCCACTGTATTTACACCCTTACATGAACAAGTGCAAAAGTCTGTGAATATAGGTCCCCTTGGATAGGCAACTATTTTTTTCCTAAAGCATTATAGAACACCCTTAAAATAAAATATAAGGAATAGTGGCTCAAATAATTTAAAAGACGATTTATGATGGTTTGAAGATGTTGCGGGTGTGACAAGGAAATGTTGCGGGTGTGACGTAGTGCACAAAATATAACATTAAATACGAGTTTTTTTATGTAGATACAATTTGGTTGGCAGTTTTCTTAGGCCTACATACTTTATGAATACTCAATACTTTAATGTAGGCCTAAGTTAACAAATATGCATGCTAAATATGATATTTAAAAAAGGTAGCCTATTATAAAATAAAGTGTTGCATTGTAATTTTTTTAATGAAATACGGGTCCTCGTCACTGATTATTTTTTGTTTAAACTTTGAAGTAGGGGCTAATAGCATAAAAAGAGGATTAACTAATAATGTCTTATCATTTATAATTAATGCAGCTTTATCATTATTCATGCATGCCTAATCACTGACGAACTTAATTGCCCACGATTGTTGTGAAGTATTGGAGGAGCTACCATCTTCTTGATAACGTCTTTGTTCTCGCATGACCTATTCACAATATCGGGTCATACCCAATAGCTAGTTGCCACTAGGATGCATGCATATACTTTAGCCTAAGGGTTACTTCACTGGTTTCATCATCAAATGCTACGATTTCAGTATAATACTGCTTGTCGGTATTTTTTCCCCATTTACCGCAAGTGAAACGAGGACAAAATCACCAACGTTAATATCTAGGGCAGGATTGTTGACGGAAGCGCAGACATCCGAAAAAATAATCACTTTTGTTAACTTAGGAAACTCGACTTTTAGTTCAGCAAAAATCTTTTTGAGGAATGCCCACACTGCATGTTTGTTATGTGTCAAGTCATCACTTTCAACCGCGAAGGACCTCTTAGCGTCATCTTTTAATCAAGCGCAGGCTGTAAAAACAGTCATTTGATCATGACTCCAATGACCGCTCTGAATCTCGTCTTGAATGATTGCCAAAAAAATTTCAGCAAAGTTGACTTGAAGTACAAATTCGTTTTCCGGCACCTACCTAATCTCTCTTTTGCATTTTCAAAATACGTTGACTGCGTGCGTTATATGTGCATTACCTAGGCTACCTAAACTAGGTAGGCCTAATGGGCAATTTTTTTTACCTATTTGACTGTAGCCCTGGCATTATCATGCAATTCAATAATCATGTCACACCCGCAACATAACTGTGTGTCACACCCGCAACACAATTTCAACCACTTCTAGTCAGTGCATCTCAGTTTTCTCTGTTGGATATGATAAGTCATATAACCTAACCTTAAAATAAAGTACTCTCCAACTTTTGTTAGCCATAATCTTAACACTATCATAGTTTATTGTAGTTTTGTGTTGCGGGTGTGACATGTATTCATAACATCTTTAATGATACAAAATTTAAGTAAAACTTACTTTGTGTTCAGTTTTTCCAACTAAAATACTTCACAACATCATTAAGTGTTGATATACAAAAGAAAGAACTTCACACAGCTGACCTAAAAGAAATTGGAGGGCTTACAATTTAGGGGATGTGGCACTAAAATAAAAGCAATAACTTTACACCGACTTTGAAGCACTGTAAAACACATAATTTACTACCCACAAAGAAAGCAAAGACATTTTGAAATTCAGTGGAGTTTTGACTTTAATTTTTGACCCATCAATAAACTACTGGATAAAAATTATTTTTCACTTGTCAGGCTCACTTTGCTATGGAATGGCCGAGAAGGAGGATAATCCATGGCCTAGGCCTAGGGGAAGGGTAGGGCCTACTCACTCATGGGGAAACAAATGGAAAGGGTAGAAAAAATTAAATACTTAGGAATATGGTTGCAGTATAAGCTCAGCTGGGAGGAACACGTAAAGGAGGTATCTAAGAAGGGCTTTAGGTGCCTTAACTTTGTTATGCGGACACTAAAAGGGGCAAGCAGGGATCTAAAAGGACACGCATACAAAACTCTGGTGAGGCCGGTGGTCGAGTACGCCGGGGCTATATGGGACCCTTATAGGAAGGGAGAAGTAGAAGAGATAGAGGCAATTCAGAAAAGAGCTGCACGAAGGGTACTTGGAAAGGGCAATACTTGGAAGGAAGAAATAGTAAATGGACAGGTAGTAAGGAAGTACGAAAGTGTCACGCGTATGGTAAGTGAGCTAGGATGGGAGCAGCTGGAGGATAGAAGAAAAGATGACAGACTAGGGAAGATGTTCAAGGTGACTAGGGCTCAGGAAGGGTGGAGAGAGATGAATAGCCTCCTAAAAAAGGCAAATTACCTAGCAAGAGGGGATCACAATTGGAAATATGAGAGAGGGACTTGGGCAACTGATGTGGGAAGGAACGCGTTCATGGCCAGAACGGTGGTAGAGTGGAATGGCCTGACAGAGGGGGTAGTGGGAGAGAAGGATATTAAAGGATTTAAAAAGGCACTAAAAGCTCTAAAGCCACTGCCTATGGTTCACCCTGACTAGATTAAGAAGAAAGAGGGATAAAGAGATAGGAGAGGGAATGCTATCCAAACTCTCAAACTCTCAGAGACCAGTCATTCACGAGAGGGAGGAAGGAAAATGAGAGGAACAAGGGAAGCATGGGCTGAAAGCACAAAGCACAATCTACAGAAATAAGGCAAGAAATAAGAAGGGAAACTAAAAGGAAGAAGGATGCAAGATAAAATTGACTAAGAGGGATGAAAATAATGAGGGAAGGAAGATCAACCTACCACCGACTAACCGTCAATAGTAGAGGAGAGAGAACAACAACAACAACAAATAGGCTGCCAGGAGAGCAGAAGTAACTGGGGGAATGGGTGACACACCGCTCACAATTTCTGTAGCAAATTAGGGGTTACGCCGCGGTAATGTAGAATTGAAATTGAAAAAAATTTAATTGGGGGTAGGCCTAAGATACTTAGGGATAATTATGATATGAACAATTCCGTATTATTGTCAGAGTTGAAAAATAACTTTCAAAAAGGCTTTACTACGCATCCCTAGTCGAATTAACGTTTCACAACGGCGCTTACCTTGGAAATGTGTAAAAAGTATGTTAAAAATTGTTAAAAACAGTACACCTTCACTAGGCTGTCTGTAGACCGAGCCAAGGCCTATGGCTGTGTACTTTCGTTAGGTTAGCCGAACTTTCCGCCTAGTTGTAGTACGCCGCGCTAGCTAGTTCTAGGATTCCTAATCGATAAGAGCGCACCCGAAATCCTGGTAGGCCTAGGCCTACTTATTCGGCTAGGGGGGTCCAACTTTTATATACACTGTAACGGAAAGGATTTCGGGTGCGCTCTTATCGATTATATCCTAGAACTAGCGCGGCGCACTGTAGCCAGCGGAAAGTTCGGCTAACCTAACGAAAGTAGGCCTACACCTTTAACATAAGTAGTAACAAGGCAATTTTGCAGTGTTAACAAGGTATATAAAAGTTGGACCCCCCTAGCCGAATAAGTGCCGAAATCCTTTCCGTTAAAAACGAGGTTGGGGATAGGCCCTACTTGTTGTTGCGCCGGTATGATGTTTTGGGTGTGTTTTTACATTTTTTAAAAAAAGTTTCCACGTTTTGACATAATACGGAATGGTTCATAATTACCAAAACGACGAAAAACCACTGCAAATGATTTAGGTATGTTTTATTATTGTAGTTGTAGACCTAGCCGATGCACAATTGCCCGGTAACGAGAACGAGAATGAGAACAGGAAGACGCTAACGTTAAGAGCTTCGATGCACAACAGCCCGTGAAGCAAGCCGACGGGAACAAATCAAATAATAAGTGTGTTGATCATATTTTGTTATTTTGTTATTTCGCTCATGTTTATTTAATTTATTTCGCATATTACTCGCGTATAAACCATCAATCAGCTGATAAAATAGTGTCAGGCCATGGACATCTTGATTCTGATTGGTTCCGGTAAGGTAGGCCTACTGGACGGGAACGTTACGGAATGTTAAAACTTGGTGATGTTCCCGTTGTCGTTGCCGGGATACGGGAACGACCGGCAACGGGAAGCTTTATTGTGCATCGTGTCGTAAGTTAACGTGTGATTTAACTTTGTTTTCGTTCTCGTTAACGGTAGGCCTAACGTTATCGCTAGGTACCGGGCAATTGTGCATCGGCCTTAAATCGATCGTCTGACAGGGGCTTTATGTATACGCTGTGGCTATTTAACCGTAGCTACAGAAAAATTACGTTATACAATTTAACCGTAGACTGTACTATCACTACGGTAAATTTAAGCATGCTATTTTAACCGCAGCTACGGGAACGGCGGTAGGCCTAGAGTTTAGCCGTAGACTTTAGGCCTAGGCCTACGGAAGATTTACGACCTCTAAACTGAAGCTACGGACAAGTTTCATAGGTCTACCTTTAATTCTATGTCTACAGTTCAGTTCAGTTCAGTTTTATTAGCATCCATGTAGGTTTAGGCCTCCTACATTGTAACATTGGATTTGTCAATACATTATTAATATAAACATAGGCCTATAATAAAATAGGTAAAACAACAATACAATTCAATTTGGTTTAGGCCCTACTATAAACTAACTAAAAATAGCCTGTTACATAAATGAGCATTCACAACTCGGGACTAATTACCATAATTAGCCTATATAAACATACGGGGTACATTACAAAATGCTTTTCCACAGCAAGGATGTTTGATTAATAAAACAATGATAAAACAAATATTTGCTATCTACCAGGTAAACATCATAAACATGTCATCTCTTTCATTGGTGATCATCCCTATTCATTTATTGTGTAGAAACAGTTTTCTATCAGGAGGTATGTTTTTATTGCTAGGATCTGTTTGTCGGTATTAAGTTTTTAATGTTAGGAGGTAGTCTATTAAATAAGGTTATGCCCATATTTATTAAATGTCTGTCCTTTTTTGTGTTGTATTGGCTCGGATGAAGATGCTCTTTCTGTTGTGTGTTGTGCGCGTGAACTTGTGTGTTCGATGTGAAATCCTGTCTGCTTTTAATTGTTTGTTTTAAAATTTCTAAAATGTATAAGCTTGGCATTCATAATTTGAAGATTTTTAAAAGCTTCCCTACATGATTCCATATTTTTTAGGCCTGCAATGGTCCTGATTGCTCTCTTTTGCGATATAAAAGCATCTTGTGAATTTGTCGAATTTCCCCACAAGGGGATAGCATACTTAAGGTGTGCTTCAAAATAAGCGTACGGTACGCCATTTTTGCAGTATTTCTGCCAATAGAGTTATTAATGACCTTCAGGGCATAGCATGCAGATGCCAATTGGGTCATTCCATGTCAAATGAACAAATGGGTGTGCGCCTTGATTTTTGATTTTTTTTTAAATTTTACATGGTGGTTACCACCAATGAGCTGAGCTCAAAACACATTTTTTTTTGTGACGAACCGTTCTCGAACAACAATTTATCGAAGTTCGTCTTTTTACGAGAAATCGACCGTCGGGGACGATAGCGATTATTGCTGCCATTTGAAAACTAAGCGAGATCTCAAGATGGGATTTTTTGCAATAAAAAAAAAAATGAAAAAAAAAAATGAAAAAAAAAAAAAAATATAAATGACTTTCAAAAACCTTGTGTTGCATCAAATTATAATTTTGCATCAATAAACACGTCATTGCAGTCAGGTTGTCAGAACAGGAAGTCAGGAATGGGGGCCGCCGCGCCGAAGCCGAATCCGCCGATCCCGCGAAAGATTTGGAACCTTCGATTATTTCCGCAGATCTTCGTTTTTGCTACGGACGATTTGTTATTGTTAATTTGTCCGTAGCCTACGGTTAAAAAGCCACTTCAGAGATTTCGAAGATACCCTCCCTCCAATTTTCAATAAGATCGCATAGGCCTGTAGCCTATGCCGTTTGCCCGGTAGCACGAACAAACAGACAAAAATACAAAAAGAAACAACAATAACAAAAAACACCCTTAGCTAATTTTTTTGGGGGGGTCAGTGAAATTGAAGTCTTTGCTCATCCAATTGTGATCTAGGCTATATTCTATAGGCAATTACATTGTTGTCAGCTGCAATACAAAATTGAAAAAAATTATCCGATTGACAAATTTGTTATTGAAATGAAGCTGGGAGAAATTGACCGGTTTGTCTACCGGCCAAGGGAGTGTCCCATGAACGCGTGTCGCGTCTACTTAATAATCTTTGGACATCCCTAATTGCGAATGTTTAAGTAGGCCTTTACTTAATCTATGATTTATCATGTAGCCCTACTCTACTACATTTTCGTTGGTCTTAATTTTGGTAGTGCAGATCAGTGTGAATGAGGTTGCCAAGGAAATCCATGTCTCCCTCACTTCAATGTAGGTCAATGTAAGGCGTAGAGTTGACAGTAGGCCTTAACAATCTTCATAATAGGTATGTGTCACCTAGTATTAAACTAGGGCCTAAACATGGACAAAGGTATAAATAAAATAACAAGGAAGGATCTTCTAAATGGTATCAATTTAAATTTTAAATATTTTATTTAAATGAATAGGTAGGCTACAACAATATTTTAATAACATTCTATAACAGAATAATAAATACATTTAAAAATAATGTACACGGCAAAGTAATGAAACATTTTGAACAAAAAGTCACATTTAAAATGGATATTTAGAATTAAAGTTGCTTTACTGCATAGGTACCGGTACTTACTACTAGGCATTGTTTTAAAATATTTACATTCATTGGCTCTGCATAGGTCTAACATTAATTTACAACTGGCATCAGAGAGATATGTTTATGCTTACAATTTTAAAACTTTATGTACATAAATGTAAATGTAGTACCTAACTAGTAAGATGCTTTGGGTGGAGAAGTTAGGTGACAGGATGGGAAGGACACGGCTAAGATGGTTTGGGCATATGAAACGAATGACGGAAGAGAGGATGCCCAGGAGAATGCATGAGAAAAGGATCGAAGGAAGAAGAAGACGGGGGAGACCAAGGAAGAAATGGAAGGAGACCATAGCAAGAGCTCTACATGCTAGAGGAGAGAGCTGGGAGCATGTAGCAGAGACACGATTGTGGGAGGATAGAAAGAAGTGGAAGCATTTGGTTGCGAAACCCAAGTTGACCCTGCCTGAAGCAGGAAACCGCAATGGATAATGATGATGATGTACATACCCATAGGCCTACATTAAATTCTCACAATGATTCTTACCCAAAACAACCATAAATAGAAAACAATTTTATTGGATGAGCGTAGCGAGCGAAGAATGATTCCATTTCACTACACCGGAGAAAAAAATCCGGAATGTTTTTTTTTTCCTGTTTGTATTTTTGTGTGTAACACGATTCCGGCTAAACCGATACTCCAATTGCTATGACATTTTCTGGAGGCCTTCGAAATCTCTGAACCTAAAACTGCCACATTTTTGAGCGCAATCGAAAAATTATTTCTCATGAAAATCGCAATTTTACGATTTAAAAAAAAATTCTTCGGCTTATAACACCTAGCCTACATACTGTAACCGATTACAATGATTTTTTCACAGAACCTTAATTTTATGAATTAATATATTCGTGTGAAATTTGAACGCAATCGAAAAATTATTTCTCATGAAAATCGCAATTTTACGCTTTTTTTTTTTTTAAATTCTTCGACTTTTCACCTCCTACATGCTTTATCCGATTGTAATGATTTTTTTACAGAACCTTAATTTTATGAATTAACCCACCGGCTTTCCCGAGCGTCGATTTGACGGGCTGCATGTAGTGCCCGCCGAATTACCTGGCCGTCAGATCGACGGTCTGGAACAGCGCGCTACATTATCGGTCGTTATACGAGAGTGGTTCGTCCAATCGACAAGAGATTGCACTCAATATACTCTACGCACTTCGCTGCATCTATCGATATATTTGGCTTGTATCTAGGTCAAGTTGGAGTGTTTCCATGCTTGAAGGCAAGATATGTTTGCATTCGTGGGCGGCACGCGGGCTATGGGGGCGACGGCAATATTCAATATTTTGCTTCTTATGACGATTATGAGGGATGTGATATTTCGGCCCCAAGAAAAATTTGCAGGAGAATTCATAACTACGTGAGACATTTATTTAGGCTACATTTCAGAATTTATTTCAGGGAAATCGATTTATTTTTGTAGGAGCAGTAAAAATTTCAACTGGAATGAGCTCCTCACCCCCTTTCTCAAAAAAATAAAAGGATTTTAGGGGTAGTGCGCCGCGTTTTTTAAAGGTAAGCTGATGGGTTAAAAAATTTGTGTGAAATTTGAGCGCAATCAAAAAATTATTTCTCATGAAAATCGTTTTTTTTTTTTAAAATTATTATTATGCTCATCCAACAACGCGCCTAAAAAGCGTTTGCGAAGCTTCCTAGTCTAAGGTAACCTTGAACCTAGATATAAGTTAGTAGGCCTACTAATTGTGTCAGAATGCATTAGGCTAAATTAAAATGTTAATAAATTACCGGTACATAAATAAAGGCTCGTTTACAATCACTTAGCAAAACGTTAAAACATAACATAAGAAAGTTGAAACCTTTGGAAACAATGGTGTTGTTTACAATCACTTAACAAGTAACGCAACGCACGTAACGTAACATATTATGGAGAAATTGATCCAATCTCAACTTTACCGTACATTACATTTTTATTCTTCATTTAGCCAATCGCAGCCCGTTTCCGAGTGTCTACCCTTGTTGTGTTGTTATGTGATTGTTAACACCACATTAATTTTACTGTACATTACGTTATTTTTTAACGTGTTGTTAAGTGATTTTAAATGAGCCTGTACAAAAGCCCTACGCTAATTTCTGGCCAACCAGTTCATTAAATCCAGTTACGCTAATACTTTTTGATCGACATACTGACCTAATACTAATATTAGTCTATGTCATATAAACTATGTAAATTTGCTCATCGACGAAGTCGGCGTCTACAGGGTTTGATCGGAGAAGCTTTAATTAAAAAGTTCACCAATATAAATTAGTTTTGTTACAGAGTCGTAAATAAAAAATAAATCATACATTATGTAGGCCTATGCATTCATTTTCTATCATTAAACCAATTTCATAAATAGGCCTATGGTTTTAGGAAAATATATTCAACATAATGGCAATGTTGACTGCTCTCGTCCCTATAATAATGTCAAATTTATTTTGGATTAGACAACAGGAAAAGTTTTAAGTGAACGATAAGTATATTGGACTATCTGCTTTAAAAAAATCATTCTTGTTAGTGAAGTGATCAAGATTCATAATTGTTAAGCACGTAATTAAAATGTTATACTAGGGGAGCGAATTTGGTTATATAGTAAATACATTTTTAGTCACAGTTGGATAAAATCAAGCGTCTTGTCAAAAAGTAAAACAAAATAGGCCCTAGCTGCATTTACAACGTATTGCGCTGTGTAATCGTATTTGGGCATTCCAGTTCCCCAAATTACAATCACCAACCGAAGTGATGAATCATCTTTGAAATCACAAGTTCTTTGGTAACGATCTTGTCACTTTTTAAGTTTTCACCATTTTCAGTGTTCAATTTAAAAGCTTTAATTTATGCTGTTCTGGCTATCACCGACAAAGCTCATGTTACGTTGACCTTCAAAGGATTTTCGGTAACTGTCTGATGACTTGCGATAACTTCTTGTTGACTCTCGGTGACTTTCTGCGGAGATGAGCGCCTGGTTTTCTGGCCGCTCTTTGCTATTGCGTATCCCGTAACCGAAGTAGATTGCAAAGCCTGAAACAAAATAGACACCATTAATTTAAGAAGATTGAGCCCTCTCCTAACATCCTTTGGACATTCCTTCAAAACTACCAGTACATTACAGTTACCAATGTTGCAGGTTCAAATCCCGTCGAGATCGGCAATCCTGACTGAAGTTTTTTCCAAGGTTTTCCTCAGTCGATTCAAATGCAAGAGATTAAGTCCTCTTAAACAGCCTGTGGGTATTCCTTCACAATAATTATCCTAATTCCAATATACCTAGTTCTAGATACCTGAAGAGGGGCATGTATTGAACCCTGGGAGGTTTCCCAAGAGAAATTTTAAATTAAATTACCTAGGCCTATAGTCCTATGAAGAAAGGCATGCTGGGTAAAACTAGTATGTTGTGTGCCCAATGAAATTAATTCCATACAATATTTTTAAGATAATTAATTTGGCTCAGCTGAGCATTCCTCTGCTAATCGTTAACAGTGAGAAAAATAAAAGTCCATCTCACAAACATCGGATATTTTTGTAGGGGAGTATTATACTTTCCAAAACCTCATCCCCTCAACGATGACGATACAAACGATGAAATGACGACCACAACATGAGAATTGAGAACCCCCCGTCCTTCCTATACTCCGTGTTGTGGCTGGATCTATCCAACACCCGTCTGTCCTCGGCGCAATAACGAGCATATGGTTGATAAACCAATTGCTTTTACTTTAGAAGATAGTGGTTTGACCTACCTATCGCCATCCACACAGCGAATCTGATCCAGGTGGCTGTGTCCAGCATCAGCATCAGGTAGAGGTTGATCAGGAGAGATACTCCTGGAATGTAGGGAACCAGTGGCACCTAGAATTTGCCAGGAGAACGATTTATTATTAAGTTTGTATTCTGTGGTAGTAGTAGTGCATACAAAAAACTTGTAAATGGACAGCCAAGTCTTACACACTCAAAAGCATTGAGGCAACGCTCTTGTAGGCCTACCCTGCTACATTTGGGCACTCTACATGTATTAACTTATTCTGCCCATGACTACATCTTTGAAAAGCTTGGAAAAATAGACTGTGCAGGAATTAGTATATTTCAATCAATAGTTCTGTCTACACTAGCGCAGGGGATGGGAAATTCAATCATAGTTTTGAATGTTGAACACTGATCTAAGAGGGTATGTAGACGAACGAGTGAAGAGGTGTGAAAATTTGTCAGGGCGGGCTAGGATCAGGCGGGGTTAGACTGTGTATAGGTGGAACCAGATAAGGTGGCGGTCGTCAAGGTCAAGCCAGAGAATGTATGCCAACGTTGACAATTTACACACAACTGACATTAGGTAGTGCCTACCGTATTAATTTTGGTCATGTTATCGTGTTATGCTATCACATATCAACATTTTATAAGATGTGAATAAAGTAAGGCCTAGTTAGTCCCACAGAGTCAGTATTTTAACGAAATAATTATTTTAAGTAATCACGATTACGAAAGTGTTTTTTGCCTTGTTGGTGATCGTGTGTCCAAAGTTCCAGCTGTTTATAATGCCAACCTCGCCAGATGTGATGTCAATGTTTAGGATCATCAATATGTCATGATTTTATTCGTGCACTTCATAAATACTTTACTTTTAGGATATATTGGGCAAGGCTTGGCTTTAAAATAGTCGTGTTTTTTTTCAAAAGCAGTTTTAGAGACCGTTATTTTATTTACTTTTTGCCGATCCTGTGGCCATAGTGCGTGGGCGACAGTGCTGCGATCCCTCGGCGACCGCCACCTTAACTGGATCCACCTATAGAATGCTTGTGATTGATGTGATGATTAATCTGCTGTGTGATTGCTCGTTGATTGTGAGGAATAGAGGGGGTTTGAACCAATCAGCACGATTGTGTAAAGCATCATTCACAACTAGTTCTAAGGCGTAAGGCGCAAGGTCTAAGGCGTAAGTCGTAAGAAATGCTAGGCGTTTACAATAACCATACCATTTTTCATTGCTCCTGTGTATTGCGCATGCACATACAGTCAGCTGTGGAATGAAATAAGCAGGAGTGGGGAGTTTCCTTGTTCGTGATTGGCTCGTCGTAAGAAACCTGTCGTAAGAATTGGATTTTGGGCAATTCGTTACGACATAAACCATACGCCTTGCGACTTAGGACGTGTTGTGAACGTTCTGATTGAAACACATACTCGGCAATACAAAATATTACGCCTTAGGCCTTACGCCTTAGAACTAGTTGTGAATGATGCTTAATGTGATTGTGGAAAAAAAAACAGTTATTCCTATAAACCCTACCGGTACTTCAAAAATGGAAGTTGGTGTTTGTTCTTTTCCCGACCGGGGTTATACACGTCACAAGCATGGTGGCGGTGGAGCTGTAAGTGGCTGACTCTGGGTGAAGTTTAGTGTTAAATAACAATGGGATTCACGCTCAGTTTGTTAGTATAATCTGTTCAGCTCACCGAGAAAGCGAGGACCGCCTGAGATTCTGGCTGAACGCTGATGCAAATCAACGTGGCAACGAGGAGTACAGAGACAATAGTCACGCAGACAATTGCTCCTGCTTCGCCATAGGCCAGTCCGTCATACCAGAAGATGATGATGCATAGCTCGCAGAGACACAGGCACACTGAAGATAGATATAGTAAATTAACATGGTAGACCTCGGGCCAACTGTTTTTACAATGTTAAATGCCCATTTAAAAATACGCTTGATTGTCAAATCCATCTAATTTAATTTCACATATAGTCTGGACTGCTTTTACCTTTAATTTTCTTCCTAAATCGGCATTTTTGTTGTTCAGGAAGGATGAGCGCATGTCGCTATTAGAGCACATTTTGACATTTCAAATAATTGTCTTTTACACAAAATTGGGAACTTACTACAAATTAACTGTTTGGTGGCATATTTACGGTCAGTTTATAAGAAAAGTGAGCAATATTTGAAAAATATGATACACATTCTTACTGGATATTTTGGTTGGTGGTCGATAAGGCAAATGAAAGAGCTTCCAAGTTCCAAGCGATCCAGACTTTATCTCTGCGTTCTGCGTAAAAACCTTGAGCTCGACAACGGTAAAGAGTCTTAATTTAGGGAAAGAGGGTAAAGTCTTATTTTTTAAATAGTGCTAAAATACCCTATTTTTAGGTCCATCTATAAGAACGCTTCTCTGCACAACACAGAACACAACATAATAATAAAACATATTAAAAACACTTCCAAATCAACGAAAAATCTTTTAAAAAAATTGCTAACTAAAAAACCTCTTAATACCATGTTGAAACATCTCTCACTTTTTAAATCAATACATTTAAATTTACAAGCAAGTCATTAATTAGGTAGGCCCTTTTACAAAATATAAACCACTACTGATCAAAACCACAAATACGTATCTTCTAGTATCTATATCAGTATAACAACTGTTTCAACCAAGAGTTCGGTAAACTGAAAACCAGTTTTGAACGAAACCGGTTTCAAATTTTAAAATTTGGTTTTAACTTCTTTTTTCTTGATGGTTAGGCACGCACAACCATAGGCAGTTCCACGGTAACTCGCGCACTTCCACCAAAATTACGAAATGTAGCATTTTTTGTGTAAATATCAATATTTTAATACGAAGCCAAATATCTATATCGAAAATATTCCCACTTATCGATATCATATCAAAATTCCAAATATTCATTTTTTGCTCAGACCTACTTTTCATATCAACTCAATTAAATTGACTTTTACCTCTCACCCATCTCCAACCAACCAAGGTCACCCGTTTTCCCGGTCGTAAATATGCCGATAAAGTAGTAGGCAACAAGCATCCATGCCACTCCTAACCCACAACCATTTAAAAAAAAACTTGTTTTGGGAAAAAACGGTTAGTTATTTGTTAATCAATGTCATCCTAGTTCCAATGTGAGTTGTGTTCTTGTGATATTAATAAAAGAATAAATAACTGATTTTCATTAGGAGACTAAAATGGTATTTTGCCTGCGGTTTTAAAATTCTGTACAAAGAGTTATCACAATTTATAATTTAATAAGTGATTGTGATAACTGATCGAGTCATAGCCGTCATTGGCAAACTTCAAATTGAATGTATATATAGGGTAATGGAAATGGTTACAGTACGGTAGTTGTTTTGAATTTTTTCAATATTTAATTTATTTTTTAACAAACAAGTGTCCTATATAGTATATAATAGGACTTTTTATTGTATTAAATTTTGTATGTGTGATGTCTACATGTCAAGAATGTATTTCAACATAATACAATATTATTTTTGGATGAGCGTAGCGAGCGTAGCGAAGATTCCATTTCACTACACTGGAGAAAAAAATCCGTAATGTTTTTTTTTTCTTTTTTTTCTGTATGTATTATTGTGTGTTTGTTAACACGATTCCGGCTAAACCGATGCTCCAATTGCGATGAAATTTTATGGAGGCCTTCGAAATCTCTGAACTTAGAACTGCCACGTTTTTGAGCGCAATCGGAGAATTATTTCTCATGAAAATCGCAATTTTACGATTTTTTTGATTTTTTTACAAATTTCTTCGACTTATAACACCTACATGCTTTATCCTATTGTAATGATTTTTCACAGAACCTTAATTTTATGAATTAATATATTCGTGTAAAATTTGAGCGCAATCGAATAATTATTTCTTATGAAAATCGCCTTTTTACGATGTTTTTCTTTTTTAAGATTACGATTTATAATACAAAAATAAAAATAAAGTTTTTTTTTTTTAATTTAATGAAATTTAAAAAAATTCTTCGACTTAGTAATAATTTTTTCACAGAACAACAGAAAATCCGCATAACACATGGCAGGTCAATGCACCAATTACGCTCATCCAACAACGCGGCCGGACTTAAGCGTTTTTTTTAGTATACAATAATAACAAACAATCTAACTAACCCGACCGGGCTTTGAACCCGGCCTGAGCTTGACCTAACTCAAATGTGCGCGCTCAGGTATTGATGATTGCAGCTGAACGGTTCAAAATACCACTACCAAATTTTGCATGAATGTTAATAGAGATCCTTTATATTGATATCCACACTTGGTTACCAAAAATTAATGCGAGAGGTAAGTCCAAATCGTGAAAAAATTTAAAATTGCAAAACATGGATTTCAATTCTGGAAATTCCCACCAAACCGTTTATCTTTCGATAAAACTAAATTAACGTGGGCGTTCACATTGATTTAAACGTAGATATACAGTATGAAAATTTGGGTTAAAAAAACCTGTTCACTTCGGATAAATTCTCGAAGTTCACCAAAATTGAGTAAATTATGGAGATTTCACATTTAAAAAAAATTCATAACTGATGGATTAATCTAATAATATGCTTGCGTACTGGATCTCATGGATTGATTTTTTATTAGCGTAATTGTGAAATACGATAGCAATGCTTTTAACCGTTTATCCAGAAAACCCCACAAAAAGATGAGCGTCTAGACTGGTCTCCGCGCCAGCCTCAGCGCCCTCTTAATAATATCTGAATTGTTGCTTAATTATAGATCTTAAGCCGTAAGCAGTGGCTACGTTGGATATGTTAATGCTGTAATGTATTTTTTCTTAGAAAGGCGCATATACTCACAGAAAAATACGAGCAGTCCGAGAACTATCCGTTCGGTCAACTTCGTGGCAACTCGTAGTTTCTTCGTGTTGATCAGCTGACCAAGAATTCCAGCCACGCCCCCTGACTCGCCGTCTACTCTCTTCGGTCTGGAGCCATCTTGGAAGTCTTCGTACCTGGAGGACGTTCAGTATGGATTAAGAGGGTTTTGGTATAGTGATATTTAATATAAACCTGTTAACAAATGTTGTTAAAATGTCCAAATCAATGATGTTCGATTGTTCGTAAATTCAATTGTTTCTGGTTGAATGATTATCAATAAAATATCTTTAATTTATGACAGAGTCTTTCCATATATCTTGCTTGTCAACTATATGCTGTTGCTGATTTTTATTTATTTACAACTCAATATCAGCCATCTCAATTAAAATTGATAGTCTATTTATGTATATGTAAACTGAAATAATCAACTGCAAATAAAGAACCATACATATTTCACAATTGTATAAGCCTGTTGATAGTCAATATTTTGTTGTGGAAATGTCGACTGGAATGTGACCAGTAAGAAAATCTGGGAGTGTTAAACACACTAAAAATGTATGTTTAATTGTTTATATATACACCAACAAGCACATTGAAATCATCATGTATATTATGTTATTAGGCCTACTTATTAAGCCTACTTATTAAGCTCTGGCCACATAGTCATAATATACTGAAATTAATTACTTTATTAAAACCAATTGCAATTATCAATATTGTGTAGTTCTTCAGGTACCGGTATATAATTATTATGAATTTTAGACCAATGAAAATTTCCAATGCGAGAGAATCTTGTGAAGCTGTTAAACACCAAGATAAATAACATGCTATGGTCATTTGCATTTTGCCCCAATCTACTTGTCAGGTACACAGGATACTTTGATAGCATTCTTGAGCTGCAAATTGACAGTCTTCACAGTCCTCTTTTGTGAATCAGTTTTTATAACTGAATTGGATAGACACTAAATAAATAAATACATTAAATAAAAGTAAATGCATAGCCTAGTTGTGGTGATGTCATTGATATTGTCAAATTCAGATGAAACTACTTAATGTTACCAACCTTAGCAACATGACACAGGCTGCCACAATGGAGTAGGCCATGAGTGTGCCTATAGACATCATGGATACCAACTGATTAAGGTTGAACAGTGTAGCCATGATGGCGGTGATGGAACCAGCGACCATTGTGCCGACGATTGGAGTCTTGAAACGAGGACTGATGCGACCCATGAAGTCAAACATCAGGCCGTCGTTCGACATCGCGTAGAGGATTCTGGGTAGAGGGAACAACGCACCAAACAGACTGGAAGAAGGTACAGTGAGAGTTAGACACCTGACAGTGGCAGGTATAGTGAAAAAAAGTCAAATTTTTGTTTTTATTTTGCTCAAAAGCGGTGTATTGACGATGAAAATAATTCAACATTTAGTTGAAAACTCTATATATCTCCCCCCTGGTAATTTTGGGTGTGGGATCTTTTGAAAGACTTTCAGACTGCAATAAAATACAGTCTTGAGAATTCAGAGGCAGGCATTTGTGGTAGATATTATTTGCATCTTTGTTTTTGTTCTACCTAAGAGCGGTGAATTAAGGTATCGAAAATGATTTATAATTTACTGTTTCTAGCGGCAAAATAATAATCAGTTATATAACTGAGTGGGTAGACTAAATACAATTTTATTTATTTTTTTATTATATTTATGCAAGAAAAATTGCCTCGTTTGAAACGTGGCTATTGCCTGCTAAGTTGAATTCACATCAATCAATAGAATACAAATAAAATTATTCCTATAAATAATAATATAATTACATGACTTTCTGCTACACATTTGCCCTATTTTGTATGCTTTTTAAGTTTTCTTTTTTGTACTTGCTTTACAGTCGTAGACCTATGAAAAATTCAAATACTATTTGAAGATTTGTAATAGCAAAACTGATTTCTGTAAATACGTAGAAATATGTTGAGAATGGCAGCAGAAAATGTTGGTAAATAATAATACACATGAACACAAATGTTTTCCAGTGGACGACTTTGTTTTGAACCAAACTGAGCAAACCCTGTCGGTACCAAAGATTTGTCATGCATGACTAATCTCTCTTTGTCGGTACAGACACCACCGACGAGTGAATAATGACCAACCAGAGGTCGGTGAATGGTGTTTGAAATACGAGAGTAGGTACGAGTGGTGGGCAAAAAATACCTTGGCGCCAACTAAACACACTTTAGTTGAGTGCATATTACGTATTCAAGATTCCTGAAAGTGCATAGCATTCGGCAGTAAAAATCAATTGAATATATTATTATAAGTGGGTACCCTGTAAAAGCAGGTATAAGGACTATGCCAGCAGGCCACCTTCGACTCTTTAGAAGTACTGTAGACCTTATATGTTTTGTGTCTTACAAAAAGTATTTAATTTTAAATATGTTGAAAGAACCTAACTATCTGATATATTCTCATTTGTTATTGTACATATTTTGTAATCAGTAGGCAATGAAGAGTACTTGATTTCTTCCACTATGCTTCTCTTAGCCATGTTAAAATTGCATTCGTTGTCCACCAGTCGCACAAAGTTAGTAGTAACTGCGCCGCCAAATCCTTCCTGAAACTCTCGAAACGGCTAACCATTGATTGGCACTCTTATCCTGCAGGTAAACTGTTTCCAAACACTCAACAAAAAGAAATGCATACCTTGCTAGCAGTCCGAAGATTGCACCAATGCTGACGATCCACTTGGCCCACTGCCAGCCCAGTTGTTCGAAGACGAAAGGCAGCGGTGCCTCAGGGTCCTGAAAACAAATAACCGTCAGCGAGAGTCTACACTCAAGGTCATCAGGGATCCCCCTAGAGGTCGTGCTCAAGTCCCGATAATTAGGATATTTTAAAGTTAGGTTTCTTTCTTAAAAAGGGACTAAGAAGCTAATTTTATGTTTCCCTTCAAAACAGGAAACTTGGTTAAAATGTTAACGATCTAAAAAATCCTACATCTAAAAAAATATAAAGCAAAAACAACCCTATCCATTGTAGTCAAAAGAATCGTACTCATTTTAGTTTTATATTTGAAGTGGGGAAAATATGCAGTCTGAATGACGATAACGTAAATTACTTTATTGTTGGGGGCGTGGTCTACCAAAAAAATTGTATTATTAAGATTTTGTTTGTTGATAATAATTAATGATGAGTGGTAACTGTCAATGTGCTAACCTAATAATAGATAAAAAAATTTATAATTTCTCTAAGGTTTCTTGTTTGACCCTCGTTGATTATTGTACGGGTGTTGAACCCAGGCGTACCTGGAGGTAGTAGGGCCACATCATGGTGAGGACGGTAGAGACGCCGAAGTAGGCGAGGAAGATGATTGTTAGAGAGATAACGATAGAGAGTGGGATGTTCCTCTTTGGATTCTTCGCCTCCTCGCCAGCCGTGGCTATGCAGTCAAACCTGAAGGAGGAACACAGAAAAACCGTTACCCAGAGTTGAAAAGCTATTTTTCATTTAGATTCCGAGTATTTCCGCTAGTATTTGCTTCTGAAAGTAATCCAATTACTGTTACAGCTACTACAGTCAATTTTGTGTGGAGAATGCAGTGCAGTGCTTGCGCACTAAACCGCAGGCTACCCCTCCAAGGGTTTTCCCTCACCACTCGGCCGCTCGCTTTGTGGACTCAACGCAATTATCGGAACAATAAGGAACGGCACTCCAGCCAGTGCTCTTAGTTTGCCCGACTGCAGAGTGGTGGTAGGGAGGGGAAATATGGACTACCTGTCTGTATACTCCACAACTACATGGAATACACTGTACATCTGAAATAAAATTACAGGAATTCATGAGCCAAAATTTTGAATACTAGTTGTAACTTACAATTTATTCTTTTACATGTAATTCATACCCTAAACCGACTCGTTTGTTAAATAATATATTAAAAAACTAAAAATACAATTTGCGAGTGAATGAAGACCTTAAAGTTTGAATGGAAGTTTGAGAAATTATTATATAATTATATTTATTCAATAATGATGATAGATAGATAGATGGTAGATGGTATTATTTGTTCAGGAATTGTGTAACATCTGATTTGTTTCTTAATTACAATTTATGGTTTGCAGGTGTGCCAACTTACCCGACAAATCCATAAAAGCACTTTGCCGCTCCCTTGATGACGCCGTTGAAGCCAAATGGCAGAAATCCTCCCTCTCCTCCATTTGCGTCTATGGGGATTTGATCCTTAGGGATAGCCCAGTTAGCTGGATCGGCTGGAGGACAGAGGGAACAGTTTATTCGCAAAAAGAAACTGCTTCACTCGATTTACTCATATAGGTAGCTACAGAAAACTGTAAAGTCACTGAATGAATATTGGAACATTTTACAATAATTACTGTTACTAATTATTAAAACATCACAAAGTATATTCGATGGGGCAAAATGTCCAGATCATTTTTTTAATTCAAAATTCATCTACATTTTTAAAAATATTTCATTTAATTCCTACATAACAATATAATTAATTTTCCAAATGAATAAAGATTCAATAGGAAATAAGTCAAATGACCATTGTATATTTTGTTTATATGTTATGTTGCAATATTTAAGAAATAACATTCTAAGTTATCAAAGACACTTGGAAATAATGATTTGTTTATACATGTGTTGAACTTTGTTTGAACTTTGTGTTTTTCTGTGCAATTGCTCGTCATCGTGTCCCAGCTTTTGAAGAAAACGCTATGACATGTCTTTCTTGCACCGTATCATCAATGGCACTCCATGTTCCATCCCGCTTTACTAGGCTTACGCACCTTTTCCATGTAGCTCGACCTAGACTTTCTATTGCGCGTAGATCTATCACCTTTCGTTTACCTTCATTTTATAATAATTTACCTAATTTACCAAAGTTCGACATATTCTCTGATTTTAATTCTTTTAAAAAATCAATCCGTGATTGGACTGCAGTTGAAGGTCATTAGCATTTCCCCCTCTATTCTTTAACAATATTTTTATTTTCTAAACATTATTTACTCTTATGTTTTGTTGCACTTATAATTTTGATATATTTGTTTATTGTTCATCACCATATCATTATTTGTTAATTTGTAAGTGTTTTTCTGTAATTTTAATTTTTACTTTATTTATATATTTATTAGGATTGTCTACGTAAAATGATACTTGTGCTGTATAGACTCTTATGTGAATAAATAAATAAAAAACTTGTAAAATTAATATTTTATAGCTTATGTTTAAAAAATGAAATGCATCAATAACTGAAGTATAGATTGGTGAATGTTACTTTGAAATGGTTCAGAAAAAAATGCTATTATTTGTAAACTACCTTCAGGGACGCAGGTACCAAAAGTCGGAACGCCGAACCTAAATAAACCGAGAAAACAATATTTACTTCTCTGTTGTGCAAAAACTTTTTTACTCTAGTCTTAGCTTTCTCAATTTTCCTTTTTTTCCTCTTTTTACTTTCACAGTTGTTTTTATTTGTTTTTTGTCATCTGGTTCCACTGTGGTGCTTATGAAAACTGGTTGTTTTTGTTACATCCATGAGTTTTCACATAGAAGTATCAAGTGCGGCCTTCCTATATTATGTATAACTGAATTCCTTTATCTCATTGCAGTATTCTCATAATGTTAACTTTGTATTATTTACTGTACTGTAATGATGTTAGTTTGTATTTGTATACACACAGGAATGAAATGAATTAAAAATAAAAAAATTGAAAGTTTTGCAAGTCAACTTTACAAAATGAACGTGTACCTTAGATCGATTGAACTTGAATAAATTCCAGTTTTCTGTGAAATTCTAGATTTAATTAATTAGAATTAGAGTTTTGAAAAAAGTTGACATACTACTTTTCTGAAACACCAAAGTATTTCTCGATTTGTTTCAGATCTATAATACAACAGCAACTCGCTCACTCGTCGATTGCGTCGGGGCCTGCAGGGTTGGCTTGGTCGCTTTGATTTAAAGTCCCCCACTGAAAATCAGTTATATAACTGAGTGGGCAGACTCTAAATAAAATGTTTTATTTATTTATTTGTTATTATTAATCCAAAAGCAAAGATATTATGTTACCTTCTAGTTTGCTAAGGCACCTTGCTGGAATGTGGGAGCCCCGGGTTCGAACCCCGGTCCGGATGAGATTTTAATTTCTGATTTGTATTAAATATTACCACAGTATTGTTAGTAAATCAATGTCCAGTTCTCAAATGTTATACCAGGTGACGTTTACGTGCAATAACAAACAAACAATAAAGTCCTCTAAAATGACCAATAGCAACAAATGGTTGCATCTCAAAGAAGTTCTGAGGTTCTCACTTTTGATTGATCCGGCGATGATGACAAAGAGGACAACGGCGACGTTGAGGAGGGTGAAGACGTTGTTCACCAGAGAGGATTCCTTCATCCCGAAGGCGAGGCCAACTGGAACATGCACAGAACAACGTTCAGTCTTTGCGAGGAGCGAGAATGCGTTCCTTTTTCAGCATAATTAGCATAGTTTTTTTCTGTAGCACCAATGTACGTCGAAATCAGCATTAATAATCGTTAAAAAATGCTCACAAAATTTGCAACAATAAGTATCTTAGATAAATGAAACTAGTAGAACAGGTATTTATTCTATAAATAAGTGTTTATTGGACATAACACGGCTCTTTATCAATTTTATTGGTGATATTTTGACTTTTATTCAAAAGCCTTTTTCAAGCTGAAGGTTGACAAAGGAAAATTAACAACAATCCATAAAAAAGTTATATGTTGTCAATAACCTACTTCTTGTAATTTTGTCATCTTCACCAATTTTTGTGATCTAGTGCTACTGTATATTTTATTTTTGTCATGTTTTTGTTTTTTATTTTATTTTCATCAATTGTGTTGGCAGATATGTTTCATGGTTATTTTATTTATGATCTTTTATATGGATTGTTGCGAATTTTCCTTTGTCAACTTTAGTTGAATTGGTTATTTGAGAAACCGAATAAGTCATGTAATCATTGTTCTGAGTAAAACGCAAAAAACGTGCATTTAATACCCTGAAGTCAAAAAATGTAGGTTTTTTGATGTAGTAATTTAGATGTGGCATAGTTACATTGATTTTTGTTGATATTGATATTTATGAGCACGTAATTTCATAATTACGAGGGTGTAATTAGCGTGGACTTATTTGGTTTCTCAATTAAATGGAGCGGGTATATATAAAATTAGTAAAAATAAGGTAGTATCATAAGTTTTTATAATTGTTTATTATAGTTAACATAAAACTACATTCAATAAAACTTTGTTTTATTAGAATTTCTCGGCAATGAGAGCCAATGACTCATTTTATTGAAAGTGACTTGTTCCGTTTCTCAAATCAATGGAAAAATTGACAACCTGTAGTATACACAGGCATGGTCAAAAAATATTTTGTTTCTCTACTAATCGATAGGTCTTGAAATTCTGAAGAAAATGGCTATCTTAACTCATTTACGCAATTTGGGTGACTTATTCGGTTTCAAAGGCAGGAAAGTGTGCTGTCACCACTGCTATTTATAATAGTGATGGATGACATCCACAACAAAGTAAAGATGGAGGGAACGGAAGAGGTAGAGGTTATGCTGTTTGCCGATGATTTCGTGGCATGGTCGGAGCATGAGGAGGTACTCCAGAGGTACACAGACCTGTGGAAGAGGCACATTGAAGAGGCCGGCATGAAGATAAGTGTGATCAAGAGCAAGGTTGTTACTATGCCAGGAGAAGGAGATGTAAGGAACTACCATGCAGAGATCAAGATTGGAGCAGAAACCCTGGAGGGGGTGGAGAGTTTTGGATACCTAGGAAGTGAAATAATGGCAAGCGGGAAGATCAAAAAGGAAATCACTAACAGAATCCAAAAGGCCAGCAACTTCTACCAGTGCGTAAAAGGCCTGGTGTGGGATAGGGAAATACCTATACAGTGCAAGATGACACTATACAAGACCTACTTCATACCGATCCTCACGTATGCGGCAGAAACCTGGACTATGGGTGACAGAGAAGAAAGCCAAATTCAGGCGGCGGAGATGAGATTCCTGAGGAGCACAGTGGGCAAGACAAGAAGAGATAGAATTAGAAATACAAACATCAGAGAGATGCTTGGGGTGGAGAAGTTAGGTGACAGGATGGGAAGGACACGTCTGAGATGGTTTGGGCATATGAAACGAATGACGGAAGAGAGGATGCCCAGGAGAATGTATGAGAAAAGAATCGAAGGAAGAAGAAGACGGGGGAGACCACGGAAGAGATGGAAGGAGACCATAGCAAGAGACCTACATACTAGAGGAGAGAGCTGGAAGAATGTAGCAGAGACTCGATTGTGGGAGGATAGGAAGAAGTGGAAGAATTTGGTCGCGAAACCCAAGCTGACCCTGCCAGAAGCAGGAAACGGCGATGGATAATGATGATGAAATAACCGATTCAGTTTGAAAAAGGCTTTTGAATAAAAGTCTAAATATCACCAATAAAATTGATGAAGAGCAGTGTTATGTCCATTAAACACTTAAGGACTTAGGCCTACTTAAAGAATAAGTAACTTATTATTTTCCTACGGTGTATTTGTCAAGATGATTGAGATTGATGTGTAAATAACTAACTTGGGGTAGGTATTTATAACGAAATACCTAAATACCACATTTTTAGTGCAAAGTATGGCGTTTTCCATTGGCAAGCACTCAGCAAGTGCAGGGGTGTCATTGTTGTTGACTCCATTTGATTAACATCAAAGATACTACAAAACTGAACAAATGAAAAAAACAAGGGACGATTCAGTGTGCACTAGTGCAGCCAATAGAAAATGGCATTAGTAAAAAAGTTATGGTTAACAGGTAAGTCAAAATCTATTTTAATTAAATGCACAACATATACTCTAGCTCTAAGAAATGTGGACACGTTTTGTATTTTAATCTTGTATAGGCCTACTATACGATTTTGTGTTGCCCCCGGACAAATGTATGTGTATAGCAAATATAAATTGTTTTATGAACTACTGAAAAATAAGAAATTTATTTGAAGTAACGAAACCATTTTGTATCATTGATTAAATTTTGATTGGTAAACAACAATTTGTTGTAATCATGTGACTCGATGATACTTTGCTTTACTCTATAATGACGTTTGACGCATACTATTTCTCTTACCCGTGAAGACTATGGTGACACCGCAGGCGAAGAAGTCCGGATATGCTGAGAGGAAAGATACGTTCATCGGCATCACTGACAGGAACCAGTCCCTCATCACGTTGCCCATGAGTGAGTCCACGTAGGTGCTGAGGCCTCGCACGACGCTGGCAGCACCTTCAAGAACACAACATGTAACAAGAGAATGTATGGGTGGGTTTATATTGTTGTGAAACATTGCTACAAATAATATGAACAATCTGAATTTGTATTATTTTCATGGTAATGTGAAAATATATTTAATGGGTTTTGAATTTGTTTTCAACATAAAAATATTTTGTGAAATTATGTAATCCACTTGGGTTTTATCACAATGTAGAAATGTTAAAGTAGAATAGATTGGAAAAAAGTTAACACATTTCTTCGTTAATGAAATTGTTATCGAGTTTATCTATTTTTTATATGAAAACTTATTCTTCTTGAGACAAAACTGATGTAATTCATAACTAATTTTTTAATTATATCTGGTAATTATTTCTAATAGGGGACTGCTATAGGTATATATTATAATAATTATGTACCTACTAAAGCTTTATAATGCTATTCTTTAAAATAAATGTGAATAATTGAATAAATTTTCCTTTCTTGTTAAAGCTATTCGACCGTGTTTTTCTATTTTCCCAAATCTGCTACAAAGTCAAAATATAGTGAATGGCTTTGAAACCTGGCTCTTTTAGAAAATCAAAAGTATTTTTTTCAATTTTTTCTAATCGGGCACACGGCTAATATCGCCACTTCAAAATAATTTCAAACTTCAATTCGCCCAAGTACACCTTTCAAGGAAGGTACTTGTGTATTTATAACATTAATTTTCAACTGTTTTTCTAAAAGCTGACTAAGAGAAAAAAGTTTTTTTAAACAATTGTCTTTCCTGCGAATTTTTTCGTTTGGTGGTATTTTGTACCGATTTGTACGCGAAACGAAAATATTTGCAGGAAAGACAAATTGTACAAATAAAAACTTTTTCTCTCAGTGGCAGCCTCTAGAAAACCAGTTGAAAATAATGTCACAAAATCACAACTACCTACGTGGAATGGTGTGCTTGGGCGAATTGAAGTTGTAAATTATTTTGAAGTGGCAATATTAGCCGTGTGCCCGATCAAAAAATTTTGAAAAAAATAGTTTTGATTTTCTGAAAAAGAGCCAGGTTTCAAAGCCATTCTCTATGTTTTGACTTCGTGACATACTTGGGAAAATAGAAAAACGCGATCGAATAGCCTAAAACGCTCTAGAAACGGGGACTTTGATTTTAATTTTCTTTAATCACTAATAGATAATATATTGATTCATCAAACGAGAAAATGTAACTCAGATGAAATGCGCACTTCAATATATACTTGTGATGTAAATACATTAACACAGATGTAACACAGCACAGCACACGTATTATAATTATAATTATAAATAATTAGAAAATAGTGCAAGTACAAGTGCAATAACAAAAAATATAATAGTTTAATGAGAGAGTTTTTGCAATTTTTAACATAACTTATTTTAACTTAGCATGTTTCCCTTACCTATACAATATTCGAGAATAAGATTCCAGCCAATGATGAAGGCAATGAACTCTCCCACTGTGACATAGCTGTAGATGTAAGCCGATCCAGCCCTGGGTACACGGGAGCCAAACTCGGCATAGCAGATGCCTACAAAAACAAAATTTTACAAAACAATATAGCTTAAACACACACAATATAGCTTAAACATTTTTTTTTTTTTTTTAATTTTAAAACAATCATGTTTAATTCGATTCAAATCAACTTTTTCATTTCAATCAGATTTTTTAATTTTTCCGTTTTAAATCAGATTTTCATTGATTGGATGAGCGTAGCGAGCGAAGCGAAGATTCCATTTCACTACATTGGAGAAAAAATCCGGAATGTTTTTTTTTGTATTTTTGTCGGTTTGTTAACACGATTCCGGCTAAACCGATACTTCAATTGCGATGAAATTTTCCGGAGACCTTTGAAATCTCTGAACTTAGAACAGCCACGTGCGAAAAATCGATCGAAAAATTATTTGTCATGAAAATTGCAATTTTACGATTTTTTTCGTTTTTCTTGTTTTTTTTTTGTTTGTATTTTTGTGGGTTTGTTAACACGATTCCAGCTAAACCGATACTCCAATTTCGATGAAATTTTCTGGAGGCCTTCAAAATCTCTGGACTTAGAACTGCCACGTTTTTGAGCGCAATCGAAAAATTATTTCTCATTAAAATTGCAATTTTACGATTTTTTTCGATTTTTAAAAACATTCTTCGACTTATAACACCTACATTCTTTATCCGATTGTAATGATTTTTCACGGAATCTTAATTTTATGAATTAATATATTCGTGTGAAATTTGAGTGCAATCAAAAAATTATTTCTTAGGAAAATCGCAATTTTACGATCTTTTTATGTTTTGAAAACATTCTTCGACTTGTAACACCTACATGCTTTATCCGATTGTAATGATATTTTCACATAACCTTAATTTTATGAATTTATATATTTGTGTTAAATTTGAGCGCAATCGAAAAATAATTTCTCATGAAAATCGCAATTTTACGCTTTTTTCGTTTAAAAAACATACGCTCATCCAACAACGCGCCTGAAAAAGCGTTTGCGAAGCTTCCTAGTTTAATTTAACTAGGAAAACGCTTAAGTCCCGCCGCGTTGTTCGATGAGCGTAATTGGTGAATTGAGCTGCCATGTGTTTTGCGGATTTTCTGTTGTTCTGTGAAAAAATCAGAACTTTGTTGAAATTTTTTTAAAATTAAATCAAATTAAATAAAAAATTAACTTATTTTTTTTTAATTAATCGTAATTTAAAAAAAGGAAAAAATCGTAAAATTGAAATTTTCATAAGAAATAATTATTCGATTGCGCACAAATTTTACACGAATATATTAATTCTTAAAATTAAGGTTCTGTGAAAAAATCATTATAATCGGATAAAGCATGTAGGGGTTATAAGTCAAAGAGTTGTTTTTTAAATCGATTAAAGTTGTAAAATTGCGATTTTCATGAGAAATAATTTTTCGATTGCGCTCAAAAACGTGGCAGTTCTTAGTTCAGAGATTTCGAAGGTCTCCATAAAATTTCATCGCAATCGGAGTATCGGTTTAGCCGGAATCGTGTTAACAGACAGACAAAAATACAGAAAAAAAAAAAAAAAAAAAAAAAAAACATTCCGGATTTTTTTCTCCAGTGTAGTGAAATGGAATCTTCGCTTCGCTCGCTACGCTCGCTACGCTCATCCAACAATCTCAAATGTTTCAAAACTTGTCAAGTTGGTGAGCAGATCAACCTTTCACAAGCGTTTCCGAAAATATAATTAAAAAATTATGTTAAGGAAAATTTTGCTTTAATCTGTTAGAACTCTTGCGTTTGTTGCTCAAAATGGAGAAAAAGTGCATTTGATTCAAATCAATGATTTTTATTAAATAAACCATTTGATTTAAATAAATGACTAAAATATAAAATTAACAAAATCATCATGGCTAACTAGTTACGAATTTACAAAGTTACAGAAAAAATAACATGTACCGAAGAGATTTTGTCAAACTTAGTAATTTTGTAGCTAGGTCTCATCAAATCCAATTTAATGAGATTTTGTCCGTCCCAAAAATGTTAATATTTATTTTCCTCTAATATTAAAGATCCTCTTTGATTCAGACAACTTTCTTAGAAGTTATTGCTCACAGAATTAACATTTGCATTTTCCCGAAACATACGATTCCCAACATAAAAGCCACTGAAATTCAGTTTGACTGATTGGTTACACTTAATACGAATTTTTATTTAAAACCATTTCCAATCCAATTTCAAACAACTGTGATGTTTGTCAGCCAAGCAGGTAAGAATTGGCCACACCACAACACATATTTGCTCACGGAACGGTCTAATTGCCAAACTAACAGAGCCAGAAGACTCAAGTAAACACTGGATTGTAATGAAAACCACATTGATGCTTCTATGCTATTCAATTTCCAGTATTTTTTAACTCGTTTTTACGCGGACTTTTACAAAATGGCAGTTCTTACCATATTTTGCACATGTTTGGTCTATTTTTTAGGAAACAAATTGCTTAATAATCATTTTTTTCTCAAGGGCATACAAGTATAAATCTATGCTTAATAACCAACCTTGTTTAAAGTATAACGCATTATCGCAGTCGTAATGTCAAGGATCGATAAAGGGAACTGAATAGTTCTTGTTCTTGAAATATGCCGAAAATTTAGCATTAAGGGGAATCCCTCGACCTAAATCTGTTTCTAAAGAATGCAGTAAAGACGTCCGAAATGTAAGTAGAATGAAAGAGGGACTTAATAATAATAAAAGAGCGGATTATTTTTTGGATTTTGTTTTGACGGGACGTCACAGAATCAACAGATATATTATTCAAATTGACCGAATCAATCCAGCTACTTCAAAATTAAGTTTTAAACAGCGTTTTTTATTTCTACACTCCTTCATCTCCAACCTAAATAAAAGGGAGTCTTTAGTTTAGTTAGTTTAGTTTCTTGCGTTGCACGATATTTTTCCCCCACCGGTACAATTTCAAACTTTGTACCGTTAAACGAAAAAAATCGTGCAACGCCAGAAACTAAAGACAACCAGTTTCCCTTTTATTTAGGTTGGAGATATAGGAGTGTAGAAACAATAGGTATACAAAAAACCGCTGCTCAAAATTCAATTTTGAACTAGCTGGATTGATTCGGACAATTCGAATATAATTCTTAGTCCTGAGAATATGTCCCGTACATTTTGTAATTTTATTGAGCGAGCGTAGCGAGCGTCTCCACTTGACTCTTATGGCTCAAATGTCTGTTTTTTTTTGTTTTTTTTTTTTTTTCTGTTACTGCTTCGATACAGGTCGCACCGTTTCTCTGATCGACCTGAAATTTTGCACACATGTACATACCACCTAGGCGGGTTGCTGTATAGTTTTGTGGCAAAATCGCTCAAAAAGTTAAAAAGTTACATTAAAGTTAATCGAAAGTTTTTTTTAAAACTAAACGGCGACAAAATCTGAGGTGGCCAAATCATTTAGAATGTCCGTCCGATCACGAATATGTTATTTTTATTTTCATCCGATAAGTAGTGTAGATAGAAATTACATTTTAACAAAAGTAACGTTACCATGGCAACGAAAAGTCGCACAAGAATTCTGGTCACTATGTACTGCCACCTAGAAGAAATCAAGAGTAAAATAGTTTTCCCAAAGAAATGATGTCAAGGTCCTCTAGATGGCGGTGGATTTTATCCATTCTCACCTATTTTACAAATTTTCAGCTAAATCGGTCAAGACCTTAAAGACTTATTGGTATGTAACGTTATGGGAATGTCGTACTCGGGTCGTGTTGCACGTACCGGTGCTCGCTCAACAACGCGTCCAACTGAGCGTTTTCCTAGTAATTCGCTCTATCATTAAGCTCCTATTTCATTCTACTAACTTTTCAGATGTCTTTACTGCATTATTGAGCGAGCGTCTCCACTTGACTGTTATGGCTCGAATGTCTGTTTTTTTTTCTTTTTTTTCTGTTACTGCTTCGGTACAGGTCGCACCGTTTCTCTGATCGACCTGAAATTTTGCACACATGTACACACCAGCTATGCGGGTTGCTGTATAGTTTTTGAACAAAATCCGATCGTTGGTTATAAATATATATAAATGTTCCGATCGTTATGAAATTTTGCAGGGTCAATAAGTACAACATTCTCTCCTATTTTACAAATTTTCAGCTAAATCGGTCAAGACCTTAAAGACTTATTGGTATTTAACATTATGGGAATGTCGTACTCGGGTCGTGTTGCACGTACCGGTGCTCGCTCAACAACGCGACGGGACTTAAGCGTTTTCCTAGTTTAGAAATCATATTTTGTGTCTAGGGATTCCCCTTAAGCGCGCGACTGATTCGGAAGGTCTCGGGTTCAAATCCCGTCGAGACCGAGATTGTTACTCGGTCGTTAATGCTAATGCAAGGGATTGATGAGTCCTCTTGAACAGCCCTCGGACATCCCATCACAATTGCCCTATTCGCAGCACACCTAGTTAGACACCTGAAGAGGGCATGAATTGCACCCTGGGCAGGCTTCAAATGAAACAAAATGTATATTTTATTACAGTTTTAATATATACGTTAACTGTTGTGAATGTCTAGTTATAAAGTAAGTTTTATCACAGCTAAAATGGGCATGATAACAGGGGAGAACGTGCAAATGCAGCGGGAAGATCAGAAAACCGTTTGTCCGAGACAGAGCTAATACCAAAACAATTAACTAAATTCCCGGTATTGATGAAGTAGTCAAATTTTAAGTAATTGTTGCGCTCATTAAAGAAAACGTGTACTTTCATTCGTTCGACAAGGAAACATTGATAATTGTGATGACAACAAGACGTGACATTACAAGTAAACATTGTAAATAGTTCAAGGATATGAATTACTGACAAACAAGAACGATGTTGCAAAAGATCTCTTTGTACATAAACCACGTTTGCTTTGTAAGTAAGTTCTAATACGTTATTAATCTGTCCATTAAACGTTGTAAGCATCTGTGACTGAATGTATTTGATAGTTAGAAAAGCATCTGATTTTATTTTGAATTACTTTTATTTATTTATTTATTTATTTATTTATTTATATGAGTCTAGTACAGCACAAGTACCATTTTACATAGACAATATTATAATATAATATATAAATAAAGTTAAAATTAAAATTGCAAAATTATACCTACAAATTAACAAATAATTATATGGTGATGAACAATAAACAAACATATCAAAATTATAAGTGCAAAAAAACATGACAGTAAATAACGTTTATATAAAAATACTAGCAGGAATATTTTTATAAAAGAATTGAGGTGGAAACGCTAATGACCTTCAACTGCAGTCCAATCACGAATTGATTTTTTCAAAGAATTTAAAATCGGAGAATATTTCTTACAATAAATTTAAAATACATAGGACTACGACACTATTATCATCATTTAATTTCATTTAAGGCTATTCGACCGCGTTTTTCTATTTTCCAAAATATGCTACCAAGTCAAAATATAGCGAATGTCTTTGAAACCTGGCTCTTTTAGAAAATCAAAATTATTTTTTTCAAATTTTTGTGATCTGGTACACGGCCAATATCGCCACCTCAAAGTAATTTCAAACTTCAATTCGCCAGGGCACACCGTTCAACGTAGGGTGTTGTGCGTTTGTGACATTTAAATTTTCAACTGGTTTTCTATTGGCTGACTGGGAGAAAAAATATTTTTTTAACAATTGTCTTTCCTGCGAATTTTTTCGTTTGGCGGTACAAATCGGTACAAAATACCGCCAAACGAAAAAATTCACAGGAAAGACAATTGTTAAAAAATAATATTTTCTCTCAGTCAGCCTATAGAAAACCAGTTGAAAATTAATGTCACAAAAACACAACACCCTACGTTGAACGGTGTGCCTTGGCGAATTGAAGTTTGAAATTATTTTGAGGTGGTGATATTGGCCGTGTACCGGATGCGAAAAATTTGAAAAAAATAGATTTGATTTTCTTAGAGAGCCAGGTTTCAAAGCCATTCACTATATTATTTTGACTTGGTAGCATATTTTGGAAAATAGAAAAACGCGGTCGAATAGCCTTAAATCTAGGAGGTATTATTATTTAATATGCGTTTTAGTTAAATTCAAATTCGTCTTCTTTCAACGGACTGACATTACCGCGTTCTTCGATATTTTGCACAAAATGTCACAGAAGCAAAACGAAAAGGTTCTACATGAGATTTTTACGATTTTGGATTTTTAAGTCCAAAATCGGCAACGTTCATGAATTGTTTCTGGATGATTTAGCAATTTATATTGATTATCTACTCTGTATGGCTGTCCATATATCCTTACCTGACAACTATATGCCCAGTTAGTTACATATGATATACATAATAAACATCGGATAATAGGCGAATAGATATTTTGCGAAGTGTCAAGTGTGTAATATTCCCGTGTTATCTATTATCTCTAACATGGGCGCCGGGAGGGGGGGGGGCAAGGGGGGGCGCTTGCCCCCACTGGATTTCAGGAAAAATAAATTTTAACTAGTGATATGCGTTTATTACATATAAATTAATGTTTTTGTGAAACCGAAATTCAATTGAAAATTAGAGACTTCGAAGCAGGAGAGGAAGGTAAAAGAAAAGTAGGAAGACCGAGAGAAAGATGGGGAAGATTGATCGAAGGAGACGTTGAAGAGAGAGGTGAATCGTGGAACCAGGTGACGGAATTGAAGCTGTGGGAGGACAGGAAGGAGTGGAGAAAATTGGTGGAGAAGCAGATGATGCAGGATGAAGATGACGATGATGATGATGATGATGATGATGATGATGATGATGATGATGATGATGATGAAGAAACGCTGAGCCTGGCAATCTCGGCAAAAAATAGTTTCGTGCCCTAGATATCGGTGTGAAGAACACCACTCAACCCGACATTGTTGGAAATGAGTTTTGATTATTATTATTAATAATAATAATATATTTAATGATCCGATCGGGAGCAGAGTGTTGCTAGCTTATTTGTTTTAGTACTTAGTAATGTATTGAAATTTCGCATTTTCCTTTTTGGGTCTAGTCAATCACGCCCGTTTTCCATTTATTTTATGTTATGTGATATTATGTGTATGATTTATTGAAATAAATAATAATACTGTAACAAGATATCGTTTCTATGATTTGTAGGCTAGTAAATTATTAGTCGATGTAGACCTCTAAGAACGTGTTTATGTTTTATATTTTTATTCCACATTGCATTGCAACTGGAGAGAACTTACAAGTTGCAGTTTATGTAAGAAAAGAAAATGTGATCAAAACAGTCACATTCATTATAATTTTATGCAATTAAAATAAAGCCTTTATTTTTGAAACGTGTGTCTCATTTTCAACTCATAACCCATTTTAGTAACCGTATAAAAGTTGAGACACAATGTTTTTTTGTTTACTTTCTAGTATCTACTGCACAAAAATTACATAATTTCGGTATCGTATTCAGCCCACTACTTTTTTCTAAAACCCACCAAATGCATTCTAAAAACCTGATTTTCAAAAATTTCGCCTGCGGCGCTATTGTTGGGGGGCTCCGCCCCCCAAACCCCCGTGCATGCCCAACTAAACTACAAATTGTGATTGTTGCCCCCCCTGCTAAAATTCCTGCCGGCGCCCATGATCTCTAACGCTTGCCACTTTATACCACGTTGAAATCTCCGATAATGACTAAATTAGCTAGTTAATCACATGATTGATCCAGGCCCATCACGTAATACGGAACACGCACTCATGCACTATCATTGTTTCAATTGGAGACTTAAGTGTTTCAACCTTCTAGCCGTTATCACTAGTAGTTACATCAATCCATGCTGTCGATTATAATTAGCGAACATCACCGCATAGTGGTCTGGGGTTGGGTTAGTGCGAACTGCCGCTGTGTTTAGTCCATCAGTCAAAGAGTAGAGCGTTAGACTTACGAGAGTACCTTCAAATAGAACTTTAAACCAATACTTACTGTAGTATATTCAAATGAGATATTTCATAAATGTTTTTATTTATTTCAGTTTTAAAATGGACAATTATTTATATCAGGACCGGTTATAAAAAAAGACATAAATGCACTCAAAATATGTATGTATTACGTAGTTAAGCAAATTTTGAAATGACAATTTTACAACAACAATTTGCATATATTATTCTGAAAACAATTCACTTATTTGTTAGTAAATTATGTGAACTGTAATAGATTAAATCAAACATACAAAAGTAAAGAAAATATAAAATAATATAGGCCCTAAATTAAACAATCAAAAATGAGAAACGAAAATTAAAATTTATTACGGACGAGTTATAGTGATTTTCTCTTATTTGACCTGTTTTACAGGGGAAATGTAAATATGAACTGTTTATTTTTATTTGATTTGAATCGGACGGATTTAATAATTTTTTAAAGAAAATTAAAAACTTATTACCCGTAAATTGGGCCAAAAAACAAAAAAATTGTTTTCCCTAGATAAGCAACTACTACTATAGTAAAGCTGAAAATTGAACAACACTAAATTCGGAAATGTGTATTAAAGTTACTTTTTTTAATTGCATTTATCTTGATGTATTAAAATTTTGTAAAAAATCTCCAAAATCATTAAAAAAATCATAATTATCACGCAAAAAAAAAATTACCTTTTTTTTTTTTTTTTTTTTTTTCCCCGTTGTGTATAATTTGGGTGAAATTGGTTTTTTAAAAAATTATGAAATGCCCCCCCCCCCCCCCAAAGTGTTAGTAGTATCAGTCTCTTTTTTTTAACATATTTAAAAAAAATTATAAATAAGTAACAGACACAATTTCAATTAAAACCACTTACGAACAATGTTATTTATAGAAATAAGATAATGTTCGGATTTTGCAATGTTCTTTGATGATATTTTCATTTCGACACACTTTACTTACTTATTTCATTAAAATTAAATTAAAGAATTTCGATATTATTTTTTATCATGAAAGGGTTTATTTTTGGTCCTGTTTTTTTTTTTTTTTTTTTTGTATTTTTTTTTTTTTTTTTTTTTTGATCTATTGCGATGAAATTTCTGAGTCTTCAATCTCTGATTGAAATTTTTGGGAATCCAAATTTTTTTTTTCCCTTTTTTTTTTTTTTTTTCGTTTTTTTAAATTTCTTTGCTTTACCTCATCTTTATTTTTGATTTAAATTCTTAATTTTATGAATGATTTTTTTGAGCGCATTAAAATTATTTTCATAAATATAAATTTTCGGATTTTCTTTTTTAAAACTTTCTTTCTTTTCATTCTTTTTTTCTTTTAATGATTTTTTCACAGAACTTAATTTTATGAATTTAATCTGTTAAATTTGGCCCTTAATAATTATTATATAAAATTTTTTTTTTTTTTTAAAAATTTTATATTAAAATATAAAATTATTTATATTTAAATAATATTATAAAATTTATATTTAAATTAAATAAAAAATATTTTATAAAATTGCAATTTTACGATCTTTTTCTTTTTTTAAATTACGCTTAATTAAAATTTACAATATTTAAGGTATTTTTTATTTGATTTTATTGAATTTAAAAAAAAATCGACTTAGTTATGATTTTTTCACAGAACAACAGAAAATCCGCATAACACATGGCAGCTCAATGCACCAATTACGCTCATCCAACAACGCGCCTGAAAAAGCGTTTTGCGAAGCTTCCTAGTTCTATAAAAGTAATCATGTTACATACATTACACACATACAAACATGATATTTTAGTCAATAGGGCTCCTAAATTTACCCTTCGTGCAATCAATCGAATTAAAAATCCACGTCAGAAGGCGTTGCCACTTACCGGAGAACACAGAAGCTATGCCTGCGATGAGAAACGAGAGGATGACAGCTGGCCCTGCCGTCGTCTTGGCAACCTCACCTGCTAGCACGTAGACACCCACACCCAGGGTGGAACCCACACCCAGAGCTGTCAAGTCCACGATCTAGAACACACACCACCTTCCAGCACTGCTGCATGTAACTAGGAAACGCTCAGTTGGACGCGTTGATAAGCGAGCACGTGCTATAGCTAGACCCACATTGCACATTTTTTAAAATTTTAAAATTTGCGACGCTCGCTGTCCACGGGGCCATGCTTCCAATATTATTTATTATTGCCAAGGTATTTGGGTAAACCCGTGAAATCCACCGCCATCTAGAGGACCTTGACTCCTTGGGAAAACTATTTAAACTCTTTGGTGACAAATAATAAGTAATAAATGTTAAATAAAATAATAATAGTATTTAAATTACTTTTAGGTGGCAGTGCATTAGAAACTTCGCGCGTCTTTTCGTTGCCATGGCTACGTTACTTTTGTTATAATGTAATTTCCATCTACACTACTTATCGGATCAAAATAAAATTAACATATTCGTGACCGGACGGACATTCTAAATGATTTGGCCACCTCAGATTTTGTCGCCGTTTAGTTTTAAAAAAAACTTTCGATTAACTTTAATGTAACTTTTTAACTTTTTGAACGATTTTGCCACAAAACTAATGGCTTTCAATCGAGAACAAAGCTTGCGGATGGTCAAAGTTTACACTCGATCCGAGCCTCCGTTCGAACGTTATGGCGAGACATACAAACAAAAAAAACAAACAAAACCAGTAACTATTTTTTTCCGGCAGAGTCAAATGGAAACGCTCGCTTAATTATACTTAGGGGTAGCATGTTTAGGACCTTAGAACGTGACTGGTAGGTGAAGCAAATTTTACCTTGATAACACCAGAAAACGACTGCATTTTTTTTTACCAAATCATATCAAAATAGTACTAGTACTTATAAAAGACAAAAAAATCAATTCACAAAAATAGGATATGTACTTTTGGCATCAGTAACTCTTGAAACATCCGAAACTATTATTTCGGAATTTACCAATTTAGAAGTTATAGTTAAGATGTCATGATCGTTATATTACATACATTATTATTAGGAAACGCTCAGTTGGACGCGTTGATAAGCGAGCACGTGCTATAGCTAGACCCACAATGCACATTTTTTCAAATTTTCAAATTTGCGACGTTCGCTGTCCACAGGGCCATGTTTCCGATATTATTTATTATTGCCAAGGTATTTGGGTAAACCCGTATGTAAATCTTTACTTTGTGGATAAAATCCACCGCCATCTAGAGGACCTTGACTCCTTGGGAAAACTATTTAAACTCTTTGCTGACAAATAATACACTACTTCCTCGAAAGTATTTTGATTACTTCTAGGGTTGCGTTCCGTAGAAGCGACCGGTCGACCATTCTGGGCTCGACTGGGTATTGTTATTTTCATTGTTTCACTCAACGTCTGATTGTTGGGGACTGCCTTGGCTCCGAAATGGTGCGTGCATCTACAAGGCCGTGTTTTAATGAAAAGTTGTGGTATCTCGTTAAAATGTTACATAAATCATATCATTTACTAAATAAATGAATGATTTGAATAAAAGAATAAATGATTTATTGTCTACCCTTGTGTAGTTACAGGAACATGCCGGTTTGTTGAATAACCCAGATTTTCAATTAAAGAATTTGAAATAACCCGGCTTTCTTCAAAGACCAGCCCACGACTGGAATAAAACAGGGGCTTTTGGTCTCGACCACAAACAGTCAAAAAGCAACGCATCGCATACGTTTTTTGCAAATTGATTGCATGGTGAAAATTATGTTTATTTTAAATTTCCTTGGTGGGAGACTGGTCGTTCTGGTCCCCTTTTGGGGAACACAACCCCGGGGTGGCAGGCATTAGAAACTTCGCGCGTTTTTTTCGTTCCCATGGCAACGTCTTTTTTTTAAAATGAAATTTTTCCATCTACATACTTATCGGATCAAACAAAAATTAAATATTCGTGCCCGGGAGGACATTCTAAAGTTTTGGGCTATCTCGATTTTGTCGCCGGTTATTTTAAAAAAAAAAATTTTCCCCCCCCGATTAATTTTAAATGTAACTTTAACTTTTTGAACGATTTTGCCAAAAAATAATGGCATTCAACGAGAACAAAGTTTGCGGATGGTAAAAATTTCAACTCGACCGAGCCTCCTTCGAACGTTATGGCGAGAATAAAAAAAAAAAAAAACAAAAAAAAAAAACAAAAAAAAACAAAAAAAACGAGTGACAAATTTTTCCGGCAGAGGCAAATGGAAACGCTCGCTTCGCCGTTTAAATAATATTTTATAATACGTTTGCGGGTTCCTCCACCTGCAAAAAAATTTTAAACTGTTCTTAATGAAAAAATTTAAAATTTTTCCTTTTTTAATTTTTTGTAAAAAAGCCTTTGCCCCCCAGAGGTTCATTTTTTTTTTTTTTTTACTTTTTTCCTTTTTATTTTTTAAAAAATATAGCCAGCGTTTACCCCTAGGTCGTTTAGCCGGTCCTTTCGAACACCGAAGATAAGCTACCTCGGGCGTGGTCGGGGAAAAGGTGTGACCCTTCCCTGAGACACAGTATCCGTGGTTAGAGCAGACAGGGTTCGAGAGTATGAAAAAGGGTTTCGTTCCCCTCGACGTCTGTCGGCAGGGTTAGGGGAGGAATTTTTTGACTGTCAAATTTACACCGCCCTTTTCGGAGGGGGGGTTAAAGCCGTTGGTCCCCTTGTACTTTTCGAAAGTAGTAGGCGAGGGCCCGGTACGGGTTTCCCCCCCCCCCCTTTTTTCATACTTCATCCTATCTATCCCCCACTCATGTTCAAATACCCAAAGGCATTAATTGAGACGTGAGCAATACCAAAATCAATCCAATCTATAAAATACATTTCTGCGGGTCCCTGTCCATTTTGTGACTAATTGGGCAAAGAAAAAGAATGTGGGAAAGTCGGTACGAATCCACACCTTTTCAATGTCTGTATAAATGTATGGACTGTTGAGTATCCAGTTTTATATGGGTTTAAATATTTTGATTCAATTGATTAAACTCGGCTCTGTTATTTAAAATTTTTTAAGTTTACGTTTTTGTGATTATGAAAAAAAAATTTAAACAGTTAACATTTTTTTAAATTCAAATCTGCTTACTTGTATTAGGCTTTAAAGTATAAACTAATTTTTGAGAGATAAATATTCTTAGGGTCTAGATTTTTTCCTTGTGTGAGAAGCATTTGATGAGTTATGTGTAGAAATTAAAAAATGAAAATCTTTATGTATGTCCAGGAAATAAATAAATAAATAATAAAAAAAGTGTTATCATAGTGAATTAAGTATACTCACGTTTAAAATCTTCTAGCTCTGCTTTCTCAACGCCTCCTGTTAATAGTCTTTTTCCGCTAACGTGGTGTAGACTGTGTTAGGAAGTTCATGTTTTACGTCAGCGGGGGCTATCTGAAGCAGAGAATCAGGAAAATAGATGATACACGGGTCTCCTTTAAAAAAAAAAAAACAATCGTTATGTTAACGGTATATGAGTTAGTTTTCATGTAAAACATAAGAACGAGGATATTTAAAAATTTTGGGGTACTACGAAATATTATAAACGCTTCCCCAAAGAGCTTTTGACAGTCCTTATGTTTTTGGTTGAAAAATCTTTTCCCCATTTACACTCGTGGTAGTTAGTAATTTTTTTCAGGAAATTGTTTATTTAGATGGGGAGGATTACCGGTATTTTAATTTATTCTACTGTAATTTTTTAAATAATGTACGAACGAGTCAAACAATTATTTACTATTTGCTGCTTTTTATTCATTCATTCATTCATTCATTCATTCATTCACTCATTCACTCGTTCATTCGTTCGTTCGTTCATTCGTTCGTTCATTCATTCATTCCTTCATTCATTCAAGAAATCATTTAATCATTCTTTCGTTCACTCATTCACTCATTCACTCACACACTCACTCATTCACTCATTCACTCATTCACTCAATCATTCATTCATTCATTCATTCGTTCATTCATTAATTCATTCATTCAATTAAATGCACAATGTAAAATTAATAGTGATTTTTTATGACCCTCACATTTTTCAAAGCAGGTAAAGTTTCAATAACTGTATTTTAAAACATGCGTTTAATTTCCAATGATAGCAAAATAAATATCTGTGCCGTCAAGGTAGCTCAGATGCTAATGATTTACTACATAAGTGTAACGTTATGTAAAATGACTGCCCTTGCGTATAGGGTAGCAACGATTAGCTTCATATGTCCCACCAAGAGTTATCAAAGGTAATATCTGATGTAGCCTTAGTACAGAACATGGTGGGAATATACATGTTTCATGAATTTTTAAATTCGCGTATTTTTTCCCAATGGGTTTAAAACACCATTTTACAGAAGTGAAAATTATATTTCTTTACATACAAATTTAAATACATCAATAACCACACAAAAATTCTTGCAATAGTAATAACCATTCTTTAAAAAAAAGGTAGCTGACTTCTATTTGACGTGTAGGACTAGTTGCCTTGTGCACTCAAAAACAAACAAAAACGTCAAACATATTTTCAAAAGAACTATTCATTTGTTTTCTCTCAAAATACCAACAGGGCTAATGTTAGTTTAGAGAATTGTAAGGCACTTAAAATTTCAAAAGAAACCGTATTTCTGATAGGAAGTGAATAATAATAATATTAGATTATAAAAGTTGTATTTTAATTATTCAATGGGATAGACGTTAATAAATAAAAAAATGAAATAATAATAATAAATTTAAAAATACAAATTTCTGCAGACCGTGATTGAAGACTGCACTTCGCTCTTATTCTAACTCCCCAAATTTTCCTTATTTTTCGACAAGATCCCGACTGAGTTACGTATAGTACAATATATTATTCGGCATCAATTTAAATACTTACAATCTTCATTATAATATGTACTGAAACCCTGTCTTCTAAATAAAATATGGCTTAATTTGTCTGTGATAATTCACTTTCTTTTCCAACTGAATGCCACCCCCAACTAATGATGCAACCAGCATTTTAAAAATTGTGTAGGAGAGGATGAAAGTGTTTATCAAAACGACAAATGATGCACGGTGTACACCATACACATTACACATATACACATAATATACATTTAATTATTGCAACTAAGCATGTTGGTTAGTAATAATAAAGAAAATATAATTTGTTGAATAACTAAATTATGTTATTCCATGTTGTACACAATTTGTCGATTTGTTGAACACTATCATCATCCTGAACTTTTTTTAAAAAATGTTGTTGCAACATTATTGGAAAAAAGACCATTAATTCTTCTTTTTTTTACCATCACTATTTTCTGAATATTAAAAAACAAGAAGGTATGTACCTAATGTTAACGAATAAATGTTACTTATTATTATCTGTATAGTAATTATTGTTTTCATCATTATTGAATCACAGTACAGGTTAACCTTGTCTTTGAAACTATCGCAATAATTTCTTTTGCAACCATGTTGATAAACAAGAATGCAAATGTGTTTATTTATTCAGTTACAGAAGACGATTGCCTGCGAAAACCTGTTTCGCCACATTCAATAAATATAATAAATAAAATCGATCCACGCAATAGCTGCATCGTTATACTATTTTCTTATTTAACTAGGAAAACGCTTAAGTCCCGCCGCGTTGTTGGATGAGCGTAATTGGTGCATTGACCTGCCATGTGTTATGCAGATTTTCTGTTGTTTTGTGAAAAAATTATTACTAAGTCGATTTTTTTTAAATTAAATTGAATTAAATAAAAAATCAACTTTATTCTTTTATTTTTTCTGAATCGTAATTTTAAAAAAAGAAAAAAATCGTAAAATTGCTGTTTTCATAAGAAATAATTATTCGATTGCGCTCAAATTTTACACGAATATAATAATTCATAAAATTAAGGTTATGTAAAAAAATCATTACAATAGGATAAAGCATGTAGGTGTTATAAGTCAAAGAATTGTTTAAAAAAAAAAAAAAACGAAAAATTCGATTTTCATGAGAAACAATTTTTTCATTGTGCTAAAATTTTCACCGAAATCTTAATTCTTTAAAATTTAAGGATCTGTAAAAAATCATTAAAATGGATTAAGCAGTAGTGTTATAAGTCGAAGACTTTTTTTTAAAAATCGAAAAAAATCTTTAAATTTGCGTTTTTCTTTAGAAAAAATTTTTGATGCGCCAAAAAACGGGGAGTTCTAATTTCAGAGATTTCAAAGCCCCCCATAAAAATTTTTTCGCAATTTGGGGTATTGGTTTAGCCCGGGAATCGTTTAAAAAAAAGCCAAAAATACAGAAAAAAAACATCCGGGTTTTTTTCCCCAGTGTAGTGAAATGGAATCTACGCTTCGCTCGCTACGCTCGCTACGCTCATCCAATTAACGAAACAATTTTAATAATATTTATATTTGCCAAGTGTTATAGCAATAGCATAAAGTATAACACGTAAAATTACTACAGGTTAAATTATTAATTAAAACGTAGGATTTAAATAAAATTATTCAAATGGTTTCAAAACCCGCAAAAAATTTTTTTTACGCTACAATGCGCAAAAGACGGGGAAAATATACCAATTGAAAAACTTTAAACTGCATAAATATGAAACGCAAAAAAAGTACACCCCAAATTTAAAACCCCCGTTTTTAAAAAAGCCGTACCGAAAAAACATTTTAAAATTTAAAAACTGATACACAACTATGCTCAGGTAAGAGATGAATTGTTATTTTCCCCCAAATTTTTCAGTGGAGAAACTTCCAAGGCAAAGGGCAGAAAGGAAGTCTCAATTATATTTTAATGGGATTTTTTTGCGATGGGCCTAGCTTAAAATTACAAATTTAATGATTTCCCCGGGTCATGGGGATCCCGATTTTTTCTTTTACTTGGTATATTGGTAAGGGGTAAATACACCTGTAATCTGTATATATTCTCAGGTCAAACTAGTAAATCTTTTTTTACCCGGTATCTCCCCTTTTAAAGGATAACATTCGTTAAATTAATTGTTTGCTTCGTTCATTGGTATTAAAAAAATCACACAGAATAATTAAAATTGCGTGCAATAAAAAAATAAAAAAAAAAATAAAAAAAATAAAAAAATAAAAAAAAAATAAAAAAAAAGTAAATAAATAAAAAAGTAAATAAATAAATAAAAAAATAAATAAATAAAAAAATAAAAAAAATAAATAAAAAATAAAAAAAAATAAAAAAAAAATAAATCATTATTTAGAGTCTCCCCAAGTCACATTTTTGCGTGAAAAAATTTGTTTAAAACTACCGGGTGTGACAAAAAGATTATATCTCTGGGAAAAAAAAAAACCATTTTTGTAAATCGGTTTTTATAATTTGAAAGTTTTGACGTTAAAGAAAAGATTTTGTTTAAAAATTTAGTTGTGGAATCTTTTATGATTTCTTTAAAAAGTACCCAAAGAAACAGCTATATTCCTTTGGGTGCGGAAGCTCGGGAGGGTGCAGACTTTCCGGGGCAGATAAATAAAAAAATTATTTTGGCAACAGCCTTTTCGCAATTTTTTTGTGCGAAACCCCCAAAGTCCTTAACATATTGTTTTAAATTTGTTAAATTTTATAAAAAATTTTTGTGACAAAAAAGGAGTCAAAAAAAAAAACCCCCCCCCAAAAAAAGTCCTGTACGAGAAATTGGGAGCACCCCTTTTTGAGTATGCCCCCAAAAAAAATTCTAGGGCCCAATTGATTTAAAAATTTTGGTTATTATGAAAAGTACTAGGAAAAAAGCTCAGTTGGAAAAAGTTGGGTAAGCGAAACACTGCTATAGCTAGACCCACATTGGGACATTTTTTTAAATTTTAAAATTTTCGACGCTCGCTGTCTACGGGGGGGCCCTGTTTCCAAAATTATTCATTATTGCCAAGGTATTTTGGGGAAAACCCCGGGGGAAACCTTTTTCTTTGTGGAATTTAAAATTTCCCCCGCCATCCCGAGGACCCTTTACATCATTTCCCTGGGAAAACTTTTTAACCTTCGGTAACAAAAATTTCAAATGCTTCCCCGATATTATTTTGATAACTTCTAGGGTGGGGAGTGCATAGTGGCCAGAAACCTCGTGCGACTTTTCGTTGTCATGGTAACGTTACTTTTGTTAAAATGTAATTTCCATCTACACTACTATCGGATCAAAATAAAATTAACATATTCGTGACCGGACGGACATTCTAAATGATTTAGTCACCTCAAATTTTGTCGCCGTTTAGTTTTAAAAAAACTTTCGATTAACTTTAATGTAACTTTGTAACTTTTTGAACGATTTTGCCACAAAACTAATGGCATTCAATCGGGAACGAAGCTTGCGGATGGTCTAAATTTCAACTCGATCCGAACCTCCGTTCGAACGTTATGGCAAGACATACAAACAAACAAAAAAACAATAAAAAAAACAAAACCAGTGACTATTTTTTTCCGGCAGAGTCAAATGGAAACGCTCGCTTAACAAATGTACATTTTCGTCGGAATCGTAGCGAATTCCCACATGGTAATTTGATAGTCGTACACAAACAATGCCGTTAAGTAATGAGTGTGTAAATTGATATAAATTGTCCTCACGTGTATGTCCTATATTAAGAGTAACTCAACCATACAATACGAGTTTTGTGATAGCTTATCGGTCTACATAACCATTAACCAACCATTCAAAAGCGATTTTAAGCTTTCTGTGATAAGATAATAATATCTTAATCAAAGAACGCGTGTATTAATTATGGTTTTATCAGCTAGGTTGTAAAACTGATTTACTACGGAGTAAACGGATTTGTTCAAATTACATATCCATGAACTATTAAAAAGGCCTCTTCGCCAACGCTTTTTTTAGTAGCGTTGATGGATGAGCTTTTTTTGTAAGTTTTTAGTTTGGGTCGGATCTCTTTACTTTTGCAAGTGCTTTTTGAACGCATTGTAGGTGATAGTTGCCAAGTTTCTATTGTTATTGTTAATATATAGGCCTACCTAACAAAATTCATATTAAAACCTTTATTTATATGGATTGTGGCTAACTTTTTCAACTTTTTCTTTCAAAAGGCAATTCATCACAATTGCCTTAATGTCCATGTAAAATATGAACGCTGTAGCTCCACCTGTTTAGTCAGAATCGGCCCAAATATCACGAAAATATTGCACACAAAATCGTAAAAGTACGATATTTATGGGCAATAATTCTTCGATTGTACCCAAAGACGTGTCAGGGCTGAGTTCAGAAATTACGAAGGTACCCTCTAACTTTCATCTAGATCGCATATGCCGTTTTCCCGGTAGAGAGCGAACAAACAGACAAAAGTACAAACAAAAAACAAAAAAAACGTCTGAGTTAAATTTTTTGAGGGGTCAGTGAAATTGAAGTCTTCACTTCGCTCATCCAAAAAACACATGATTCATTACGAAGCACGAGGTAAGATAGCAAGGTTTACTCAATCTTCTTTCGGAATTTTTAGGAACCATGAGCATTAAGATTTTGCACACCTTGGCCATACACTAACATTCGTCGAAACGTGATTGTATAAAAAAATTATTTATTTCAAAGAAAAGCAATATCGTTTAATTAAATCCCACACATTTTCAGACTATTTTTAATTTAAAATTAATTTTCTTGTACGTTTGAATCGGAACGGTTTTTGCTGAAAATGTTAACAGCACCCACAAAACTGGTCTTGGATGTTCATTTACAGACATACAGATAGAGGCACAGAGGATGATCCGTTTGAGTTGTGTGGAAAGTCTCAGTCGCTTCGCTCCCTCGTCTTATGAAATGCGTAAATGTTTAAACACTGATATTGAACGCGTATAAATTTTATTAATACATTTTGCCAAACATAATAAAATAAAATAAAACGTGTTTGGTTTTATATTAGAAAACGTGCATTGACAAAATATATTTTAGAGCAGGTTGTATATACGGTTCACATTGACAGTGTTGGCTCGAGAGTTCAGCGCGCGACTCTGATTCGGGAGGTCCCGGGTTCAAATCCCGTCGAGACCGGCAATCCTGACTGAAGTTTTTTCCGAGTTTTTCCTCAGACGTTAATGCGTATTGTGTCCTCTTAAACGGCAAATAATTGTCCTATTTACACTAGGAAAACGCTTTAGTCCCTCCGCGTTGATGGATGAGCTTTTTTGTAAGTGTTTAGTTTGCGTAGGACCACTTTTCCTTTTCAAGTGCTTTTTGAATGCATTGTAGGTGATTGTTGTCAAGTTTCTATTGTTAGTTGTTAACACAAAAAACTCATATTAAAACCTTTACTCTATGGATTCTGGCTAACTTTCTCAACTTTTTCTTTCAGAAAGCAATACATCACCATTACCTTAATGTCCAAGTAAAATATGAACGTTGTAGCCCCACCCGTTTGGTCAGAATCGGCCCAAATGTCACGAAAATATCGCACTAAAAATCGAAAAAAATCGTAAAAGTACGATATTTATGAGAAATATTTCTTCGATTGTACCAAAAAACGTGGCAAGACTAAGTTCAGAGATTTAGAAGGTCCCCTCCAATTTTCATCTAGATCGCATATTGCGTTTGCCCGGTAGAGAGCGAACAAACAGAAAAAAAACAAAAAAACATTGGAGCTACATTTTTTGAGGGGTCAGTGAAATTGAAGTCTTCGCTTCGCTCATCCAACAACATACCTATAGTTCACCTAAAGAGGGGCATGAAATGCACCCTGGGCAGGCTTCCCACACAAAAAAATATTACACAGTTTATAGTAAATATTAATAAATTCAAAAATTAAAATTAAACGTAACGTTCGATTTATCCCCCCGACAAATCCTCAGATGTTTGATAATAATTATTAAGAGTTGAATTGTTGTTGCACATTGGTGTCCAAAACCGTTCATATACGGGTACATCAGGAAACAGGCTAAACTGACATTAAATTACGTTATACATATTATTGAAAATCGTAACAATTTTTTTTTTGATTTAACAAATAATCAAATGAAAAAATGGAAAAAATAATAACATTTTACAAAGATTACAGTGGGGGGAGGCACTGTACTTACCACCTTTCCCCCTGATAAATAAGCGATAAGTTCCAAAGGTGTTGCGTGTAAGCTCAAAATTATATTTCTAGAAAATAATGGTTTATGGGAACTTACTGGGGACCCAAAAAAAGTTATTATGTTACTTAGGCCCAACGAATTTAATGCTTTCCGCGGTGGTTCATACGATTAGTGGGCTGGTTCTTAGCATGTACTATTAAGAGGACGCGGGTTCGAATCCCGCAAAGGCAAGGGTTTTTAGAAACTGTCCTTCGCCTTCATCTATCACCGCAAATATACCAGAAAAGCAATATGGCAATAAAAGTTATATAAATAGTAATTATATGCAAATATAAATAAAATTAATTATAATTAATAGTACAAGTAAAAAGAAAAGTCAATAATTCTAAAGAATTTAATTGGTATACAATAAACATGTTTTATATTGGTCGACAAGTTTTTCAATTACGATGCAAAAATAAATTGATCGAAAATAAAAGAAATTGAGTAAATTGATCGTCTACATACATAATACAGCGGGAGTGATCTCTTCTCCCCCCTCTTCCCCAAGGCACAAAATGATGTACTATTAATTGGGAGTGGGAGAGAGAGAGGGGAATTTGTATAACGTTTAAGTCATGTCACTTGTCACACTTGACATTGCATTCCTAAATTTAACGAAAAATATTTACATTTTTTATCTTATCTCTTTACGAAATCAGGTTGTCGCATTCATTTTATTGTATTTTTATATCTGATAACAAATAAACAGTCCACGTTCAAATATACAAATGGTCTCTTATGTTAGTTGATAAACTCCTGCTGGGTTCTTCTGAAGCATTTGAAGGTCTCGGCGATGTATGAGAGAGATTCCAAATTTTCCGTTATCAATACAATATATAGTAAACTTTTTCGATAACCGCAATTGTTCAAATTGATTCCAATCGTATTTTAAAATAATAATATATGTGCGTTCCCAACACAAAAATTAATGAAAAATCAAAGGTTTTCTTCTTAACTACCTACGCAATCAGTTGTTTGTTAAAAAGTTGTGTACGTTTTTTTAAGGTTATCCACCATATTTCTCCCTCCAAATTCAGTCCTGGCCAATTACAAATTAATATTATTTTGTGCAGTATACAGTTTATTTTGTACTCCGCGATCAATCTCCTACAATTAATTGTATATTGCACGTTTACAAAATAATATTAACAGATATTATTTTTGAAGTCATAAGTAATATTTTATATGTTATATTTTTCATTTTGTTAATCAAGTCAGTAAATGCTAATGGTATAATCTTACATAAAACGAATCATACATGAAATGAAATTTAGAGGGAGTAGGCGTTATTTGGCGTTCGGCGCGTTCCTTGTCCTGCAGCCATAAATCATTACATCTGAATACAGCTTGGCATACTTGATAATGAAGGACATTCACTCTGCTATCATATCACTTTTTAATATTTATCATACGTCAGTCAGAAAATGAGTAGTTATTTTTTTACCATTTTGACAGATTCTAAATTCTAGAAATTGTTTTTTTTTTAATCAATTATTTATTAATTATTTATTTATTAATTTTTTTTGTGAATTTATAAAAATTTCTACACAAGTATGTAAAATTACAAATAGATGCGACTAAAATAGTCTGGGAAATTTGAAGTGCGTAAAATTAGCATGCCTGCATGGCTTGTTGCAAAACCGTATTTTTAATTCTTAACAATTTTTCTTGAATATAAAAAATCGACAAACGCTAGGTTTATATCGTACTTTCAGTTGTATGTCCTATTCCTAACAAATTAATGTGCAGTAATTATGTTTTTGTCCCATGATGTGGCCGTGGTTTTGTGCTGATAACACACGAGATATAATTTCATAATAGTCGAAACGAGCGTGGTGTAAAAAACAACATAAAAACAAACTATATAAAAAAGTACAATGGAGAGAAAAATTACGTCATATCCTCAATTACGAGAAACGCATTAAGTATCATAGGTAGGCAGGAGCGTGTTTAATTGACACAGAAATAAATAATTTTTTTATTTATCAATATCCGAAATTCATTTCCGAAAACTATATTTTTACTGTACGTCTTCAAATTCCGCTTTTGCGATCACTAGTCAACGAATACAAATAATATTTGTAAGTTAAAAAACTGACGATGTAATGTTGTAAATGTAATGTTGTTCTGTCGATCTGTTAGAGATTGGAATGCTCTGTCTTATGAGGTCCGCACACAACAAGATTTTCATAAATTTCGGAGAGACCTTAGAATAACATTTAACATTAATGAACACTCAAGATCATATCAGTTAACACGAATACCACTCACTCACATGTACACATACACTCAGGTTCACATGCACACTCAAAGACACACTCACACGTGCCATCATTTTGTATTGCATTTATGTGTGTTATCAATGAGTATTTTTTTGTGATATTTTGTGTTCTTCTAATAGTGAGATTATTGAGTATATTGTTATTATGTGCTATTATATTGTTGAATGTGTTTTGTATATTCTATTATTGTATTGTGTATATTGTCCTGGTGGCAAGACACTTTGTGTTATGGGGCTATGCTCTAATTTCTTACCTCCAGCAATGTGATTGTATGTCATGTTGGAATAAAATAATAGTAAATAAGATCCAGAAATAAGAAAATCCAACCCGACCGTGATTTGATCCCGGGACTTGTACTTCTTGAACTCGAGCTGGTAACTCGAATTGTTGGTGTGTTATAGATCTGATAACTAGAAGACCGGGTTCAAATCTTTATAAGGCTGGATTTTGTAACTTATGGATTTAAAAAAAAATTAATTCAAAATTTGACGAACCAAATCCAGAAAAAAAATTATCTTACCTGGTTGAAAAATAATCCATATGTGATATCAACAAGTCCCAAGGTGATTAGTAGGTTCCCGGACGTTACACCCGTAATGAGAGAGATAGAGCGCGAGTAGGCCTGCCTACACCTTCACATTCTAGCAGTAGCGCACTGAGTGACGAGTACTGGCGACCGTGATGGCTAGAACTGAACTGGAGCGACTATTGGCGCAGCGTGGAAGCAAATAATCTGCACGTTACTCTAGCTGCACGGTGTCACTCTTAACTGCACTGGCTCGTGCTGTTGACACATTCACCTGTTGCGCGTTGCACCGACAGTGTTGGCGCGCGCGACTCTGATCGGCAATCCTGACTGAAGGTTTTTTTCCGAGGCTTTCCTCTGTCGTTCCCTTAAATCGTCCTCGGAAATCCCTCCACTTACATATTTATTGTGTATTACCAATATTTAATACCATTGCTAGTTACATTGTCTTGAATGAACTCCATTTTGGTTAAATGATACTAATAAGCAAGCATATAATGGAGACTGATATATATATATATATATACATAAAAAGATCCTTGTTTTTATCATATATATATATACATATATATATATATATATATATGGTAAATTCTAAATTCACACCGCTAAAACCTGAATTATGAATAAATGTATCCACTCATTCAGCGCGCTTGACCTAAACAAAAACCAAAAGTTACATTTTTCCAAAACAAATATAAATAAATCATAAAATTGTGCAGTTTAAAGAACGAAGATCCATAAACAATAGCGTGATTAAAATAACGACAATATTATGTTAACGTTGATTGAACTAAATACGAATTCCTAGCGCTGGTAATCATTAAAATATTAAAAATAGTTATACTAGCCCAACGAGCTATAGTTATCAGGCTAATACGATTATAATATAATTAATAATATTATAATTAAACATTTCAACACCGGAAGGTGGTGAATTACTTACTACCACTAGTAACCACTTTTGAGCAAAACTAAGACGATTTTTTTAAAACCACAAAATATCTACCTCTGGTCAGATTATTGTACTGAACATCGTGCGATTATTAGTAGTTACAATCGTACTCACTTACAGTAGAAACTGCGTGAAGTGTCTCAAACACTTGGCTTTAAGCGTCTGCTTATTTGTTTTCACAATAATATGCCTTTCTCTTTATCTCATCATATAAGTTCAACCAATAGCTTTATAAGACTAACACATCAACCATTAGCCGAACAACATTAGGAGTGTTACCTAATCGTAAACACAATGCCTTATATCAGCACGGGACAAATTTATCAGACTGTGCCTTACAAGGCCGAATTTCAATTATCAATTTGAATAATATAATGACAGTGTTCCGTTACCTTATGGTTCATTATACACTATATTTCATTGCGTAGGTATATGAGTGATCTATTGCAATAATTAGTGTTGCAATTTAAAACAATGACCTCGACTTGATTGAAAACGTTAGGAAGAAAAACTTTAAAATATTTAGTAGTTGGAAGATAATTATATTAGGATCAAACTCAAATGACAACTTGTCGATCGCCAGCGACTAATTATTATTAAACTAGGAAAACGCCTCAGTCCCGCCGCGTTGTTGGATGAGCGTAATTGGTGCATTGAGCAGCCATGTGTTATGCGAATTTTCTGTTGTTCTGTGGAAAAATCATTACTAAGTTGAAAATTTTTTAAATTAAATTGTTAAAAAAAACGTAAAATTGCGATTTTTATAGGAAATAATTTCTCTATTGCGCTCAAATTTAACACTAATATATTAATTCATAAAATTAAGGTTCTGCGAAAAAATCATTACAATCGGATAAAGCATGTAAGTGTTATAAGTCAAAGAATTGTTTTAAAAAAGAAAAAACCCGTAAAATTTCGATTGTATGATAATATATATTTTTTCAATTGCGCTCAAATTTTACAAGAATATCTTAATTCATAAAAAATAAAGGTTCTGTGCAAAAATCATTAAAATCGGATAAAGCTTGTAGGTGTTATAAGTCAAAGAATTTTTTTAAATCGAAAAAAAAGTAAAATTGCGATTTTCATGAGAAATAATTTTCTGATTGCGCTCAAAAAACGTGGCAGTTCTAAGTTCAGAGATTTCGAAGGCCTCCATAAAATTTCATCTCAATCGGAGTATCGGTTTAGCCGGAATCGTGCGGACAAACAGACAAAAATACAAAAAAAAAGAAAAAAAAGAAAAAAAAAACATTCCGGATTTTTTTCTCCAGTGTAGTAGAGTGGAATCTTCGCTTCGCTCGCTACGCTCATCCAATTAAACCCGAGGGAACTTTTATTTCGCTGGCACGCAAAAATATCACCACGACCACGATGCGCCCTTAAGTTGTCACTTTCTATCGAATCGATGTAATTTAATAAATTAAAGTTAAAAATAAAAATAGTAAAAATATGTTTCATATTCCATTGTCGTCAAGTGATATAAACAAGACGAATTATGAATTTTGATACGTCAGACAACGGGTTTGCATAACCGTTTAATTGTAGTACTTTCAATAATTTGTATTGAATATGTTAACAATGAAACTTCGGAAACGCTTTTACAGTCGCGTTGTTGGATGAGCGTTATGTTTTAAAAACGAAAAAAATGTAAAATTTGCGATTTTTATGAGAAATAATTTTTTGATAACGCTTAAATTTCACACGAATATATTAATTCATAAAATTAAGATTCCATGAAAAAAATCATGACAATCGGATAAAGCATGTAGGTGTTTATAAGTCGAAGAAATTTACAAAATCGAAAAAAATAAAAAAATGCGATTATCATGAGAAAAAATTTTTTGATTGCGCTCAAATGTCACTCGAATTATTAATTCATAAAATGAAGGTTCTGTGAAAAAATCATTACAATAGGATAAAGCATGTAGGTGTTATAAGTTGAAGAAATGTTAAAAATCGAAAAAAAATCGTAAAATTGCGATTTTCATGAGAAATAATTTTTCGATTGCGCTCAAATTTTACACAAATATATTTATTCATAAAATTAGGGTTCTATGAAAAAATCATTACAATCGGATAATGCATGTAGGTGTTATAAGTCAAAGCCCAAAGTAACACAGAAAATGTGTGCGCTTATGGGCCGTTGGGCCATCAGCGGCAAAGTGATGGCAAAGTTTTGCGTTGATGGGCCGCCTATGGCCCATAAGCACACAGCCGACAGTTGGCGTACAGTAGGCGGCCCGCCTATGGCCCATAAGCACACTTCCGACAGTCGGCGAACAGTAGGCGGCCCTCCTATGGCCCATAAGCACACAACCGACGGGAATCTAATGAGAGTATATAACACATTTGATGATGGATTAAAAAGGAATAATTTAATTGTCAATTCATCATGTTACGCTAATCATTCTCGCTCTTCTTCGTCGATTTAAGGAATATTGACGCTCTCACATTCAAGGTATATCATTTTAGTATCATTTCAACTTATTATTTGATAATATTAATATTATGATAATATATTATTATATATCATTCCGATACCGAATACTCCACGTAGGGTTTCCAAAAATAATACTTTGATTATTGCATGCAATCGACATAATTTTTTAATTAATTTCAAACATGTTTATAAATACGGTCATTAATTTCATTGCAATATGCAGAATAATCCGCTGTCGATAATGCTGTCATGTATCTGTAATATGCCTTTGCACTTGCCGTTTCGTTGTGCAAATTTCACATACTTGACGCAGATGGAAGAAAACGAAAAATCTATTTAATAGAAATATATTCATTACAAATAAATAATATGTCATATTTTATGTTTGTAGAACTACAGCAAATAAATCGGCCTAATTAATATGTAAAATTTCCTAAATCTTAGTTATCAATAATATGATCATAATATTATGGCATTGCCAAAACTATTTGTTATTTATTTTTGGGTTGAGCAGTACGACCAGTACCTATAGACGATTACAGTAAAAATTATGACACGTTTATCCCAGACATAATAATTATTCCTGCTTGTAATGTTTTGGTTGAAAGGCAGATTTTTTTCTATGTAAACACATACTCTTGTCTACAAAACTGACATACTTGGAAAATTGCACTTACGATTTTTTCTTCCGCCGGTACGAATAGGTGGAAGAAATATATTATATAAGTGCAAGATATTAACGACAAAATTTTTCCAAGTAATAGAAACAAAAATATCTTCAAACAAAATTTATGAGCAGGGATATGTCCGGGGTATAAGTAATTAATTTATCTGTAATCATCTAGGCCTATAAGGCTTACTTGTTACTATTAAACCCAAAAATAAAAATAGTAAGTTTGAAAATATCAGATGATCATTGATAAACTATATCTGTTTTTTGTTTTAGGCTTTACAAAAAAAATGGCCAATAGGGAATATTGGTGTAGGCCTATATCAAAGTAGGGAGAGAGGCTTAAATTTAGCGATACTTTACTGTCTGTCGTCTGCCCGTGTGTGACTGGTAAAATTAATAATAAATACAAATCCAAACTGAGCTCCTAATCACTTTCCGTCAATTTAATTCATACATTTAGATATATGGGCTTGATTCTCTTTGGTCAATTTAAATATGAACAAGAGTAGGCCTACTCTTAAAACAACTCAATTTGAATACATATATTATTGAATCTTTAGTTGATGAACAACCTGAGATGGCATTTATTTAGTTTCCATGTAAACAAGGTACGAAATGTTGAACAAGACATTCCACAATGCATACACGCTGGGTACATCTTCATATAGACCATTAGGTGCTCAGGAAGCGACCCTCCCCCCCCCCTCCAACTAATTTTCACTATAGCAGTTTTGTTCAGAAAAAAATCACGATTAATAATCCACCTGTTTGCCACTTGGCAGCTGGGGCGTTTGACCTCCAGGGGTGTCCAAAGTCAAAAGTTGCGAAACTTTGACCTGCTATAACGGTCAAAGTTTTGTTTAAAATTCCAAAATTATTTTTAATTATCATTTAACACATTATTTTTGTTTTTTTAAAATGAAAGCGATTTCACTTTTTGTAAAGGGGTGCCCAAAATTAATAATAATCGATTTTACAGTTTTATACACTTAAACGTTAAAGATTGGACATATAATCCGCATTAAAGCTTTATTTTATACATAAAGAGCAAAAACCACTGTATTTAAAAAATAAATTATGCAAAAACAATTCAAGGCTGTCCAAAATGCTGGGTTTTATATTATTGCTAATATACAACATTTTTTTAAAGTGGTAAAAATATGTTCATGTTACTAAAATCAGTAAACCTGTGTAAGAATACGTTTTGTATGTGGGCCTAGCAAAGAATTATAATTATTATCAGGGTTGTCCAAAATTTTGAATTCAAATTACAGCAATTTGAGAGAAATATCAATAAAAATAGGGCAAAATGAATGTATTAGTTGGCCCAGTCATCACCGAATTTATATTCTAACCTAAACAATATAATGATGTGCTGTTTTAATACAGGGTTGTCCAAATAGTGTGTGTGTTCTTGTAAAGAATTGTTCGAATAAGGTCAAAACTCGATCATAATATACCGTCAGGTGCAAAGGAAGCGCACCTCCGGGGCCCCCCGAACTAATTTTCACTATAGCAGTTTTGTTCAGAAAAAAATCACGATTAATAATCCACCTATTTGCCATTTGGCAGCTGGGGCGTTTGACCTGCAGGGGTATTCAAAGTCGCTTAATGTTGTTTTTAATATTGCCGTAGTTCTCTTCGCTCTTGTAAAATTTTCAAATATCTTCCAAAATACAATCACTAATATTATTCCCACATTTCTTCCCTGCCCCGAACCTGTATCTACAAAAAATTTGTTTTCTCATATGTGAGAAAACACAGAGAAAAGTATAAAAGAATGGAATATATTGAATCTTTATGTATGAAATCAATGTGTATGTACTTCTGACACTAATAATCATACTAATGGTCCTTCAGAAGTGCTTATACCGACTATATTGAATTACACATGTACATATACAGACATACATACAGATATGTACAGTTATTACGGACTCACTGTATAGTAATAATAATTGTACACCCAATGTTTGTGATATTCAACTATAATCTTTAATTTTAGAACAGCTAATCTCTTTCTCATCTCATCAACATACATCAAAACATATACACCTACAGACTTGGCAGGATATTAGTATCACCCTTCACAGCTACTATAACCCAAGGAGTTTGTGATGAAGGTGAAGCCATAAATACTGATTAGAGCTGCACGTAAGCCTATAGCTCGATGCTATTATCTTAATTTTTACTGTTTGTATTTTGTTGTACAAATTGGAAAGAAATAATTTAGGTATAGAGAAAGTTTTTCCATTGGCCGAGTTGTGATACTAATTAGCTATACACAATGCACAATAGGGCTTATAGGCAGCATATACAGCAGTCATAGCCAAACTGTGTGCATTATCTGGAACAAAAATGACTAGGTAGAACTGTATTCGTATCTACAATTTGACACCGCTAGTGCGTTTTGTATATCTAAATTATGGCAATGAGGGGACTTCTTCTCGGTGATTAATCAAGATGTTCAATCTTGTTCGTTATTACGAGAATTGTATTGGCATTTCCTAATGACAATGATGCATATCAGCGACCATAAGTAAATCAAGGGTCTAGATGTATCGACTTCACCCATCCCTTGATTACTTCTGTTCGAGGGTGTACGTGATCAAGAGGATAAGAACGAACTACTTACTTTTCATATAAAACCATTGCAAACTCTCCGAATATGGTTCTTTCTGACGTATAGTAGGCCTACAGACTTTCTGCATCCCATCTATTTTGACTAGTTTCCCTGTGCATACTATAAACAGGGTTGAATGTGAAATAAATGTATATAATTCTAAAACAATTTATGCGTCCCTATTAGCTTTAAAAGTATACTCAAATGTACATCTGGAAAGAAATCCACAAGCTGCATATTCTTACTGGAGATTTTGGACAACCTTGTGAATAATAACAGAAAATAGTAAAATGCACAATGAAATTATAGAAAAACATTTTCACCGTGCAACGGCGTGCATGCGGTTTGGAGTTCAAACATTTAAATAAGTATGAATAATATGTGTTGATCAACTTGCAACACACGAAATATGCAATCATTTAGTATAATTGTAACTGCCTACACGATACTCCTAAAATAAAGACGTCCCAGTTACCAAATGACAAATATGCATTCGTGGAAAAAGCTTATAGTTTCAGCTATAAAAGCATAGCCCTTTTTTTTAGTTCGAGGGGGTAATTTACATATAGATGTAAGAAGGCTGCTAAAGTTGCATAACATCATATATTTTTGGACAACCCTGTATATACCATAAACAAATCCGTAATTGTTGTTTAGGGTTTGTACATCGTGCACAATGTTAGGTTGTGCAAACAAATAATGAAATGCAGATAAACTTTACCTAGGAAAAATATATGAACATATGTTTGCATATGAGACATTGTACACCCCTATCGTCTAAACGCCCCAGATGTTAACTGACAAACATGCATGCATGAGAAGAACATAGTTTCAGCTGTGAGAAAAAAACACACTGTTATAAGTTCGAGGGGGTTATATACGTACAGATGAAAGAATGGCCGCCACAAGTTTCATACTATTTTGTGACTTTTTGGACAACCCTGTGTATACATATAGCAAATCAGTAGGTGTATTATGTTTTGACATCATGTATGATGTTTAAGGTCTTGCAATCAAATTATAAAATGAAGATTAATTTGCATTAGAAAAAATATTTTAACATATATTTGCATATGTGACTTTGGACACCCCTACCGTCTAAACGCCCCAGCTGCCAATTTGGCAAACAGGCAGAAATGGAAAGATCGATAATTTCCTTTAAGAAAACATATGGTAGCATTAGTTCGAGGGGGGGGGGAGGGGGGGGGTTTAAAAGCCACCTAACGGTCTAATAAGGCAGCTGGCGCGCTCCTCTAGCAGTGATCACGGTGGTGTAGCGGTCAGCGTTCCAGAGTCCGGCGCAGCAGGTTGGGGTTCGAGTACGGCGATGGGCGATAAAATTTATCTATGTCTAATAACTCTCTCTGTATTAACTTGAATTTGTTATCTTACACACAGTTCACAGAAATTGAAATGCTAGCACGATTGAAAAGATATATAATTTAAACTTTTGTCAGTTAATATTTTCGTTGTGTGCGTGACTCCTCGCGTCTCTACCAGATGGTGCTAGTGTTCCCGAAACATTCTCACCGACGGGCCGTAAGCATCCCGCTGTGACAAAAGTGAAGCAACTGTCGGATTTGCTACAGCGGCCCGCCTGTGGACCATAAGCGGCGAACTGATGGCAAACTGTGTATCGCCGGCTATGGCCCATAAGCGGGCCGTTGTCACAAAAATGCAGCACAGTATTTTCGAAACTGATGGTTTTGCTACAGTGGGCCGCTTATGGCCCATAAGCGGCGCGTTGCTTATGGCAAAGTTATGGGCGCCTGGCCAACCCCATAAGCGGGCCGTAAGCGCATCGCCGCTTATGGGCCATCAGCTCAACTGATGGCGATGTTACAGCTCGCCATAAGATCGCCATCACTTTGTGCTACTTGGGAGAATTGTTTAAAAAATCGAAAAAATCGTAAAATTGCGATTTTCATGAGAAATAATATTTCGATTGCGCTCAAAAACGTGGCAGATCTAAGTCCAGAGATTTCGAAGGCCTTTATAAAATTTCATCGCAATTGGAGTATTGGTTTAGCCGGAATCGTGTAATCAAACACACAATAATACAAACAGAAAAAAAACGAAAGAAAAACATTCCGGATTTTTTCTCCAGTGTAGTAGAATGAAATCTTTGCTTCGCTCGCTACGCTCATCCAATTAAATCAGGACAGCATATGTCCGATACAAAATCAATCAGAACGCGGAACACAACACCTAACATTGGCCGTCTGACCGTCTGAACAGCATTGTAACAGGCTCTGAATATGTCTATTGAGTACAGTTTGATACATTATTTACTGGATATATATTATTGGATGAGCGGAGCGAAGATTCCATTTCACTACACTGGAGAAAAAAATCCGGAATGTTTTTTTTTTTCTGTATTTTTGTCTGTTTGTTAACACGATTCCGGTTAAACCGATACTCCGATTGCGATGAAATTTTATGGAGGTCTTCAAAATCTCTGAACTTAGAACTGCCACGTTTTTGAGCACAATCAGAAAATTATTTCTCATCAAAATCGCAATTTTACGATTTTTTTTCGATTTTTTAAAAATTCCTTCGACTTATAACACCTACATGCTTTATCCGATTTTGATGATTTTTTCACAGAACCATAATTTTATGAATTAAGATATTCTTGTAAAATTGGAGCGCAATCGAATAATTATTTCTTATAAAAATCGAAATTTTACGTGATTTTTCTTTTTTTAAACAATTCTTTGACTTTGTACACCAATATGCTTTATCCGATTGTAATGATTTTTTCACAGAACCTTAATTTTATGAATTAATATATTCTTGTGAAATTTGAGCACAATCGAATTACTATTTCTTATGAAAATCGAAATCTTACGATTTTTTTCTTTTTTAAAATTACGATTAATTAAAAAAAATTAAAGATAAAAGTTTATTTTTTATTTAATTTATATTAATTTTAAAAAAAACTTCAACTGAGTAATGATTTTTTCACAGAACAACAGAAAATCCATATAACACATGGTATCTCAATGCACCAATTACGCTCATCCAATAACGCGGCGGGACTTAAGCGTTTTCCTAGTTTTATGGGTATGACGTATAAGTGCTTCACCTACAGAATAAAGCCACGCAACTACGAGGAAAGTAAAGAAAATCAATGACAATCGATGTCTTTGATGAAAAAACAATATATTCTTTCACACATGCTAGTTGGATTTAGTTCTGGCTTTGGTATAGAATAGAAGACACGTAGTGCTACTTGGGACCCATGTCTGTGAGAGATATGGAGGTTGAGGATCCTGGCATTAAGAACTTGTATCTCAGCAGACGCATGCTTTACTGGAGTGGTAAGTTAGACGATGTTAAATAACATTGATTAATTAAAGGACAAGTTTCCAGCAAAAAGAACAGTGATGCGGGCTATTTGCGTGTTACGGGTATCTTGGAAATTGCCTTCACGTTATTTATTTATTTATTGGATAAGCGTTGCGAGCGTAGCGAGCGAAGCGAAGGTTCCATTTCACTACACTGAAGAAAAAAATCCGTTTTTTTTCCTTTTTTTGTATTCTTGTCTGTTTGTAAACACGATTCCGGCTAAACCGATACTCCGATTGCGATGAAATTTTTTGGAGGCCTTCGAAATCTCTGAACTTAGAACTGCCACGTTTTTGAGCGCAATCAGAAAACTATTTCTCATAAAAATCGCAATCTTACGATTTATTTTTTATTTTTTTTAAATTTCTTCGACTTACTACAACACCTACATGCTTTGTCCGATTGTAATGATTTTTTGACAGAAGCTTAATTTTAGGAATTGATAATATATTCATGTGAAATTTGAGCGTTATCGAAAAATTATTTCTCGTGATAATCGCAATTTTACGATTTTTTCCGATTTTTAAATTTCTTCGACTTATAACACCTACATGCTTTATCCGATTGTAATGATTTTTTCACATAACCTTAATTTGATAAATTAATATATTCGTATGAATTTTGAGCGTAATCGAAAAATTATTTCTTATGAAAATCTCTATTATACGCTTTTTTCGTTTAAAAAAAATTACGCTCATTCAACAACGCGTCTGAAATAGCGTTTGCGAAGCTTCCTAGTATAGAAAACAAGATGTCATTCAGACATAGCGGAGAACATTATTAGTACAGATAAGATTATAAGTTAAAAAAAAACAAAACAGGGTCATTTTGACAAAGGGTGAATAAAAGAGATACGGTTACAAAGGAAGTTAGGGGAGAAAGGGGATTAGGTGAAGACAAACTAGATTAAGGCTGAGAAATTCATTAAGGGGAGAGAAGGATGGGAAGGGTGTATTTGAATTTCGGTTTCCTTGGTGGAGCTCTCTCTCGTTTGTGCAGGATGCGTGGTGGGGTGACATATTCTTAAGGGCGTCCTCACGGCATGCCCGTACGGGCCCCGTACGGGCAATTTGCGGGCAGGGATGCGGGCATTATTCGGGCAAGATAATTTCTGTTTGCTGGGTTAGTTATACAAATGAATTGTCATTTAATTTACGTTTGATTTATTTTAATGCTCTTCATTTCAAATTTTGTATATACTTTTAAAAATATATCCATTCTCAAGAACTCTATTCCTAACATTCTCCGTATTGACAGAAAAAAATGATTACAAGTTCCAGTCAGGATTGCCAGTGAGAGTATCGCATCTAGGACCACTTGAATCAGTGAATCGAGATAAGCTCTCTATCATTGCAGTTTCAGCTATAGTTGCATATAATTAGCCTTTTGCTAACGCTTTTGATAATCGCGTTGATGGATGAGCTAACATGGCATATCACCTATAATATACCTTATTCGAAAAAATCATATGGTGCGATTTTCATATTACAATTATGCCTTATAGTTTTTGTGTTATGTTTTCAAGATATGAGCCTATGAAGTATTGCCGTATTTGAGTTCAGCAAGCAATAAAGTTTGTTTGGAATAACATTCTTCGTTGCTGCTACCACTTAGTGTGACGCCACCACAAATAATAGTCTTTTGCCACACGCGAACTCACTATCGATCAAAATCGGCAGGTTATTCAACACAACTGTTTATCAATCGTTATCACCTTAGTTGAAGATATGATGCAAAGTTTTCTTCTGAAATTTTGTCTTTCAACGCAGCTCTATACTCGATTTACTTATTTCTCCAATGCAGTACAGAAGATTTTGAACTTTATTTATAATTTATGTGTTTAAATGTAACTTTGTTGTTTGTTATTGGTTTTGTGCGTATGTTACGGTCTACGTTCACATATAACTCAAATAATTACTTATATGAATAAGAATGAAGATTGTTCTTTTACACATCAATGATAGCCTAATATTAATATTATATATTTGGATAATTTTTATTCGTTATTTGTTTCTCGATTTGGATAGTCGGGAAACACTCCCGTAGGTGGAATTGTTAATATTTAATACAATCCCGAAATTAAATATCGTTATTTGTTATCAAAATTTATTTTTTTACTAAACATTGTTGTTCTAATATTAAATTTGCAAACTAAAGTTCATTATTCTGTCTGCATTTATATATTATTGGATGAACGAAGCGAAGACTTCAATTTCACTTACCCGAGAAAAATAGCTCGGGTGTTTTATGTTTGTTTTTTGTCTGATTATTTGCTCTCTACCGAGCAAACGGAATATGCGATCTTGATGAAAATCGGAGGAAACAGAAATCTCTGAACTTAGACCTGTCAAGTTTTTGGGTACAATCGAAGAAATATTTCTCATGAATATCGTACTATTACTATTTATTCTATTTTAATACGATATTTTCGTGATATTTGGTCCGATTCTCACTAAACGCGTCGGGCTACAACGTTCATAGTTTACAAGTTCATTAATTGGTAATGGTGATGTAGTGCCTTTTAAGGAATTTTGTGAAATTTTGGATTTTGAATAAAAGCTTCATTTTTAGTTGAATTTGAAATTTGTAGATTTTTTCTGAATTTTTTTGCATATCTTGGATTTTGTGTACCTTATATACCTGCAAAACTAGAGATATATCAAATTTCCGGAACAACCCAAAATTTTCTCGTTTTTAGCTCTTATTTGCAGATGTGTATTTTCAATTTTCTATAAAAAAAATGCCGTTTGTACTATTGGCTTGGGGTAAAATAAATAAATTCTTTTATTAACCCCAGAAAAAAAATTGGCATAAAATCGAAAAATCCTATTGTTTACCCGCAATAAAATTACAAAGGTGAAGTACACAACTGAGGCCAAAGGGACTGAAAGGGCTAATTTACGTTTTTTTAAAAATATTATCCAAATCTTTCGATTAGTTATTTAGGTAGGCCTATAAACAATTCTGTATTTTAATAACAAGATGGATAATTCTTATTGGATGAGCGTAGCGAGCGTAGCGAGCGAAGCGAAGATTCCATTTCACTACACTGGAGAAAAAAATCCGTAATGTTTTTTTTTTTTTTTTTCTTTCTTTTTTTTTGTATTTTTGTGTGTCTGTTAACACGATTCCGGCTAAACCGGTACTCCGATTGCGATGAAATTTTATGGAGGTCTTCGAAATCTCTGAACTTAGAACTGCCACGTTTTTGAGCGCAATCGGGAAATTTTTTCTATAAAAAACGCAATTTTACGTTTTTTCGATTTTTAAAAAATTCTTCGACCTCTAACACCTACATGCTTTATCCGATTGTAATGATTTTTTCACAGAACCTTAATTTTATGAATTAAGATATTCGTGTGAAATTTGAGCGTAATCAAAAAATTTATTCTTATGAAAATCGAAATTTTACGGGTTTTTTATTTTTTAAAACAATTCTTTGACTTATAACACCTACATGCTTTATCCTATTGTAATGATTTTTTCACAGAACCTTAATTTCATGAATTAATGTACTCGTGTTAAATTTGAGCGCAATCGAATAATTATTTCTTATGAAAATTGCAATTTTACGATTTTTTATTTTTTTAAAATTACGATGAATTAAAAAAATTAAATTAATTTTTATTTAATTTTATTTAATTTAAAAAAAAATCTTCGACTAAGTAATGATTTTTGCACAGAACAACAGAAAATCCGCGTAACACATGGCAGCTCAATGCACCAATTACGCTCATCCAACAACGCGGCGGGACTTAAGCGTTTTCCTAGTATAGTAATTAGAAATACGTGTTTATAGCATTTTCAAGTGTCATTTTATAGCGTTTTGTATGGCATCTATTTTTTTGGCCCCCTTCAAAAGCTTGTATGATATTTTTTCATATTTTTATTTTGAAATTATGTCATCAAGGTTGAATCAATATCAACTGATTAAAAATGTGCATAGCAAATTATAGATAATATGTAATATTAAATGAAGTAGGACTGGAAAACCATAGTTTTAAGTGAAAAAATAGCGCTTTATAGCATCTATTCACAAAACGCTATTTTCACATATCTCTAATAATAATGCAACTTTTAGAGCAGGTAAGGTTAATAATGTAATGAATTAATTGGACTGTACACTGCACTTGTAAATAAAGAAAACTATGGGAAAACAATATTTCGACAACTTTCAAATGTCAAATGTCATTAAACCCGTTGAAGACGACTGAACAGTTGTCGAAATATTGTTTTCATATAGTTTTCTGTATTTACAAGTGCAGTGTATAGTTCAATTAATTCATTACACTAGTAAAACAAGTCCCGCCGCGTTGTTGGATGAGCGTAATTGGTGCATTGAGCTGCCATGTGTTATGCGGATTTTTTGTTGTTCTGTGAAAAAATCATTACTGTTGAAGATTTTTTAAAATAATTTAAATTAAATAAAAAATAAACTTAAATTTTGACACAATCATATATTTTGAAAATACTTTCTTTAAACGTTTGATGTGACATCGCAATAATTTTTGGGTGAGCGAAGCGATGACCTCAATATCATTGACCCACCCAAAAAATTAGCTCGGGTGTTTTTTTTTTCATATTTTTTTTTCGTTTTATCGTTTTTCTGTTTTTTTAATGTATTTTTTTCTGATTGTTTGCGCTCTACCGGGCAAACGGCATAATATGCGATCTTGATGAAAATTTCAGGGGACTTTCGAAATCTCTGAACATTACTTCACATCTTAGACATGCCACGTTTTTTGGTACAATAGATCAAATATTTTTTATGATTATCGTAGGCTATTTTTAAGATTTTTTTCGATTTTTAATGAGATATTTTCGTGATATTTTGCAAACGGCTACTCCGATCTTGATGAAACTTTATGGGAACGTTTATAATCACTTATATTATACATGTTATGATTAATAAGAGACATTTGAAAAAATATTTATCATAGAAATTGTAATTTTACAATTTTTCCCCGGTTTTTAATACGATATTTTCGTAACATTTGGGCCAATTCTGACCAAACGGCGGGTGGGGCAACAACGTTCATATTTTACAATGACAAAAAGATTATGGTGATGTAGTGCCTTTTGAAAACAAAAGTTGAAAAAGTTGGTCAAAATTCATAGAAATAAAGGTTTGAATATAAGCCTTTAAAGGTGTATAAGAAACAAGTAACATCATGTTGCTATAGAAAAAGTAATGAGATCCTACTTAAAAACGTAATCATTTGCCAGAAATATTAAAAAAATGTTCATCCATCAACGCGACTGGAAAAAGCGTTCATAAAGCGGCCTGTTGTATTGACAAGATTTGCTGAAGTAAGTTTACTGTTGGCTAATTATTGATGTATTCTCATTTTGTTCCTGACCCAGCGCACATCAGTACAACTCACATGTAAAGTTTAATAACCTATTTATGTGTGTTACTGTATACAATGTAGTTGCATTTATCACCTAGCCAACAGCGTCATAATAAAGTTAGCAACACATCAACAGTTAAAAGGGCAATGACACTACTGCGTCACTCATTCGTTATAGATGTTTGACTTGTGACTAAACTGTTTGAACAAAATGTCAACAACGTTGTGTGGAACTCCTTCATTATATTTACCTGTCTGAAAGTGCTGTGCTGTCTCATAGATGCATAGCTAGGTGTTGTCTGTATACTGTCTTGTTTTGATATTATTCATTCTATGGTGTTGTCTGAATACTGTCTTGTTTTGATATTATTCATTCTATGTATTTGTCCTACATAATGTTTCTGTGTTTTCCCTTCTTCTAACTTAATTCTTTGTAAATGGCATATTATGGTGTTGTCTGTTTGCTATCTTGTTTTAATATTATTCATTTTATGTATTAAATTTTTAAACCTGTTACAGGGTGCAATTAGCCCCTCTTCAGGTGAACTAGGTATGTGCGGATAGGAATTTGTGAAGGGATGTTCGAGGGCTGTTTAAGAGGACTCAATCCCTTGCATTCGCCTTGATGACTGAGATAAACCTCTGGAAAATACTTCAGCCAGGATTGCCGGTCTCGACGGAATTCGAATCCGGGACCTCCCGAATCAGAGTCGAGCGCTTAGCGTCCGAGCCAACACTGTCGGTTTTTATGTATTTGTCCTACATAATGTTTATCTTTTCCCTTCTTCTAATTTATTTCTTTATAAATGGCATATTATGGTGTTGTCTGTATACTGTCTTGTTTTGATATTATTCATTCTATTGTGTAGTCTGTATACAGTCTTGTTTTGATTATATTCATTCTATGTATTTGTCCTACATAATGTTTCTGTGTTTTAGCTTCTTATAATTTATTTCTTGATAAATAGCATATTGTGTTTCATAAGGGCTGAGCCCATCGAGGTTTTGATTGTAAGATAGTCAGAAGGAGAGGAGGTTTAAGTGCTTGGGAAGGAAGTTGATTGCTAGAAGACAGGAGGAGTTGGTCTACAGATCTTGAAGAGTGCGGATTACGTGTTTTGTGTCTCCTCACACTGTGATATTTCTGTGTTAAATAAACTTGATCTTATTAATCTACATTCGTGTAATTATTTGCTTTGGAAGAGTAAACCATGTGAGTGATATGCTTTACTTTAAAGTCATAATCTTGTAATATTAGCTATACAAGAAACTCACTCTTCACAATAGTCTGGCGTGGGTGTCGAACAATTGTGCATTTTTGTATAAGAGGTCCACATTTTTGTATGCTTGTACAACACACAGAAACAGACATTTTGAGACTTGGAGTCCATTTGTCTCTCAATTTATTTACCTATGGTAGGCATCTTTAAAGATGGCGTCAAAGTGTAATAGACAACCAAATTTCGAAGGTATCTTGACATATGGCACCATTTTTCCATTAGATCGACCATGGGGATCACAAATATGGAAGTTGAAGACTTGGTAATCCGTGGATTTCGAGTATCAGTTCCTACGATAGCCGAGTTGACTGTTACAACATGGCATTGTATATAGAGGTCAAAATATTTTTATGCGTGTACTAGACACCTAAATAGACATTTTGAGACTTAAAGTCCATTCGTCTCTCAATCCATTTACCTATGGGGCCACCTTTAATAATCTAACAGTGATATTCTGTAACAAAATTGCCTTAAAATGTGTGAAATTTGCAATTTAAGACCTCTAAATCCATAGAATACTAATTCTCATGCAATATTTGAGTTCCCGATGGTCGATTAACAACCAAAAACGATGCCACATGCCAAGATTCCGTTGAAATGTAGTAGTCTTATTACACTTTAGACTCCATCTTTAAAGATATATTCTTTCTTTATCTTTCTTTATCTTTATTCTTTATCTTTCGGGGGCAGGACATTCTATATGTATGGACCCCAAGGTCCGCTTCCTGCTCCCTTTCTGTATGAACTGTATGTGTAAATGTATCGCGTTGGTTACAGAAAAATAAATAACAACAATAATGATAATAATAATAATAATAATAATAATAATAATAATATAATATAATATAAATAAATATAAATACAAAATTATATAATATATGTTTTTTAAAACTTGGCTCATAAGTAATTTTTTCTTATATTTTAACACGTTTTTTTAAGGTTAAGTTAGATGAAAATTGTAAACATATCAAATCGATTTTGAATTATCTACAAATTCAAATTGTTTCAATTGCGTAATTTTAGTACCTTAAAATTCATGATCAAAGGAAGAGAGTAAACATTGCTTGGAAACCTTGCAAGACAAATCAGGTGCGCGTCGGCTACAGGGTTGGCTTGGTCGGCTTTAAATTTAATGTCCCTACTGAAGATCAGTTAAATGACTCAGTGGGTAGACTTGCTAAATACGAATGTATTTTATTTATTTATTAAACATGATAAACGTGGCCCACACACGACTTGAATAAGAAAAGCATGTCGACGAATGTTTATCTAATTCTATATGTTGACAGCTGTTGTAATCTGAAGCTGTGTCAATACACGAGCTCACGCCTCAGTAAACACAAACACAAAGCTGAACCGGTGGGATATATCACACAGTAGATGTAGATCAGTGGAGTGTTCTTATGGATTTCTATTGTTTAACGTGGTATTAGTATAATTCCGGAAGTAAAAATCTCAAAATTATGGTAAAATTAGAAGAAACTGTAAATGTCAGTAAGTGCATTATTTAGTTAGTGAAGAGGTAATAAACCGACAGTTTGCAAACCACTGTGTGTGTGAAACGGTAAATACAATAATTATATTTTCACAGTGGAGTTCATGTTAGTCTTAGACAATATGAAATCATTAAAAATAATATAAAGATAAGGTTTACGCTAAATGAAATACTTATCAGAACGGTATTACTAATTACCTTTCCATAATCCATATCGATGATATGAAGATAGCAATAAATATATATTTATTAAAAAAGGTTTATTTAAATAGCATTAATTTTCTATTTGGATGAGCGAAGCGAAGAAATCAATTTCACTTACCTTGAAAAAAAATGGTTCGGGTGCTTCCCCCCCCCCTCCCCGCTCTCTACCGGGCAAACGGCATAATATACGAATGCGATCTCAATCAAATTTTCAGGGGACCTTAGAAATATTCGACCTTCGATCTGCCACGTTTTTTTGTACAATCGAAGAAATATTTCTTATAAATATTGTACTTTTAGGGCGACGATTGGTCCATATAACCACGCCGCCCCGCACCTTTTCGCGGCTAGCACAACGAGGCGCGTGTCTCTTACAGACTCAGAGTCGGGCGCCTCGCATTGTTGAAGGCACAAATGATTCGCTCTTGTTTTGATAATGACGACAATGACAATGACGATAACAATGGCGACGAGAAACAGTTATCATTCGACAAAAATAATCAACCATAAAAGCTCATCTATCAACGTGGATGGGAAAAGCGTTCGCGAAACGGCCTAGAAACAATACTGTAAGTAAGTCGTATGCCTGTAATTTAAGTCTTCTATAGGGAATCTAAGTAAACTTTGACCGGGTCTCTCCCGTCAGCGTTGAATAGGCTATGAATCCGTGCTAAATGTTTCGTAAGCGATAGCGCGTGAACCCGACCACGGACCGGAATTAGTGGATGAGCGTAGCGAGCGAAGCGAAGATTCCATTTCACTACACTGGAGAAAAAAATCCGGAATGTTTTTTTTGTATTTTGTCTGTTTGTTAATTAACACGATTCTGGCTAAACCGATACTCCAATTGCGATGCAATTTTCTGGAGGCCTTCGAAATCTCTGTACTTAGAACTGCAACGTTTTTGAGCACAATTGAAAAATTATTTCTCATTAAAATCGCAATTTTATGATATTTTTCAACTTTTAAAAAAATTCTTCGACATAACACCTACATGCTTTATCCGATTGTCAAAATATTTTCACAGAACCTTAATTTATGAATTTATATATTCGTGTAAAATTTGAGCGCAATCGATTTTTTTTCATGAAAATCGCAATTTTACGTTTTTTTTCGTTTAAAACATACGCTCATCCAACAACGCGCCTGAAAAATCGTTTGCGAAGCTTCCTAGTAATTATCTTAACTGTAAGAAACTTTAATCTTTCTTCTTTGCGTGGATATACTGTATATACTGCATGTATATACTCAGCCCAATCCCAAATGTTAATGACATTTTTTTTAGTTGAAGTGAGCCCTACAGTTACACTTTTGGTATACCTCCGAAACTTCAAATAAAAAAACACAGATTTTGGTATCCGCATAGCTTTGTTGCAACTAGGTTGTACTAGATCATACATTCCTTTAAAACACCTTATATATTGCTAACACAATCTTGAATGTGAAATAAATGTAGGAATAATTGGATGAGCGTAGCGAGCGAAGCGAAAACTTCAATTTCACTGACCCCTCAAAAAATTTAGCTCCAATGTTATTTGTTTTTGTTTTTTTTGTTTTTGTTTGTTTTTCTGTCTGTTTGTTCGCACGATATCGGGCAAACGGCATATGCGATCTTGATGAAAATTTGAGGGGACCTTGAAAATCTCTGAACTAAGACTTGCCACGTTTTTAGGTAAAATCGAAGAAATATTTCTCATAAATATCGTACTTCTACGATTTTTTCCGATTTTTAGTGCGATATTTTCGTGACATTTGGGCCGATTCTGATCAAACGGGTGAGGCTAGAACGTTCATATTTCACATGGACATTAAGGTTATGGTGATGTATTGCTTTTTGAAATAAAAATTTGAAAAAATTATCCAGAAACCATATAAATAAAGGTTTTTAATAAAGTTTTTTGAGGTATTTAATAACAATTAACAAGTCACAATAGAAACTTGACATCAATCACCTACAATGCGTTAAAAAGCACTTGATAAGCGAAGAGATCCCACGCAAACTAAAAACTTACAAAAAAGCTCATCCATCAACGCGACGGTATCAGTATCACAGTGTAGTATCACACCGCCGACAGGCGCGTGGAGAGCGAGGATGCCACAGCTGCACACAACGTCGCTGCGTCTCGCTGAGGTTGCCGTTCAGTAGGAGTACATTTTGCGACAGCGCGCAAACAGGTACATACCCGTAATATGGGTGGTACCAACGTCAACGATTCAGCTAGACGAGTATGGTGGTCGACGTCCGATATTGACAAATGACGCATTTACAAAAACACGTCATAATGTACAGATGCCTGAACTTATTGCATTGTACTCTTCAAGCAGACAAAGAATACTTGGTTTATTTCTGTGTTATCAGCGACTTGTTATCGGCCAATCTCCGTATCTCGGCAATGCATCTGTATGTGTTGTTGACAGTATTCGAATTGCAACACAGTTGTGCGTGGACGTGCCGACCACTTCACAAATCACGACTTTAAAAAATCAATTCATTTAATCTGATTAAACTTCATTGATAGCGCTATCAAACACACGTTTAATAATGTGGAGCAGGCCTATCAATAACGTGGAGTTACATTCATTGTTAAGTTAACTTTTTTGTTTGTCGTTCGTTCTTTTTAATTTATTTTTATTGATGCGGCGATGAATTATGGTTAATGGAACATGGAATATGACAAAAGTGGATGAGAGCTTTATGCCAGCGGCGGACATGAACTTTTTGAGAGGCATTGTAGGTTAGACCTTGGGGCCTATTTATATAATATTAACTCATCGACAGATATTATCAATCGATAGTGCCAACTTTGTCAATATAATAAATCATGCTAAAACTTATCAAATCAAGCGACATTGACAACTTGGTAAATAGAGGGGCGTCGTGCAAGAAGGGGATAACCGCAATATTCTAGTTTTGAGCTACGGCGCGGGAAATAAAATGACTAGCATGCTAAAGTGTGACTTACAGCTTGCAATAGGGAACCTAAGTGGGCGTTGTCCGGTTCTCTCCGGTCAGCGTGGTATAGGCGATTAACCCGTGCTAAATGTTTCGTCAGCGATAGCGCGAGAACCCGACCACGGACCGGAATTGTATTCATACTGTAAGAAACTATAATCTTTCCTATTGCGTGGATATACATAACTCTGCTCTATCACAAATATTAATGACATTTTTTTTTAGTTGAAGTGAACTCTACATTTACACTGTTGCCGAACCTTCCAAACTGCTCATGAAAGAGCACGTAAAAACATTTTGTCCGTGGCATCAGCATAACATTTGGTATCCGACTTGCTTTGTGGCTAATGTGAGGTCACTGGGTTGTACTAGATTATACAATACTAATAAAATATCCTTTAATGTGCCAACAAAATCTTGAATGCGAAGTACATTTAGCAACCATGGACAGGCGCGTGGTATGCGAGGATGCCACAGCTGCACACAACGCGGCTGCGTCTCGCTTAGGTTGCCGCTCAGTCAGAGTACATTTGCGACAGCGCGCAAACATGGGTCCATTAAACTCATAATAGTTTGAATTTAGGAAGCGTCATCGAGCAAAGTAGAATAGCATCATCTTCTTCACAAAATTATGCATCTTGTGATGTTATTGGTTTAGATTTCTTTTGCGCGAGTCAAAAGATACGGCGAGTTACATTTTCGGTCCATGCTAATTCTTATGGGCGCTGAGACCAGAGAGAACCAATTTCCTTCCCGCCTTCAAAACTTAGGTTCCCTATAGGCACTCGCGCTGCCATCTGTGCTGAGCCACAAGAACTAAAGTTAGCATAGCTTACAATTATATCGACGAATCTTAAAATGTGGTATCATGCAAGAAGGGGATAACGGCGGTTATCCCCTTCTCGCATGACGCCCCTCCTGACCACCAGGACTAATATTTGCTTTAGTTTAAGCCAAACATTTCATACTAGTGCGCTGTGTACGAGTTTTTCTAATTACAAAGTTGTCGCTATCGATTAACAAGTGTCGTTTCACTTAGTAAATAGGTCCCCAGGTCGGACCGAATACGGAATCAGGATGTTCGAGGTCCAAAACATCAAACTAAAATTTGAAACAAAATGCGTGTAAAAACAGCACGAAAACAATATTCATATTGTGAATAAAATGAATTAGCAGCCACATTGGTTTAAAACTTTGGTTGTTATCTCATCGTTATTTAAGTCACGTCAATGTGCGTAGAAATAATTTTTCATCCAATGCAATTTAGTGCTTAATAATGGACAGTCAAATATGAGTTCATTTTTGAGGAAATACCAACAATGGTAGAACCAAAATTCAGGGTAAATGCAAAATTCGACTTCGCAGTCTACAGACCTGATTTTTTAAAATACTTATGTAAGCTTTCATGAACACAGTACAAAAGTTTACCGAGCATTGTTTGATACTAGGCGCGAAAATGAATAAATTAGCTGGTACTCCAATAAACAACATATTATATTGTAATCCATAATTTTGCGACGTAACCAACCGTTGTCTACCGAAAATATGGTATAGTTGCTCCAAAGCAAGTAAGCAGATGCGCGCGATTTCGGCGGGCCAATAAGCGATCAGTATTTTAAATCGGGGACCGCAACCGCTGATTGGCTGCAATCCACCCGCCGGTCAGCATCTGTTTCTTGCTTCGGAACAACTGTAGACACAATTTTTGTAGGAAATTATAAGAAAAATATTTGTGCCGTTGTCTATCTTTTTTTCTCTTTAACTTTTTGTCTTTCTTCCGCCATTTTGATGATATACGAAAATAATTACTTTTGTGCAGACATTTTACAAGATGGCGGCCAACGCTCAAGCCCGAGTTTTAGGGACCTTTTTCTCCTAATTAAGAACACTTTCTGGAAGGTCTGTGCAAAAATTCAGCTTGCTAGGAATTTTTTCAACAACATTGTACAATAATTAATATTTTTGAGAAAATCTTTAAAATCTTGATTAAACGAGGGAGCGTAAAGACTGAGTGTCTCCATTCACCTTAAACGGCGCTCATTCTGTGATTCTGTCTGTCTGTACGTCAAAAATCAGCGGAAACACTGAACAAATTGCGCTGAAATTTTAAACAGACATCCGGTACGAATTAACTGAGAACTGCTAACAAAATCAGCTAGATCCATTGCGATTTAAACCTACAAGAAATAGTAAATTGAAAAATAGGCTGCCAATGTGTAGAAATTATTTTAACGACAATGGTTTTGTCTTTGACAAAATATTTTTTATTTATTATTTGCCTGGCTGTGAAATGCCGTGCCCAAGATTTATCGAATTTTGAACGTCAAGGTACCCCCAAATTCCGCTCGGAGATTGAGCAACCTTACAATCTTTACACGTATTTCGTACTGGCTATGTTTTCCACAGTATTGTCACAGATGATAGACTACACTGCGTTATATGCATTTCAAAACATGTTAAATCATTTTTAAAAAACGATCCAGAAATTACAAAATCTTTACCGACCAGGGGATTGAACCCACGTTTCCCACATTTCGGCTATAAGGGCGCCTTAGCCAACTAGACTTGGGAAACGCCCAAGTCTTTGTTAGACGAGTGAACGAGTCATGTGTTGAGTACCCGGGAACATTTGCATTTAAAAGTTTGATAGTTAGATTGATATAAATAATAGGGTGTTTAAGTTTAGTTGGTATAAGGGCGCGTCAATTGTTAGGCCATAATTCGCCATTCTAGCCTATGATAGACTAGGGAGGCCTAAGGTAGGGGGAGAAAAGGAATGTTACGGGGTACTCATCATATGGCTCACTCACTCGTTTAACAATGGCTTTGGCGTTTCTAGTACATTAAACCACAACACTTTGCGCGAAACCTAACCCCTACAAGTTCCTCCTATGTGAATCAGTTTGCATAATTGAATAAAATAGACGTAATTAAGTAAGTAAGTGAGTTAGTTTGTTTAAGTGAGGAAGGAAGTAAGGAAGTATGTAAGTATAAGAGAGATTATTATGAAATCTTTTTGGTAGACAGAAAGAAAGAAAGAAAGAAAGAAAGAAAGAAAGAAAGAAAGAAAGAAAGAAAGAAAGAAAGAAAGAAAGAACGGAAGAAAGAAAGAAAGATCAAAAGGATGAAAGAACTAAAGAAAGAAAGAAAAAGAAAAGGAAATAAACAAACAAACAAACAAACAAACAAACAAACAAACAAACAAACAAACAAACAAACAACACAAATGGTAAACGCAATTATTGAGTTGTAACTCAATTAATAAATCCTTATGTAAACAAAACCAGTATTGTAGCACCATAATGTAAAGACGTGAGCTCATACTCGTGCTCAATAATATCACGAACTATCTTTTGCAGATATTTCTTCACAATGGTTTAGTTTGCCAACATATTATACCAATATGTAATGTTAAAGTTAAGCATAATCAACTGAACTAGTCGAATGCGAGTTGTGGAAAAGCTATGATCACATATTACCTCTCATTCTCGATAGACTTTTTCAACATTTTATAATCATCATTTTGTAATAACCTGTTTATGTGAATGTGAGCAATCAATACTTAATTCATCCTTCATTCTTCTCTTATTCGCATAGGCGTGCGCAGAGATTTTACAATGGAGGGGCCACAGGCATGGGCGCCCGCAGGAATTTTGGCATAGGGGGGCAAAATTTACAATTTGTACTTTTGCTGGGCAAGTACAGGGGGGTAGAGCCCACCAACAACAGCGCCGCAGACGAAAATTTTGAAAATCAGGTTTTTAAAATGTGTTTGGTGGGTTTTAGAAAAAATACAAATCCAAAATTATGTAATTTTTGTCCAGTCGATACTCAAAACGGAGAAAACGAAAAGTAATTTTAATGGAAACCTTCAAAATATCTTCCTTACACTTTTTAATTTGTAATTTGAGTTTCAACTGATTGATAATTGATACAAATACTGAAATTTTTATTTCATGTGCTTTGTCCAGGGGAGTTTTCCCCCTTGCCCCCCCCCCCCGTCCTCTGGACGCTCATGTCCACAGGATTGTCATACCGACTGGAGAATGGTGGCGGCAGAGCGGGGACTGGGGGCGTAGCAGTCTCGGGAGGCGACATTTTTTGGGGGGTAACTTTTTTGGGGGAGGGCTTAAAACGTATTTGAGAGTAGAATGGCTATTATTTACACTAAATACCTTGTGGCATTTTTGTTATAAAACTTATTTGAAAGTGAGATGATGAGAGAAAAAGGTAGGTAGGCCTCAAAGATTCGGAAAAAATAAGTAGGGCCTAGACATTTTTTTTTTAAATCAATAATTAAACTTGATTAGTTGTTTTGATAACATTTCTAGGCCTGATGGGGGGGGGGGGGGCAAGGACCCCCTGGCCCCCTTCTGCGCACGCCTATGCTTATTCGTTTTATATAGTGGATGGGGGTTGTAAAAGTAAGACACATGACCGAAAAGGGTTAGAAAGGTAATCCCACACGTTAAATTTTTTTTTGAGTAACACTAATTTACCACATTTTGCAATAACGATCGCAAGAATTCTTCTACAATTTAAAGAAAGAAATAAGACTTACTTACGAACAAAATGTTTTGAAAATATCGGCTGTATTTTCGATTGAGTTTCTTTATTGGATTTAGAAAACCTTCTATGGCAAACAAGTCTACAATGTAATCTTCACTTCACGAACACAACACAACCTCAACTAGACATTTCTCCAATGATGTTGTTGCTTTTGGATAAGAAACTGAACTAAATTCAATGTGTAACGCACACTGTTCTGTCACTTTGATTGTATTTCATCACCACGTTGTCCTCCTAATCTCTCCCGAAACGAACGCAGACAGTGTTTATCTCAAGTAATATCGTGGTCAACGATTGAGATTATACGATTCAAACTAAAATGTCAAATAGTACTTCAGAGATTAAATTTTGTTATTGTGCAAATCATGTTTCTAACATTAATGAAATTGCAAGTGATGTGTATAAGTTCTATGTGGTAAGAATGGGATATTAGTAAATTGATTTTTTGCCATCTCATGGAATGATATTGTACATCATATTTCATGTAAAACATGCAAATAATGGACTTGATGGCCATTATTATCTCGTAGGGTTTTCCACTGTGATATTATGCACATCCTAAAACAAGATAGTGATCATGTTATCAATTTTGTATTGCAACACTTAGCCCAAGTGGTCAGCGAGGGTCAGCAACCCTCTCAGACGGTCAGATTTCTGGTATGTACATTAATTTGTAAACTCTTAGCCCAACCAATCTTCTTTCTTAGACCAAGCAAGAAGTAACCTTGGAAGTAATCGTGTTGTTTTATTCTGTCTCCTTGAAAATCACCCCTGTAGATATAGTACATATAAACCTTAACCCATGAGCCAGATTCCAGTACATTTTAATTTTTTAAACCTTGGGATAAGCGGAACAAGGGGTAAAGAAATGGTCAGAAGCTAAGAGAGTATTGGACATACGTTTTAGGCAAATTGCTGTTCGCTTGGCCGACTGACACCACAGGTGTCTGAAATTAAAACAATTGTCACGAATGTGTAAATATAGGACTCTGCAGTAACACATTTCCAAATTTAGTTTTAAAATAATTTATAAAATATAAATTAGTTTTCACGAATTTTGATTTTGTTAGAAACTCCAAAATTGACTATAAGTTATTTGTGATTTTTTCTGTCTGTTTAAGACAAAATTTTGAAAATCTGTGACCGCAGGGCCGTCCATGTATGCTTCATTGACAACTTTGAAAATTTTCATATACGTCGGATGCATCTTGGCTGAGCGAATAGTTGTTTGCTAACTGCCAAATGTGTCCCATTCCCTCATTAAATACAACCGTTTTGCTACACAACATTTAGAGAGGTTAATTTCCAAGGAATGAGAAGAGAAGACACAAACAAAAAGCCTGGTTAACTCTTGCTGGCTGGTGGTTGGTCGGGGTTAGCAAGGGGTTAAGGCTTAGAGGGTTAGGTAGTAAGAGTTTTTCACGGGATTTTCACATAGACAACGTTAGAGACAGAGCTTCCAAGTTGTTAGGTTTTGTCAGTCGTTATTTATATAAAAGTAAATCGAAATCTTTAAAAACTGCATATCTATCTCTTATTCACACTATATTAACGTATGGTCTACCAGCGTGGCACCCAACTTCTCATCTAAACATGCATAAACTTGAGGTTATTCAAAACCGTGCAACTAAAGTTATTTAAAAAAATGTTTTTTATTCTGAAAGTGCCTCTGAGCGCTTAATCAAATGTGGACTGCCATCATCACAAAATTATTGTAAACAAACTGATGTTAGATTTTTAAGTAACTTAATCACCGGTGTTACTGACCTTGATCCATTTAAAAGAATAACAATTCAGAAAAGACAGTTTAACCGACATAATACTGGCCTAATTTTTAACCCTCCCCGTGCTAGAACATCTATCTACCAAAATCATTTTTATAACCGTGCTGTTACTTTATGGAATACTATTCTTTTGGAAATCAAAAATGCTCCAAATTTCAAGAATAGAAGAAAATAATATTTTAGTTAAATTGTATTTATATGTCGGTATACTACATTAGGCCTACCATATTTTGATACTACAACATTATGTTAATTTATTGACTATTTTATCCTTTGTTTTCAAATAACACTAGGAAACGCTCAGTTGGACGCGTTGATAAGCGAGCACGTGCTATAGCTAGACCCACATTGCACATTTTTTTAAATTTTAAAATTTACGCCGTTCGCGTTTCCAGTATTATTTAACATAACAAAAACTTGTAGAAATACAGCCAAACCTTACACACTCAAAAGGAATGAGATCTAAAAAAAGGGCCAAGCTCATCTACCATTCCACATAAACGTACAGTGTCCCATAACAGCATCCTCGAAAAGCTTGGCAAAATAGAATTTGCGATTTTTAATTTAACGTAATAGTTTATCCAAGTTCTTTTTTTCTAATTAATTTAAACGTAATAACATGCAAATTCTATTTTGCCAAGCTTTTCGAGGATGCTGTTATGGGACACTGTACGTTTATGTGGAATGGTAGATGAGCTTGGCCCTTTTTTTAGATCTCATTCCTTTTGAGTGTGTAAGGTTTGGCTGTATTTCTACAAGTTTTTAGTTATGTGTGTGATATCATTACTTTTTCAAGTTCCATTACGAAATTATTTGCTAAAATATAATATTTTTATCAAAGTTGATTTAAATTCTATGGTATTAGCAGTAACAATATAGGATGTAAAATATCTAGACCCGGATTCATGTACATCCTGGGTATAGGTGGTATAACCATGGTATAACGACGGTATAAGGACTGGACCCCAATTCTTGAGTTCGTGGGAGATGAGTTGAAAACGCAATTTGAAAACGAAGTCGTTTTCGTTTTCGAAGGAATTGGTATTCTTGAACGGTATCGTGGAAAACGTCATGGGTTGTGAGTTGAAAGCATTGATATTAAACCCCTATAGTAGGCTAGATTAGCAGTCTCCTATACCTCCGCACAGGCGCGAGCGTAGCAAATTGAAGACTCAACCGGCCCATTTCAAGATGGCGATTTGGTGTTTTAATTTATGCTTTTTTAATGCAATAAAGTATTTTACTGGATTGTTTGATATGGTTTTAGCTTGTGCAGCATGGTATTAAACAAAAGAAACAATACGAAGTGATTGCATAAGGGAATTTAGTAATCATTTGGTGTTAAAGGCTAGTATGCTTACCTGTCAACCTGGCGGCAATCTTGAGAACTATTTGGCCACAAATCGCTCCCATTTGATTAACATGTAAACTGTCATTTTAAGATGGCTTCTAATTGTACCGGAAGTGGACCACCGACTGCTGGTCTAGCCAATTATATAGGATGTATATGGTTGAAAGAGTATCACGAAATCCAAACACTTTAAAAAGATTTGCGTATAGCAAAGAGCTCGAAAAAGTTCTATATTTATTCTAGATGGCAGTGCCTTCATAAACGCGGGCCAATCGAAAGACATGTTGTATGAAATGATTTGATTGTTGCAATGATGTAAACAAACAGTGAGCAAGTTCATATCAGAACAATGTTGTGCTGGCATAGGGTTGGCTAGGCTTGTCAAACATGTAATGTAAGTATGAATTTTACTAGTCCTATAGCCAAATGGAACTTTAGACCTACACTTTTGCATTATAAATAATTTTCCACATCTGGGCCTAGGCCAGGGACGGTTTCTGATTTGTTTTATGAGAGTATAATGACACCTTTTCTCGTTCCACACAAAGAAGAAAAATTTTAAATGTCCGCTATTTGTTTACGTATCGCACTTTCCCGCCTAACTCTGCTTATACCGTCAACAAGTGTCAAGTAACTATGGTTACTTGTTGATTGTATGCCCAGTGTTTAAGGCTTATTTTAAAACCTTTATTTGGAAGCCTTCCAACAAACTTTTTCAACTTTTTTTTTCAAAAGAGACTATATTTCTATAACCTTAATGTCCATGTAAAATATGAACATTGTAGTCCCACCCGTCTGGTCAAAGTCGCGGGCCGACGTATTAGATGTTAGCAGTAGCAGTAGTAGCAGTAGTAGCAGTAGCTAACATCCTTAAAGTGATTTTGAGCATGTTTCAAGCCATTTTTTCACCAAGAAGGAATAATCGTACCCCAATAAATTTGGCATGTGTTGTCAGGTACCTAAATCCCCTCGATTGTGATAGTTTTCAAGTTCACATCACGTTACATGACGGCTGGGTAACACCTCGAAATCACCCCAACTCTGCTTGGTGTATAAGGTGCTTGAGTGTGTAGCGCACCGCGGCTTGGCTGCGGCGCCCTAACGGGCACCTAGATTATTGCCAAGGTATTTGGGTAAACCCGTGTTTAAATCTTTACTTTAAAATCCATCGCCATCTAGAAAACCTTGACTCCTTGGGAAAACTTTTTAAACTCTTTGTTGACAATTAATAGACTGCTTCCTCGAAAGTTTTTTTGATTACTTCTAGGTGGCAGTGCATTAGAAACTTCGCGCGTCTTTTCGTTGCCATGGCAACGTTACTTTTGTTATAATGTAATTTCCATCTACACTACTTATCGGATCAAAATAAAATTAACATATTCGTGACCGGAAGGACATTCTAAATGATTTGGCTATCTCAGATTTTGTCCCGTTGAGTTTGAAAAAAAAAACTTTCGATTAACTTTAATGTAACTTTTTAACTTTTTGAACGATTTTGCCACAAAACTAATGGCATTCAATCGAGAACAAAGCTTGCGGATGGTGAAAATTTCAACTCGATCCGAGCCTCCGTTTGACCGCTATCATGAGCCAAAAAAGCTGCACGACTTTCCGTTGCCATGGTAACCGTACTTTGTTATAATGTAATTTCCATCTACACTACTTATCGGATCAAAATAAAATTAACATATTCGTGACCGGACGGACATTCTAAATGATTTGGCCATCTCAGATTTTGTCGCCGTGAAGTTTGAAAAAAAACTTTCGATTAACTTTAATGTAACTTTTTAACTTTTTGAACGATTTTGCCACAAAACTAATGACATTCAATCGAGAACAAAGCTTGCGGATGGTGAAAATTTCAACTCGATCCGAGCCTCCGTTCGAACGTTATCGCGAGACATACAAACAAAAAAAAACAAACAAACAAACAAACAAAAAAAAACAAACAAAACCAGTGACTATTTTTTCCGGCAGAGTCAAATGGAAACGCTCGCTTCGCTCGCTTAATTAAGTTATTTTGATTCGTTTTAATGAAGGGAATTAGGCATTACTTGCTATGGGGCTATGCCCTCTCTGATTCTGTTAAACATGTTAAGTGTACGTTGTAGCTTGAATGGTTGAAAATAATTTAAATAAATAATAAAAAAAGTAAATGTACATGGATCGTGGCCCCAATAGTGTTAAGTTGGGATATAGTGGGGCCTTGGCATGGATATAGTGGTCCCAACGAAAGAATGCAGATGACTCGAAATTGTTTTCCCAACATAAGAATTTCGTCAACTCTATTCACGCTAGCTCAGCGTGGATCTTGCACACGGAGGAACTCTGTGATCTAGCACAGATAATTTTTGCTTGCGTTGGTAAAATATATTTCTCTTTCATACACAAAGGCGACATTCCATTTACCGCGCATTCATCCAACCCCCACCACTACCAAGCATCTGCATTCTTTCGTTGGAGCAAGTATAAGAGCGCGCAAGAAGACCATCCAGTAGGCAGGGACAGACAAGTATCCACTAGATATATGCTATCTATAACAGCTGTTGTAAGGTTAGCTTACAGCAGCTCAGCATTAGTATCTAGTGAACCGTAGGACAGATAACTTAAACAGAGTTTCCATTCGATTCTGCTTGAATAGCAATAGCAAATAACTATACAATACATCGATTTTTTATAATGTTTTATACCTACAATATGATTTGTTAAATTATCTTCGAAATAATACAATTTTTAACTTAAATTTTTAAAAAGTTTACATAAAATTATTTTGTACTTAATTATGAAAAAGCAGTGTGTTAGTTTATTAATAAGTAAATATTTTATTATATTTGTGTACTTTTGTTATTATTAAACAAATGGCCCACCAGATGAGTGAAGATCATTTGCACTTGTTGACTGTCTCATTGTTGTCTACTGGCTTAGTAGTTACAAACATCCAGAGGTTTTCTGCGGTTTCCCTCCTATGAACATCTCTGTATGTGTGGACTGACGCCTGAAACATGCCCAAAACATTATACGCGTTGCAAATTTTATATTACCAAATATTAAACAAAATAACAAGAAACACATCGTTTGATAAGAATCTGAAGGAAACTCCCTCTTTTCTTATCGCTTATCGTATAAGCGGACGTTACAATAGGAAGTTAGAAAACTAAAAGAGAAAAGTGAAGAGAAAAATAACTTTTCGAAGTCGTCACACATGCCACTTCTGAACGAAAAGAAAGTGTGCGCGTGGCGCCATCTCTCGGCCATCCTGCAAAACTATTGTGCGCTGTTGTGGCAAGAGCGTGTACCTGATTGGTGTGTACTAAGGTACGACGATGTTTTCTTGTGTTTTTCTTCCGTTTGCAAACGAATCCACCGCCGCGTTTATGTTCACATCTCCGGGAAAGGCAGAGGGACGACTTTATACCTGTCGACTCCCAAAGTTGTAGTCCATGGCAACATTACCAACCAATCACGATCAACTCTTCAAGGTTATTTTACTTTTCTCTTTTCACTAGTCGAACCAAGTCCGATTAGTTCGGAAAGTTTTTACCTTTTACTTTTCGACTTCCCAGTGTGACAGCAACGGGAAAAGTCCCGTAAGCTACATTACTTCTAAAAAGTCACTTCCCAGTGTAACGTCCACTTTAGACATAACTGTAGAGAAGTGATATTGCCTTCAATCAAAGATATTTAACTATTTTGTAGAAAAGAAGAAAATGGTTTGGATTTATGAAACGAATGAAGGGAGAGAAGATGCCTAAAAGAATGTATGAAAGAAAGATTGAATTACGAAGAAGACGGGGTGAGGTCAAGAAAGAGGCACTCTATAGGCAAGTGGAGATAACTGAGAAGATGTGGAGGAGAAACGATTGTGGGAAAGAAGTGAAAACATTTTGTTGAAAACCCAAGCTAACACCGTCAAATGCGGGAACGGGAGATGGATGCCCTCGCCTACTATGTATACGTCCACTCACCTAGCATTCCATCATACATGAGGTATACAAGGGCGTATTGGTTTGCCTTTCTACCCTATCCTTCCCTAGGAAATTATCACTTGCCTGGATCTCATTATACCTATAACCTATCAATCTTGATGTGTGGTTCGTTGGTCTTGTGGTTAGCGTATCTGCTTCCAAAGCAGAAGGTCCAGGGTTCGATTCCCGTCAAAGTCAGAAGTTTTTTAACTTCTGATTTGGACTTAAGTCCATTAGTTCTTGTCTTAGGAGTTTGTAAACGGTGACTTTGGAGCCGTCCTAGCAACGAAGCACATAATAAATTTCAGAGTTGTTCTGAATCGGCCTTGTTGATTCTGGCGTTGATTCGCGGGTGTTCGCACTGTCCATACCACTGATTGCTATATTTCCTATTAAAAATATCGATCTTTGGTTGGTTATCGCTCACTCGTCGATTGCGTCGGGGCCTGCAGGGTTGGCTTGGTCGCTTTGATTTAAAGTTCCCCACTGAAAATCAGTTATATAACTGAGTGGGTAGACTCTAAATCAAATTTATTTATTTATTTATTTATACCGAAGAAGGTATAACTTGCCTCCACAGAGTTCAAAGTTGCTTCTTTACACCGCATTTTCTACCTGCACGTCACACCGATGATTTTACTACAGTAAATAAGGGTCAAACGGTTACACAGTTCCACCATTGAGCTATGTTCTTAACTCAATGGTTACACTTTGCAAATCTCCCTATCATACTCTATAGGCGGATCACCCACCTGGCACTCCATACCGAAGAATGTATCAAACCAGCACTGATGCTCAACAGATAGGTTCTGGTTCGAGGGCGCATGGCTGATGACGACGCGGACGTGGGGCGCGATGGGCGCTCCCTCCGTCTCCGGTCGGTAGGCCGGGTCCCAGTAGAACACCCGCCACCGGGCGTACGTGTCCCTGCGCGTGGAGAGGGTGACCAGGGCGTGAGTGGAGGCACCCACCGTCGAGTTTATCGTCGGCGTCTCCGACCGGACGTAGAGCGGGGTGGCGGTCTTCGACTCCACTGTGCAGATGTTGAAACACTGGCCGTACTTTAGAGGCTCGTCGGACCTGTGGAGCAAGTTACTTATTCTATCAATTATCCTTGTTTATTAGCTCATTAAAATATGTCTAAATATGTCTACTTATGGGTTCACAAGGATGCGCCAAAGTCTTAAGTGATGATGTTGCTTGATGTACAAATTCCAAACATTATCCTTGTTTTTAAGCTCATTTTCTAAATATGATTGATCAAGATGAAAGACCATTACAAAAAAGCACCACTTATTCGGAATTTGAAACCCACGTCCTCGTAGAGCCACACGTTAAGCCCTTAGGATCAGTGCCCTAAACGTATATGTGCCACCGAGGACACCATGCGGTGAAGGAATACAATCAGATGTTTATATAATACACTGTTTTTGTGACCGACAGATGACAGGTTAGACTATAAATCAGGAGGTCGAAGGCTCGAATTCCACCATCACCAATCTTGTCATCTTGTTTGTTTTGAAGGCTTTCCTCAGTCGTAAATGTGAATGCAAGGGATACATTGACATAGGCTACATTAGCCTTAAGACGTTCTCTTCATAATTACCCTTCATCCAAAATAACACATATAAACACATCTAAAGATGGACATCACGTCATCACAACTTACCGTTCCTGGTCAGCATTCGTGAAGGAAATGTAGAAGAAAAAACTTTTTAACCGATAACTGACAAAATAAATTTCAATTTTTTTGTGGTTGACACACATTGGATGAAATAACTAATACTTACCTCGGACAGTCGTCAGCGCTCGCAATGAAGAAGGTGTTCCTGACGCAGGGTATGAGGGTCGGCGAACACGCCACGAGGCTGCCGTCGACGAAGTGTTGGAAGAAGTCTACATCCTTCTCTCCCACGACGCCAGATAGAGCCAGGCCAAGGCTTCCGTCTGCTGGACGTCGGGCACTGGGCATGTCCGGAGCTACCAGCTGGACCACGGTACCGAACCTCACATACTCGTCAGCCACGGCCAGCTTCACTTCCTGCGAGACCAGAGGGTGTTAAGAGGGGGCGCTGAGGCCCGTCATCATCATTACCCTCATAGAATAAAGTTTGTTTGGATTAAAGGCGCGTCAACAGTTAGGTTATAATGCGCTCCTCTAGCCTAGGGTATGTGACGAGTAAGGTCCCATGCTGGTCAGAACCAGTCACGGGTAGGGGGTAGTTCTGCAAAAGTTTTTGATTATACTCCCTGATTTGCTGTTCCTGATTTTTGGCAAACCTAATATTCGTTTGAGTGGGATCGTCTAATAAATCAGTCTTTTTCTTTTTGTTTTTCTTTTTTAATGTTTTTTTTTTCTATCCTTTCTTTTTTTTTCTTTCTTTCTTTGTCTTTTTCTTCTTTTTTTCCCCTTTCTTTTCTTTTCTTTTCATTCTACACCCTTTTTTTATATTTGATTCATTCATTAAATGCATATAATATATATTTTTATTTGTTACCAAAATTGTTGTGTTTAAATGCATTGTTGTTGTAATGCTACTATTTCAAATATTTACGAAAATGTAATTTATTGTTGTTTCTGCTTCTATGTAATTAGATTTATTTAGTTGTCCTCATTTGAAAATAAGTTTTTCTCACCTGAATAGGATATACGTATAAATAAATAAATAAAGAAATAAAAATAAAGAATGGAGTGTTTCTCACGTCGGGGTCATCATCGTCTTTGCCATCGTTTTTGGTGTCATATTGTTGTCGTCGTCAAGGGGAGAAGGAGGTATCCCCATCGACGAATGCCAGAGCTCGCTTCTAGTTTGGGATGTAATAAACTACCCTTCTTACTAGCTCATGTTTGCAAAATGGACTTTTTCTTTTAATTTGCCTTTTACGATTAGCAGAGCCAGGCTCCGAGCCAATTCTACCCCGGACCAGAGGAGGGGCACAAAGTCCAATCAAGATAATGGGGGGTTGGGGGGTGCTGAACTACCTTCAACAGGTTGTTGAACAAGTGCCTCGTGCTCTGCACTAGCAACTGTCCACGGTCGCGCTTCTTCAGGAAGAGTTTTATCTTGTCTTCCTCTGCGGTGAGCGCGTCCATCCAGTTGCCCACGCGGACGTCAAAAGAGTATCGCCTGACCGGTCGCCCTCCCTCGTCCGTGTCCTTGGACAGTTCAGCCATGACGTCACTCTTGTCTTGCTTAACCTTCTATTGATCACGATACCCTGGAAGAAGATTTAACATTTATCATTTACTTTAACATTTGAACACACATTGAAGCCCAGTGCCCACAGTGTCACAGGGAATTTGGGTGATGCCTAAAGGATAAGACTTAATATGAGAAATCGTTTTTAAAAAATTGTCTTAATAAAAACTGTTAAAAGAATATAGGCCTAATAGCAACAACGAAATTCTTATCTTATGTCCAACTAGCCAGATGATTGGTTTATTTATAGTTTAAAGGGCGTGTCAAGTTTTAAGTCATAATGCATTACCTATACTCTAGCCTAATGATGTTGGGGGTAAAGACCCGTGCTGGTCAGAACCAGCCACGTGTAGGGGGAGGAAGGGGATGGTGCTCACATCGCGGTCGTCATCGTCTTTGCCACGAGGTTTATGTTGTCATTGTCGTCGTCTTCGTCGTTGTCGTCGTGATGGAGGTTAAGGGAAGAAGGAGAGAAGTGCCCACGACGACTACTGCCAGAGCTCGCCTCTAGTTTCGGAGAATTATATTCTCCCCTACTTACTAGCTGATATTTACGAGATGGATGTTTCCTTTTTTCTTGCCCTTTGTGTGTTTAAATACGAACTGGCTGATTCACCAAGTCTACGCAAAACTTTAATGGCCACACGAAGGCTGGACCAATATCTTTTAAATCTCCTAGCTGAATTTAGGGAAAAGGACCAAAAAGTACGAAAATATACGTAAGCAAATACCTTGCAAGGGTTTAAGAGTTGAAATTAAGTTCAATGTGGAAAAGGGCGCGTCAAACGTTCAGTCATACTGCGCCACTCTCACTTAGGAAGTGTGGGGAGATCTTCGAGGACCGGTCAAATTTTGTCTCCTACTTGCTAGCTGATGATTGGGAGATGGACTTCGGCTCTTTGCTCGCCTTGACCGATTGACAAAGGAATACGCTAGGCCCAATCTACCCGGGCCCAGACGGGACCTTGCAAGGGATGGGCAAAATGAGAGGTGCTTCTTGTTTCCTTCTGCTGCAATAGTGCCAAGTGATACCATATCTTGACTATATACAGATATGAACATGGATATTCCGAAAATTACTCACATCATGATGAAAACTTCCAGAGGAAGTATAGGCCAGGTATTTTGGAACTGGGCCTAGCCTACACCTTTTAATATTATGTATATATGGTACTTACTGTCTTAGGAATGTTACTGCTATTAGGTCCACTAGTCAAAGAAGTAACCTTGATGCTTAAAACGAAGCACAAGTTTAGAATTAAAATACATTAAATTACACAAAACATTATCAAAGTTTTTTAAAGACAAATAAAAGTCAAATGTCAGAATGAAATAAATGAAAGTTCAATTTGCAGAGCCTTCTTAAAAGGGGTATTCTCCCGCTTAACTCCAAATCCAAATATCAATCAAGTAAGGGTACGTTCCGTATGATGCTAACTTGCATGCTTGGGCGTGCCCAAAGCATTCCGTAAACACCGCCGCCATCACAACGCCCGTAACGCCCAATGTTAAACCTCGGGCATCTTGGGCATGTCTGGGTGTTGTGGGCGCGTGGGAGCATCGTTCGGAACGTACCCTAAAGCGGCTGCCAAACTATCAACAAAGTTGTCCAACTCCCATTGCCCAACTGTATTGCTATTCCTGACACGCGAGCAACAAAATAAAGTAACAATGGTGACACCTACTGTTGTGATTGGTTGCCAATGATCACGTGATACTTTGAAGAGATCTGATTTTAAGTTGCTAACTTTTATTGCCAATTTGTTCAGAAAGTTGAAAATGTTTGGGATGTTGCCGGGTGTTTAGCAACTTGACTTGACCGTTTGGAGAGCAGTCGGCAATATGCATGTCAATAAATGCAAACCAACTCACAGCAGCATTGCTGAGCAACAAAGTTGGGCAACTATAATGATCGTTTAACCATTTTATTTTTTTTTATTTTTTTTAACGTCTATCCTATTCAGTTATAAAAACTGATTTACAAAGGAGGACAACTAAATAAATCTAATTTCATAGATGCAGACACAAAAATGAACTACATTTAAGTAAATTTTTGAAATAGTAATATTACAACAATGAATTAAAAACTCAACAAATTTGATAACAAAAAAAGGATATTAAATGCAATTTATAAAATGAACCATGGACTACTTACTGGGTTTAACAGAAAAATTATTTAAAAAATGAAAAAGAAAAATCGTCAAACTAGGTAACTTTCAAGCTGGGTCCATTCGGCAACATTCTCCCAATAATAAATAACATAGGGACGATCTCACCTTCGAGGATTTTGATCCAAAAACTGGACATTTAAATTTGTGACGTACTCAATAGTCTTTTCTGTAAATCCGCTGTATTTTGTTTTGTAATATGGGCAAGTGGTTCGGTCAAAATATGCTGATTACCCAGAAGAGGAGTGACTTTAGAATGCATATTTTTTCGTGTTTGAGTGTATATTTGTGCGCAGTTTCAAGAGACGATGTTATACAGGGCCATTTTTGATTCGTACGATGCTTTATTATCTCTGTGGAGCAAAAAAATAAACAGGTTAAAGCCAATTTAAGAAATTCACCAAAATGCCTAGTTTCGAAAATTTCAAGAGAAAAAAAATCGTGCAAAATCAAAGATCTAATTTTTATACGGTCATTTTCGTGTAGTAATAGTCTATACGCCAAAGTCCGTGTTAGACGAGTGAGGGAGCCATGTCTTGAGTACATGGTAGCATTCCCTTTTTTTCTCCCAAGCCTCCCAAGCCTTTCATAGGCTAGCGTGGCGCATTATGGGCTTACAGTTGACGCGCCCTTATACCAACTAAACTCAAAAACCTATTATTTATACCTGTAGAATTATCAAATTTAAATGCAAATGTTCCCGGGTACTCAACACATGAATCGCTCACTCGTCTAACAACGATTTGGCGTTTTCCTAGTCTAGTTGGCTAAGGCGTCCATATACCCGAAGTGAGGAATACTTAGGTTCAAACCCCCGGTCGGGAAAGATTTTTTAATTTCTGGATTGTTTAAAAAAAATTGTAAAACATGTTTTGAAATGCATACAAAACTATGGAAAACATAGCCTGTACGAAATACTAGAAAAGATTGCAAGGTTTACTCAATTCCTAGCAGAATTTGGAGAAACCTTGAGCGTGCAAGATTTGATACACATTGGTCACTACATGCCTTCACGGCCTGACAAAAATGATTCGATAACCAAACAAAGGCATTTAATTTAAAAAAAAATTATACTGTAATCACAAAATAGGAGGAAATTTCAAAAAACTTTTAATCAATATTCTGCATCAATTGAAAAAAATCTAACACAACTTCTATTACCGGTAGCAGATAAATAAGCATTTGTAAAATATCTTACACATATGAACAACTCGCCGAAAGACTCACTGTTTCGAAATGATACTTCCGAGACAGAAATAATCAACAGCTTCAAAATTTGAAAACCTTCACTTCTGTGGATTAGATCAAATTCTAATGATGATTATTAAAAACCGCATACGAAGTATAGCACCAGATCTAACACATATTTTAATGACTGCCTTGATAAATCGACATTTCCTTAATAATAAAAAAATCACAAAAATAATACCACTTTTAAAAAAAGTAGATACACAAGATAAATAACTACAGGTCTGTGGCCAGTATTTTCAAAGAATCTAGAAAAAATCATTCATGTAAGACTCACTTCCTTTTTAGAAAATAAATCATTGTTGCCAAATAAGCAAAATGGTCTCTGAAAAAATAGATCTACTATGACCACAGTTGGAACACTCATAGAGCGCGTCACAGAAAGATGCAATGACAATCTACTGTGTATATTTTGTGACATATCAAAAACCTTCGACCAATTGAATAAGTGCACACCGGAGATGCTATTTAAGGGCAAGGGAGTTTTAGCACTCTTCCAGGTATACCAATCTCCCTGTAGTTGTTTAATTGACATATTTTTTAGTTTGGAGTAAACTTCTTCTACTGACACCGGTTCAAGGGATTGTGTAATAGATTCATCCTCATCCGCGTTCTCATTGTCATATACATCAACTGCTGGCTGTGTTTCAACTGGTAAGGATATCTGAATTTCAATTGGGGCATTTTTGAAAAAAGTGTTTTAAAATCTAAGCCATGCTATACTATTGACGTTTAAATGTTAAATTTTCTTAATGCTTGTTTTTTGTTTACATTTAGTTAAAGATTTAGCTTACTTAGTTATTTTTTTTTTAGAGTTAAGATCTTTATCAAAAACCATATGTTATAATAATTTTTGTCTGCTTGTCTAGGATCTTGTGTTATTTTATTGGGCATTGCTTTATTCTCATTCCATTGATCCACGCTTTTAGAAGTAACAGCTTGTTTGAAGGGGACTTCTTCACTGACAAACAAACTCAAAACTTATTCGGTTTGGTTTGAAGAACGAACCCAAAGAATAAAAAAAAAAAATCGACCCAAATTAAGCTAGATTACCCAAACCCAAAACCAAAATCATAACCAAAATCAAAACCAAAGTCGTAAATTTATTTAAAAGGAAAATCGATACATTGCAAACACAAATTTATTCCTCGAATTTAAACATCGATGGTAGTATAAAACGGTAAAGACGACTCTATGGAAACGATGTCGAATTCGTGACGTCATTATGGGTCAGCCGCCTTCGAGGACTGAGGGTTCTTTGGCGATGTCTCACTTGCTTTAGCTGCTTCTATCTTCTGTTTTCTTTCCACTCCCTCATCACTTTTCCTATATCCGTAGGAGAAGTAGACAATGTTCCCTAAGAGAAAATGTAATGTATATTTTATTCTACAATAAATCTTTACCGCAGCCAAACCGCGGTGCGCTACATAATCAGGCACATTAAACTGCAAGCAGGGTTGGGGTGATTTCGAGGTGTCTCTCAGCCGTCATGAAAAATGATGTGAACTTGAAAACAATCAAAATTAGGGGATTTAGGTACCTGACATCACATGCCAAATTTGGTTGGGGTACGAGCATTCCTTCTGGGTAAAAAAGTGTGTTGTGCACTTGTGCACGAATGGCCATAACGTGTCTCTGGTAAGACTGTATAAATCATAGGCACCGTAGATGTTGCTGTTGCTAGTTATACATAATAAATAAACTTCTAAAACACTTTAAAGATTGTGAATTGAAATATTTATTAAGAGAGAAATTACTAGAGGCCATAGGCCTGCGAAAATTGGAAACAAAGTCAACAATGTCAATAAGAACAAAAATGATTTGTAAATAAAGTACACTGCCAGTTGGAAGCAAATAACAAACAAATAAATATAAAGGAAGACTAAACATACCGGCCCCCTTGAAAGGCTGGACTTTCAACGCTGATTCAACACGGGGGTAGTAGGCACACTTTAGTTATGGGCCGTTTGAAGATTCCATGAGAGGTTTTAACCGACACTACCCGCACGATGTCGTCACGTCCTTTGTGAGTGTCTGCAATAACTCCTAGCCGCCACTGCAATGGAGGAACGTTGTCTTCCTTCAGGAGCACCACTGCACCAGGTTGTACGTTCGGCAGTGTGTCGCGCCAGCGCCGACGCTGCTGCATCTCTTGTAGATAGTCTTGGCACCATCGTCTCCAGAACTGCTGCAGCTGTTGCTGCACCTGCTGCCACCTGGTCAGCCTATTAATACTTGTATCACAAAGGTCAACGGAGGGGATTTGTGTCAAAGGTTCTCCGATTAGGAAATGTCCAGGAGAGAGGTAATTTAAATCATGAGGATCGTTAGATACTGTACAAAGTGGACGGGAGTTCATACAGGCCTCGACCTGAGTTAGCAAGGTAGCAATCTCTTCGTAAGTCATGACCTTGTCTCCTATAACCCTTTTTAAATGATACTTCATGGATTTGACTGCTGCCTCCCATAGGCCACCGAAGTGCGGTGCATGGGGCGGAATAAATACCCAATTACAATTGTCTTGTGAGAGGATGTCTTGCACCTGACAATTATGGTTTTCTTCTTGAAGTAGTTGGTGTAATCCATGGAGTTGGTGGGCAGCACCTTGAAAATTGGTTCCGTTATCAGATTGTATTCGAGAGGGTTTGCCTCTGCGAGCAATGAATCGCCTTAGAGCCGCTATGAACGCATCTGTTGTTAGGTTTGTAACAACTTCTAAGTGAACAGCCTTGGTCGCTAGACATACAAACACGGCTATATATCCCTTTGTTGTTGTCTTGCTGCGAGGTGTTCCAAACTTTAAGGTGACAGGTCCAGCATAATCAACACCAACATTGCGAAACGGTCGAGTGGGTTGGATTCTCTGTGCTGGTAGTTCACCCATTAACTGCTGAGAAGCTTGTGCCTTAAGTCGGAAGCACCTGGTGCACCGATGAATCATCTTTCTCACCAGTCTTTTGATCGATGGGATCCAAAATCTCTGGCGGATTGAAGAGATCAGCAGTTGTGGTCCAGCATGTAGTAACTTGATGTGTTCGTTGTTCAGGATCAGGTTGGTGAGATGATTGATCTGCTGGTAAGATCAATTGGTGAATTGCATCATAGGAGAGTGATGCTTTTTGGAGTCGACCGCCAACTCGTAGTAGCCCATGCTGATCTATGAATGGAGTCAAACTCTTTACTTTACTCTTTGGCGAAATGGTGTGATTGTTAGATAGACTTGCTAGTTCCTTATTGTATGAAATAGATTGTACAAATTTTACACATGTTAGAAGGCTGTCTTCCATCTCTTTGGCTGAGAGCGCTGAAAGTTGCCGTTCTTCCCTTGCTAATCTGGTATTCTTGATGAATCTTCTGCAATAGGCAGTAACTCTAACCAGTTTGGTCAGCTTAGAGTACCTTTGTGTCCAGTCCTCTGGCACTGTTCTTGTCGCAACAAAAGATTTTCTGGCTTCTGCACTGTCAGGAGACGGCACAAGGTTGATATCTAGCTGGGGCCACAAAGATGGTTCTTGAATTAGCCATTCAGGTCCGTGCCACCAAAGTTCACATGACTTCAGGGTAGTGGCGTCGACACCTCTGGACACGAGATCAGCTGGATTACATGCAGATGGCACATGTTTCCAGTGTGCACTAGCTGTGAGTTCTTGGATGGTAGCAACACGGTTGCCTACAAACGTTTTCCATCTTGATGAACTGCCTGAAAGCCAGTGCAATACCAATGTGGAGTCTGTCCACAAGATGGTTTCACTAACAAGTAGATTTAGTGCAGGGATTGCCTTGTCACATAAATGAGCTAGAAGGAGAGCGCCACACAACTCCAACCTAGGTAGAGTTTTGTTCTCTTAACAGGTGCTACCTTGGACTTTGAACACAACAGGTTAGATGCAGTTTCACCTGTGGCATATGTAGCCCGTACATAGAGGCATGCACCATAAGCCCGTTCACTGCTGTCGCAAAAGCCATGGATTTGTACGTCCACGGGCGTCATGGACATACAGTGGGGTATACCACCCGTATTGCAATGTGTAATGTCCACTGAGGCATTTGTGGGAACATCACACCTGAGTACATTGCGTGGGATATTGATGTCACTGAGCAATGGAATTTGTTCACAAAGGTGTTGCCAATCTGCTTGCAGTTTTGCTGCAAGTGGGTCATCCCATCCTAGTCCTTCTTGCCACAGGGATTGCATGAATATTTTGTAACTAATTACAATGGGACTGACTAGACCAAGAGGATCAAATATCGATGCAATAGTAGACAATACACTTCTTTTTGTCATGTGAGACAGAAGAATATCTTTATGATTTGAGTAATCAATGGAGAAAGAAGATTTGCCACTCTTTACTTGAAATTGATCAGACTTCGGGTCCCAAATTAATCCTAGTGTACTTATATTTTCATTACAGTCTAGAGAGAGCAGTCCTTTGTGTTCTTGCAGTTCTTCTGGAATCACTGCAAGAAGTTCTGTAGAGTTGGAGGACCATTTCCGTAACGGAAAACATGCTTGCTTGAGCAAAGTAGAGACTTCTGTGTAAATATGTTGTGCTTCTTCAACAGTTGAGCAGCCAGTCAACAGATCATCAACATAGAAGTCTTCCTTGATTATCTTAGCGCTTTGTGGAGCACTTATTTCATTATCAATGGCCACCTGTTTCAAGCATCTTGTTGCAAGAAATGGAGCACTTGAGGTTCCATAAGTAACCGTTTTGAGCTTAAATGTCTGCAATTCTTCTTCAGGAGCTTGTCGCCAAAGAATTCTTTGCAGATTTTGGTCTTCGGGATGCACCAAAATTTGTCTGTACATTTAGCAACGTCCGCAACAATTCCTATGTTTGTGTTCGGAATCGTAGCACAATGGAATGCAAATCTTGTTGGACAGTAGGTCCTGTATGCAAGATATCATTTAATGATATGCCGTTTGTGGACTTAGCACTTGCATCAAACACTACACGAGTAGATGTAGTAGTAGAAGTCTTGAACACTGGGTGATGTGGAAGATAATAGCAAGCCTCTTTAATTTCAACAGCCTCACTTGTTACTTGATCCATGTGTTCCATTGTTTGATACTCATCCATAAAGGTATGGTATTTGGCTTTAGATCATGGTTTTTGGCTAGACGCTTTTCAATTTGATTTAGTCGACGTTCTGCAATGCACTTGGAATTTCCAAGAACTTTTGGATCAATCTTCGTTGGAAGTTTGACAACGAATCTTCCATCTGGTTGTCGAGTAGTGTTTTCAGAGAAGTGTTTCTCGCACTGTCGTTCCTCCGGAGACATAACAGGTTGATCGAGGCAAATAGTGAATCCTGATTGCGCACAAAGTGAACGTGGTGAGTTGATTGAGCTGACAAATTGATAGGTGTTTTGCCAGCAATAGTCCAGCCAAGTTCAGTGTTTTGCAATACTGGGTAATTTCCAGTTTGTGTCATTTTCTCGGGGTGCAAGGTTTCATAGAAGACGTGTGCTCCTATGAGAAGATCAATAGGACCAGGTTGGTTGAACTGTTCATCAGCCAATATCATATCGTTAGGAATTCCCCAACTATCGCAATTCATAAAAGTAGATGGCATTGTGCCCGTTATGCGGGGAAGAACCGCACAGTCAATTGTAGTAGTATAATCGCTGACCCTTGACTTCAAGTTTAGCGAAACTGTGTGGGAAGTTTCAGCATTAACCTCGTTTATGCCTTGGATTGGAATGTGCTGTTTTGATTTCTCCAGTTGTAGCTTTTGCACTAATGATTCCGTGACAAAGTTTACCTGAGATGCAGAATCAAGCATGCTCTGCAATGAACGTATTGTCCATACTTGTTTTTCACGGTTACCACCGCTGTTCCTAATAAAACCTGAGATTGAACCTTATCGTTGAAGGTACAGTAAGTCTTGTTAGCGGCAGATTGAACTTCTTGAGTTGAAGCTTGTGTGGAGTGCACACTGTTATCAGAGGTGGATTGCGATGTCAGAGAATCTAAGTGTAGCATTGTGTGATGCCTTTTATTACAAGTGTGGCAGCGATGTGTAGAACACTCATGATTAATAGAAAATGGCATGAGGCAATTATAACATAACTTGTGTTGTTTCACAAGCGTGAAGCGCTGCTGAGGACTCATGTTCGCAAACTTTGTACATCTATACAATGCATGAGTTTCTGAACAGAGAATACATTGGCCGTTGACAGCTATGTAAGAATGTTGTGACTTCTTGTGGGTTTAATATTCAAGTTTGATTTGTTCTGAGATTTGGCTTCAGTGGATGTAGATATGCCTATGCTTTCAAGTGCCTTGCATTTCCTTTCAAAGAAGTAAATCAAAGACTACAACGATGGCATTTCATCTAATTCTGAATGCATTTCCCACTCCTTACGGGTCTCAGTGTCAATGCTTTCATAGACAATCTGATTTATCAATACTTCATGCAATGGAATATTGAATTCTAAAGCATTTAAAGCATGCACATTTGTTTGAACGTGATTTATAAGGCTTCGAAGATTTGCTCCAGACCCTTAGTTATTGAGGGCACATGCAGTAATTGTCTGACATGTGTTTGTGCTATTAACTTGGTGTTATGATACCTGCGTGTGACCAGTTGCCACGCTATTTGAAAGTTGTCATTAGTAATCGGCAGATTTTGCACCAGTTGATGTGGTTCTCCTTGGAGAGACGACAGTAAATAGTGGAATTTTTGAATACTTGACAATTGAGGATTGTTTACTATCAAGGCTTCAAATGTGTCCTTGAAATGTAGCCATAGTTCCACATTTCCTAAGAATTTAGGTAGATTTATTGTGGGTAGCTTTATTTGTAAGTTGTGCCCATTGTGTGAGACGCCTGAGGTAGGCCTAGACCCAACAGCTGGTTCTAGTCCATGTTGATTTAAATCAACGGGTAGTTCCAAAAACCTCAAGTATTTTGCTTGGACTCTGTAATACTGACTTTCAAAAACTTCTCTATCAATTGCATGATCCTGTTCGTCGTCCTCAAATTCTAGTTCTTCTTGATAAGAAAGATAACTTTTCCAAATATCTTCTAATTTAGCGTTTCTCACCTTCAATTCTAATATGTCATGTATTGAGACATCGAAAGAATCAATAAAAGTTTGTAATCTTGTAAGGGCTGCTTTGCAAGATGTTCTTTTTTAAAGAGTAATTTCTCTTTATCTGCCTCCATAACTCAGTAATAAGTTCTAGTTATATTTGGAAGGAATGCTTACCAAATCGAAGTGAAGAATGTCTATTTGAATCAGGTAGGCCCTAATGCCTGACGTCGAATCCTAGACTTCTAAACGAACCAGCAAAGCACAGTCTGATGCGGCCCGGTACGGTCCAAAATTATGTAATAAGTTCTAGTTATATTTGGAAGGAATGCTTACCAAATTGAAGTGAAGAATGTCTATTTGACTCAGGTAATGCCTGACGTCGAATCCTAGACTTCTAGAACGAACTAGCAAAGCTCAATCTGATCCGGCCCGGAGGACCAAAATTATGTGCACGAATGGCCATAACGTGTCTCTGGTAAGACTGTATAAATCATAGGCACCGTAGATGTTGCTGTTGCTAGTTATACATAATAAATAAACTTCTAAACACTTTAAAGAATATAAATAGAAATATTTATTAAGAGAGAAATTACTAGAGGCCATAGGCCTGCAAAAATTGGAAACAAAGTCAACAATGTCAATAAGAACAAAAATGATTTGTAAATAAAGTACACTGCCAGTTGGAAGCAAATAACAAACAAATAAATATAAAGGAAGACTAAACAAATATGGCTGATTTCGATTAACACGTAACTTTGGTGAACATTACGAATGGCTTAGGTCCCCTCTCAAGTTGTTCGACTGATTGAACACACGACTCCTATCCTATCTAACATGTTACTGGGCTAAATACAAAATGCTAAATTTGAGCCTTTTTTGTTGCCATTTTTACTCTCACAGACAGAAGCTCCTAAATTTACCGATACCGAAACCTTTGTACTACTATGTGCGTTACATATCAGAGTCATTGCAACCTCTCACAAGGCTGAGGGGCAGTCGATGTTGCTTTCATAAATTTTGCCGTTTTTTAAGTCTTTCAAAAGCAACAATTTATAGTGTCCTGCATTATTAGATTTTATCTTTTGTGCATTCATTATCAAGAATTTTATTGCCGGATCTTGCAACGATATCAGTTAAAATTAGTCTTTGATTTGAAATGTGCCTTTATTATCGATTTTTGACTCCAAAAGGTAAATTGAACAAATTTAGATTAACCACGTTACCTTTTTACTATTGAGGGGAACATTACAAATGATTTGAGTCCCCTCTCAGCTTGTTTGACTGATCGAACATTCAAAAACGCATATCCAACGTGTCACTGGATGGCCCCCTGTCCGCCACTGGGCTGGTAGGGCCATAAGGCAATTGCATTTTGGCACAATCGTTTCAATCAATCAAGTAGGTCTAGTAAGTAACTGTGCCTTGCTTCTAGAATGAAATTCAAGGTTCCCCCTATTTTGTGTTCCTTAACCCCCGAACTAAAAGTAGTGTCAAGCTTATGTAACCTTCTACATTTTAGCTCTTTAATAGATAAATTCACTTTACCCTATGATTGCACCTTGCAAAGCTTGCAAAATAAATTTGCACACACTTATTAAGCGAGCGAAGCGAGCGTTTCCATTTGACTCTGCCGGAAAAATTAGTCACTGGTTTTGTTTTTTTTTGTTTGTTTGTTTGTTTGTTTGTTTGTTTTTTTGTTTGTATGTCTCGCCATAACGTTCGAACGGAGGCTCGGATCGAGTTGAAATTTTGACCATCCGCAAGCTTCGTTCTCGATTGAATGCCATTAGTTTTGTGGCAAAATCGTTCAAAAAGTTAAAAAGTTACATTAAATTTAATCGAAAGTTTTTTTTTAAAACTAAACGGCGACAAAATCTGAGATAGCCAAATCATTTAGAATGTCCGTCCGGTCACGAATATGTTAATTTTATTTTGATCCGATAAGTAGTGTAGATGGAAATTACATTATAACAAAAGTAACGTTGCCATGGCAACGAAAAGACGCGCGAAGTTTCTAATGCACTGCCACCTAGAAGTAATCACAATACTTTCGAGGAAGCAGTCTATTATTTGTCAACAAAGAGTAGTTTTTCCAAGGAGTCAAGGTCCTCTAGATGGCGGTGGATTTTATCCACAAAGTAAAGGTTTACACACGGGTTTACCCAAATACCTTGGCAAAAATAAATAATATTGGAAACATGGCCCTGTGGACAGCGAACGTCGCAAATTTTAAAATTTAAAAAAATGTGCAATGTGGGTCTAGCTATAGCACATGCTCGCTTATCAACGCGTCCAACTGAGCGTTTCCTAGTGATTAAGCGAGCGAAGCGAGCGTTTCCATTTGACTCTGCCGGAAAAAATAGTCACTGGTTTTGTTTTGTTTTTTTTTTTTTTGTTTGTTTGTTTTTTTTTTTGTTTGTATGTCTCGCGATAACGTTCGAACGGAGGCTCGGATCGAGTTGAAATTTTCACCATCCGCAAGCTTTGTTCTCGATTGAATGCCATTAGTTTTGTGGCAAAATCGTTCAAAAAGTTAAAAAGTTACATTAAAGTTAATCGAAAGTTTTTTTTTCAAACTCAACGGCGACAAAATCTGAGATAGCCAAATCATTTAGAATGTCCGTCCGGTCACGAATATGTTAATTTTATTTTGATCCGATAAGTAGTGTAGATGGAAATTACATTATAACAAAAGTAACGTTGCCATGGCAACGAAAAGACGCGCGAAGTTTCTAATGCACTGCCACCTAGAAGTAATCAAAATACTTTCGAGGAAGCAGTCTATTATTTGTCAACAAAGAGATTAAATAGTTTCCCCAAGGAGTCAAGGTCCTCTAGATGGCGGTGGATTTTAAAGTAAAGATTTAAACACGGGTTTACCCAAATACCTTGGCAATAATAAATAATACTGGAAACGCGAACGTCGTAAATTTTTAAATTTAAAAAAATGTGCAATGTGGGTCTAGCTATAGCACGTGCTCGCTTATCAACGCGTCCAACAGAGCGTTTCCTAGTAATTAAGCGAGCGAAGCGAGCGTTTCCATTTGACTCTGCCGGAAAAAATAGTCACTGTTTTTTTTTTTTTTTTTGTTTGTTTGTTTTGTTTTTTTTTGTTTGTATGTCTCGCGATAACGTTCGAACGGAGGCTCGGATCGAGTTGAAATTTTCACCATCCGCAAGCTTCGTTCTCGATTGAATGCCATTAGTTTTGTGGCAAAATCGTTCAAAAAGTTAAAAAGTTACATTAAAGTTAATCGAAAGTTTTTTTTTAAACTTCACGGCGACAAAATCTGAGATGGCCAAATCATTTAGAATGTCCGTCCGGTCACGAATATGTTAATTTTATTTTGATCCGATAAGAAGTGTAGATGGAAATTACATTATAACAAAGTACGGTTACCATGGCAACGGAAAGTCGTGCAGCTTTTTTGGCTCATGATAGCGGTCGAACGGAGGCTCGGATCGAGTTGAAATTTTCACCATCCGCAAGCTTTGTTCTCGATTGAATGCCATTAGTTTTGTGGCAAAATCGTTCAAAAAGTTAAAAAGTTACATTAAAGTTAATCGAAAGTTTTTTTTTCAAACTCAACGGCGACAAAATCTGAGATAGCCAAATCATTTAGAATGTCCGTCCGGTCACGAATATGTTAATTTTATTTTGATCCGATAAGTAGTGTAGATGGAAATTACATTATAACAAAAGTAACGTTGCCATGGCAACGAAAAGACGCGCGAAGTTTCTAATGCACTGCCACCTAGAAGTAATCAAAATACTTTCGAGGAAGCAGTCTATTATTTGTCAACAAAGAGTTTAAATAGTTTTCCCAAGGAGTCAAGGTCCTCTAGATGGCGGTGGATTTTAAAGTAAAGATTTAAACACTGGTTTACCCAAATACCTTGGCAATAATAAATAATACTGGAAACGCGAACGTACTTAATTTTAAAATTTTTAAAAAAATGTGCAATGTGGGTCTAGCTATAGCACGTGCTCGCTTATCAACGCGTCCAACTGAGCGTTTCCTAGTAATTAAGCGAGCGAAGCGAGCGTTTCCATTTGACTCTGCCGGAAAAATTAGTCACTGGTTTTGTTTGTTTGTTTTGTTTTTTGTTTTGTTTGACATCCGCAAGCTTCGTTCTCGATTGAATGCCATTAGTTTTGTGGCAAAATCGTTCAAAAAGTTAAAAAGTTACATTAAAGTTATCGAAAGTTTTTTTTTTCAAACTAAACGGCGACAAAATCTGAGATAGCCAAATCATTTCGAATGTCCGTCCGGTCACGAATATGTTAATTTTATTTTGATCCGATAAGTAGTGTAGATGGAAATTACATTATAACAAAAGTAACGTTGCCATGGCAACGAAAAGACGCGCGAAGTTTCTAATGCACTGCCACCTAGAAGTAATCAAAATACTTTCGAGGAAGCAGTCTATTATTTGTCAACAAAGAGTTTTAATTAGTTTTTCCCAAGGAGTCAAGGTCCTCTAGATGGCGGTGGATTTCATCCACAAACAATGACATAATAATATTAAGCTATGTACGTCATTGTCCACAAAGGAAAGGTTGACTTACACACGGGTTGACCCAAATACCTTGGCAATAATAAAGAAGATTGGAAACATGGCCCTGTGGACAGCGAACGTCGCAAAGTTTAAAATTTAAATAAATGTGCAATGTGGGTCTAGCTATAGCACGTGCTCGCTTATCAACGCGTCCAACTGAGCGTTTCCTAGTATAATAAAAATTGTGGTATGCCTGCCCAGGGTGCAATTCATGCCCCTTTTCAGGTGTCTAACTAGGTATGTTGCGGATAGGATGGGATGTCCGAGGGCTCTTTAAAAGGACTCAATCCCTTGCATTCGCATTAACGACCGAGGAAAACCTCGGGAAAAAACTTTAGTCAGGATTGCCGGTCTCGACGGGATTTGAACCACTTTTACATTTAAAACAATAGTTGCAAATAAAATGTTGACAAGCTTTGCAAGAATGCAGTCACGGTGCAAAGTGAATTTATGTATAAAGAGTGCGAAAATGTAGAAGGGTACACAAAATTGACACTTCTTTTAGTTATCAATGTTTTTGATTGTGTAAAGTTTAGCTGTATTTTTACAATGTTTTATTTTGTTAAATGCGGGATTACTGTAAACATAAATTAAATCCTGTTAGATGTATTCATCTCACGTATCTATTCCCTCCAGAAACTTTCATTTTACTTATTATAAATATTTAATTCCACTCATTGTTATTTAAATTATCAACTTATTAATTTTCATAAGACAATAAAATGTATTGTACAACTGGGAATTCACAATTTCTCACAAAATACGAAACAGAAGGCTACTTGGGACATTCAAAAGAACAATAAATAGGATCGATATACAATTTTAAAAAAACAATCAATCAAAACATTTTATTTAACACATGGATATTAAAATGTGATTTGTAATGAATTAAAATGGACTAAATTTAAAATTTAACTAGGAAAACGCTTAAGTCCCGCCGCGTTGTTGGATGAGCGTAATTGGTGCATTGAGCTGCATTGAGTTACGCGGATTTTCTGTTGTTCTGTGAAAAATCATTACTTATTCGAAGATTTTTTTTTAATTAAATTAAATTAAATTAAAAATTAACTTAATTTTTTTAATAAATCGTTATTTTTACGTAATTTTAAAAAAAAAAAAATCGTAAAATTGCAATTTTCATAAGAAATAATTATTCAAGCGCTCAAATTTTACACGAGTATATTAATTCATGAAATTAAGGTTCTATAAAAAAATCATTACAATAGGATAAAGCATGTAGGTGTTATATGTCAAAGAATTGTTTTAAAAAAGAAAAAAACCCGTAAAATTTCGATTTTCATGAGAAATAATGTTTCGATTAAGCTCAAATTTCACACAAATATCTTAATTCATAAAATTAAGGTTCTGTTAAAAAATCATTACAATCGGATAAAGCATGTAAGTGTTATAAGTCGAAGAATATTTTTAAAAATCGAAAAAAATCGTAAAATTGCGTTTTTTATAAGAAAAATTTTCCCGATTGCGCTCAAAAACGTGGCAGTTCTAAGTTCAGAGATTTCGAAGGCCTCCATAAAATTTCATCGCAATCGGAGTATCGGTTTAGCAGGAATCGTGTTAACAAACACACAAAAATACAAAAAAAAAAAAAAAAAAAGAAAGAAAAAAAAAAAACATTCCGGATTTTTTTCTCCAGTGTAGTGAAATGGAATCTTCGCTTCGCTCGCTACGCTCGCTACGCTCATCCAAAAAATCAAATGTAAATACATTTTATAATTGAAATAATCAAAGCCATTTGGAATAGATTCTGTCCATCAATTTCATCACTTGATCAATATAGTTTAATTTCATACACCAACTGTCCAACATATCAATGTAATGTTCTGTTTTTTTATTTTTTATTCATAACAAACTTTTTTGTTAATAATTTGGTACTAATACACAGCCATATTTATAATTTTTGTTGAATTTTTTTTTGTCTTGTTTGTTGTGGTTTTTTAGTTGTTGTATTGTTTGATTAAGACTGCTAAAAAGCAGTCGAAATATCACATTTTTTAATAAAAATCAGTATTAACAGTGAAAAGTCTAATGATTTATATGTGTAACGTTACTACTTGTTGTATAGTTTCAATTTTTATAACAAAATGAATAACGCGCATCACAAGAAGAAGAGTTTTTTTGTGAAAGAAAAATGTGACAAAATAATTTTAATTTTTTTTTTAACCATGGGTTAAAACAGCTAATCAGTTTGGAACATAATTTCAGCACAAGATGTATTAGACCGGGCCCATAGTCCGGGGGCAGGTCAAACTTGAAGAAATTCCAAGTTTCTTCTGGCCTAGTATTTAACACATTGGACTCACCTATGATCATCCACACGAATAGTCGAATCCAGGTGACCCCTTGAAGCTGCAGCATCAGGAATGTGTTTATCATTATACTGATGGCTGGAAGGACGGGGACCAGGGGTGTCTGTTGGTTGTACCAGGAATTAGAATTGTCGTACTTCAGACAGAGTTAGTAAGGGATTATAGTACATGCTAGATGTTACAATTCTACATAACACCTCATGAAGGTAGGCGGCCGACGCGTCCGAAGTCTATTTTTCCAGGGGGGGCGAACTTTCCCAGGACAAGTTCATGTATCAAACATAGTTACATAATATGCAACTAAATTTCCTCAAGTCAGTGGCGTACGGTGAAATATATTTCAGGAGGTTGGACGAAAGACTCATTGAGGGGAGGGGTCCCCCCATAATAGCGCCGCAAGCAATTTTTTTAAAGGTATTTTTGAAGTGGTATTCTTCGTGTTTAAGGGGCTTTGCTGAACGAAAAAAAAGAAGAGATAAAAACGACGAATTAATTTTTTTTCGTAAATCTAGATTACTTTAGGAATATAATATTTACGCTTGTATTGGTTTATGCTTGTATGGTTATTTCGTCAATTTTCAAGGGGGGTCGAGAAGATGCTTTCACCCCCCCCCCCGTTAGCTCAGAGGGCAAGCTACAACCCTACCCCCCCCGGCTCCGAAGCCGCTGGGTAGGCCTACATATGTTACATGTTGTATTGTATTGTATTTATTGTAATTTTACCGCTCAATGGGCGGGAAGGCCGATATAGGGCATCAATACTGACCTCTGCTGCTTATACATGTACAAAGAGACATAAATCTTAAACACAAGAAGCACTAATGAGAGGACAAAATAAATCATGCCACGCAATGAGAGAAAAAAATTAAAAAAATAAAAAAATTAAAATCATGGTACCACACTTGGCACTGCGAGGCGCAGGAATAGCAAAAAGCAAAGAGAAATGAACATAAAATACAAATAGATGGAGTATAAACACTAGGGCGCTATAATGAGAGACCACAGCTATTTTCTTACTTTGTAATAAACTACTTGAAAGATACGATAAAATACAGTAGGACTATGGCCTACTTATTTGAGTTTATGGGCGCGTCAACCGTTAGGTCTATGCATACAGTAGACTTAAAGGCAGGAAGCAATTGGGTAACAAGTCTGTAGGTCATGATTATTGTCTAAGAGTTATGTAGGCAAAAAAAAGGCAGTCGGACACCACATGTGTTTTGGGCTTCAAGCCCTCTTCTGGCTGCCTGTCTTTGTTTGTTATACATGTACTGGACATATTCAAAGGCTAATAAATAATAATAATAATAATAATAATAATAATAATAATAATAATAATAATAATAATAATAATAATAATAATAATAATAATAATAATAATAATAATAATAATAATAATAATAATAATAATAATAATGTAGTGTAAGGGGTGAAACAATCGAACACATCATATCCGGGTGCCAGTCACTATGTCAAACGGATTACCTCTACATACATAACCAAGTAGCTAACATTATTCACCAAAAACTAGCAATCAAGTACAACCTCATTGATACACACACACCTTACTACAAATACAAACCGGAGAAAGTACTAGATAGCAAAGATTTCAAATTATATTACGACCGCACAGTTATAACAGACCAAACTATACATCACAACAGACCGGATATAATTATAATTGACAAGAAGAAACAAGAAACTACCCTTATTGACGTTGCTGTCCCAATGTGCCATAACGTCGAGACTACATGGAAGAAAAAAATTGACAAGTATAGTGAACTTGCAATTGAGATCAAGAAGATGTGGAAACAGAAAAAGGTAAATACAATCCCATACGTGATATCGGCTAATGGCATCATACCGAAGAAGCTACATGAAAGCATTAAACAACTAGATCTTCCACCCAATGTTTACATCGAGACTCAAAAGGCAGTAATACTCAACACGTGTAGAATAGTTCGTAAATTTCTAAACTAAGAATGATACTTCGAGATTCCGAGACAGCTTCCATCCTGACATGGTTTTCGTGGTTTCCCATAGTCCGAAGAGCAAATGCTAGTATGGCGACGAGAAATCGGCCACGACCGTACACAGCAGAAAGAAAAACATCATCTACAAACTATATTATAAATGACTTATTTTAGTTAGAGTTAAGACAAAGTAATAATGTAGGTATGTAATATAGATACACATGGAAGTACTTGACGTAAGTCCGTACAACATGTTAGCTCCGGTTTTGACCGAGTTTGTATGAAATACATCCAATAAAATAATAATAATAATAATAATAATAATAATAATAATAATAATAATAATAATAATAATAATAATAATAATAATAATAATAATAATAATAATAATAATACTACGAATAATAGGCTTCTTACCTTAAACACTAATTTGACCGTTGTGAGTGGCTGCAGCGCCAATATAATCATCAGGTAAACAATGGCGACACCAAGAACACTGGCGAGGACATACACCCACCACTCCATTGGCGCGAACGATAGAAGTACATTCAAAATAAATTGAAACAAGCCTGAAAAAAGTAAGGGGTAACACGTGAAAAATTAAATAAATGGATACTTAAAAAAATTGAGAAATCATGAAGAAAGAAGAGTTTCAATCATTTGTTGTGTTCAGATTTTTAAGATGCTAAAAAAAGAAAAAATACTTGACATAAAAAGTTTTTAGATATAGATGACAACTTGTAGCTGTTAACCGTCCATCGGGCCACAAGCCGATAGCTCTAATGAAACAAATCAACAATATCACATTATATGTAAATAAATCCAGAAATTAAAAAAAGCATTCTAGCGGGGTATCGAACCCCGGTCTCTCGATTGCCGGTCGAGTGCTTTATCCCTAAGCTGCAGGGACGGTTAACTTAATAACATCTGGATTGTTGGTGCATTCGAGATCTGAATAGATTGGAACAGTAATGCAACAATTTTGTTGCCTAATTTCTGGATTGATTAACATAAAATCTATTACACCTACGAGATGTTTCCCGATTAATGAAATTGAGAAATAAACCCTCGCTCATACCTGCGTTAGGTAATGACATTCTAAATCGTGTTTTAGATGTTCAGTTCAAAGGCAACAGAATCTTTGCAGTACTGTTCCAATCTAGTCAGATCTAGAATGCACCAACAATCCAGATGTTTTGAAGTTAACCGTCCCGATTGCTTAGGGGTAAAGCACTCGACCGGCAATCGAGAGACCGGGGCTCGATACCCTGCTGGGATGGATTTTATAATTTCTGGATTGTTTACATAAAATACTACTTCACCTACGGGAGTGTTTCCCGATTGTTGAAATTGAGAAATATCACATTAGTTCTTTACGAAGGCACTTCCCGCTTCTCTTTTGCCCTATCTTGCCCATGTTATTTGTCTTGAAACAATGTCATACTATCGCAAAATATATCTGACTGACGATGCACGATTAGAAGATTGGATTAAAAGCTTAAATTTATGCTAGTATGCCTTTTAGAAGTTGATTGATAAACAATTTGATTTCTAAAAAATACACCAAACATACGCAAAATATTCTCAAAACTGTCATTTTGTAAAAATTAAAAATTCGCATAAAAACGCATTCAGAGTACTGAAAATTATATAGCGTACTAGCATAGATGGAGCTCTTCTTTACAATCCAGTGTTTACTTGAAACTAGGTTTGGCAATCGGACCTTTTTCCGTGACCAATGTGTTGTGCCCAAGCCTAGCCGGGGAGTGCCCTATTAAAGGGGTATTCACAAGCTAAACTCAAAAAACATATTTCATTCGGGCTAACCAGTTATGAATTCAGAAATTTACAGAATAATTATTGGGTCCACCATGATCCGGAACAAAATGTCGAACTTAGTATTTTTTAGCTAGGTCCCATCGACAAAAATCTCCCATAAGAAATAACATGGGGACGATATTGAAGCCCCATGACTTTGGAGGATTTTGATTTTTGATCCATAAAAATACTGGCCATTATTGACGTACTCGACAACCTTTTATGTAAATCCTCTATATTTTTTTTTTGTAATTTGGGCAAGTGGTTCGGTCAAAATATGCTGATTACCAAGAAGGGGTGTGATTTTGGAATGTAAAGTATAGTCTCAAGAAAGACAAATCACCCAGATAATATAAGAACAGAAAGGTCTCATCTGCCAATTCAGACTTGACACACGGCATGACATGTTATGTTGGGTCAACATTTACACAAAGTGAGAATGGCAGATTCAAGCCTATGCAGCTTGTGCGGTAAGGAACAAAAGAATCGACGACACCTTTCCAATTGTAAAATGACTAAGTCTGAACTTGACGCGATGCAAGATGGACAAAGGGAATCCTGTCTATTGGATAACACGGCAACACATGATGGCCGAGTAGGCCGATTGGGGGCATATGAAAAGAAGAAGATATTTTTGCGTGTTTGAGTGTATATTATGTGTGCACAGTTTCAAGGCACGATGTTATAAATGACCATTTTAGATTGGTATGATGCTCTAGTATCTGTTTGGAAAAAAATAATCAATTTAAAGCAGATTGAAGAAATTTCCCAAAACGCCAATTTTCGCAAATTTCATGATAAAACAAATTGAAAAATTCGTGTAAAATCACAGGTAAAAGATAATTTTTTAAACGTTCATTTTAGTGAAGTATTGTAGTATTATCTTTGAGTAATGGTTATATACTCAATGGTGTTATGCTATAAATTATGTGGTAAAAAAATATTTCTTTGGGGTAATAGCCGCTTTAATAACGATGGCCCAGTCTCTGCACTGTAATTTATGTTTGCCGCATGGAGGAATATCCCGATAGCATTACTTACGGGTGTCTCTAAAGTGTCTGTTGTTTAAGTGTACTAACTCACAGAATATCCACACGACAACGTGAGCTATAAAGACAGTCTTTCTTGTCGGAATCTCCTGTCTGTGGTTGCAGAATATATAGTCGAGCATCTTCAAACAGCATCCTGCAGCCCCTTCTCGTTTGGCCACCTCCGTATCGAAATCCTCCATTTCGGGGTCCGCATATCTAGATATAGAAACACACGTTATTCAGTAAAATTTGAATTTTCATCTATATATTAATAATAATTGAACATTATTGAAAATGAAATAATGTAGCGTTCAATGAACGATGATATGTAATATGTTTTAGTCCAAACTATTAAAAATAGTAATCTTAGGGCTGTGTGTTTACAAAAAATACAAAATATGCATAGTATAGAGTACGATCAAAAATCACAGTCTTTTTAAAAAGCTGTGCTTTCGAATACTGTGATTCATGATCGTACTCTATTTTGCCTAACATCAATTTTATGCATATTACTCGTCCAAAAAACCTGAATAAAAGCTCCGTCGTAGCAACTGTAAAAATAATTTTTTTTAAATAAGATTTTTTTTAAATAATTTACGCAAAATCATCATCATCATCATCATCATTATCCATCGCCGTTTCCTACTTCTGGCAGGGTCAGCTTGGGTTTTGCAACCAAATTCTTCCACTTCTTTCTATCCTCCCACAATCGTGTCTCTGCTACATCCTCCCAGCTCTCTCCTCTAGTATGTAGGTCTCTTGCATTGGTCTCCTTCCATCTCTTCCTTGGTCTCCCCCTTCTTCTTCCTCCTTCAATCCTTTTCTCATACATTCTCCTGGGCATCCTCTCTTCCGTCATTCGTTTCATATGCCCAAACCATCTCAGCCGTGTCCTTCCCATCCTGTCACATAACTTCTCCACCACAAGCATCTCTTTGATGTTCGTATTTCTAATTCTATCTCTTCTTGTCTTGCCCACTGTGCTCCTCAGGAATCTCATCTCTGCCGCCTGTATTTGGCTTTCTTATCTATCACCCATAGTCCAGGTTTCTGCTGCATATGTGAGGATCAGTATGAAGTAGGTCTTGTATAGTGTCATCTTGCACTGTATGGGTATTTCCCTATCCCACGGCTTTTTACACATTGGTAATCTGTTGGTAATTTCCTTTTTTATCTTCCCGCTTGCCATTATTTCACTTCCTAGGTATCCAAAACTCTCCACCACTTCCAGGGTTTCTTCTACAATCTTGATTTCTGCATGATAGTTCCTTACGTCTCCTTCTTCTGGCATAGTTACAACCTTGCTCTTGCTCACGCTTATCTTCATGCCGGCCTCTTCAATGTGCCTCTTCTAGAGGTCTGTGTAGGCCTCTATGGAGTATCTCCTCATACTCTGTCCACGCCACGAAATCATCGGCAAACAGCATAACCTCTACCTCCTACGTTTCCTCTATCTTTACCTTGTTGTGGACGTCATCCATCACTATTAAAAATAGCAGTGGTGACAGCACACTTCCCTGCCTCAGCCCTTTTGTTATTTAGAACCACCCTGACATCCCAAACTGTGTTTTTACGCAAAGTAAAAGCAGATAAATAAATATAAGTTTTTTGTACCTATTTGAACTTATTTCCAGTTTGATACTTCGAAAGTAAAAGGATCAGAACTACATCAACGCTGTGGGCATTGAAGTCATCAGCGTGCGAATAATGTCCAACCAGAGATGGGTATTGAATTCAAATCGCTATAATTCACCTGCAGACTGATTGATTGATTTCATATTGCTAAACGTCTCCTTTCGAGACGATGAGTGGTGATAGATGAGGATGATGGGTGAATAGTAGGGGGGAGGGGAAACCCTGTACCGGCACGTAGCTTACTCCTTTCGAAAAGTCGAAGGGGACCAACGGCTTGACGTCCCATCCGAAAGGACGGTGTAACCTTGACAGTCATAGGTTCCTCCACTAACCCGGACTGCCGAGCAGACGTCGAGGAGACGGAAGCCGTTACACTTGCTCTCAAACACTCCATATGCTCTAACCAGCGGCATACGTGTGTTTTAGGGCAGTGCGTTCACCCACTTTCCCACTTACCACTTCCAAAGGCTGCTAAGTGGCCGTGGCTAAACCGCTTGCTTTTACCTGCAGACCACAACAGCATCGATAACAGGTTCAAAAAAAAATATTGTAAATAAATAATTAAAAAATATAAATTCTTATTCTGAGTAGGGTACCGACGGTGTTGGCTCGAACAAAGAGCGCAAGGCTTTGATTTTGGAGGAATTCGGTTTCAAATACCGTCGAGACCGGCAATCATGACTGAAGGTTTTTCAGACGTTTTCTTCAGTCGTAATGGGCATGCAAGGTCCTCGGACATCGGCTCACAATATCGGTCTCACGATAAATTAATATAAATTCGTAATTTGAGTCGGTTAAATCAGTGATTTTAAGTTATGTCAGACCAATTAGTCAATTCTGTACGAAAGGGTACAAAATATTTATTTGAACCTTTTGACAAAATATCTTGACTCGCAATAAAATTGTTTTGTTTATTTGGATTAAGGACGCGTCACCCGTCAGGTCATAATCCACCACTCTAACCTAGGAGGGGGGGGGGGGGAGGAGGGGCCCAAGCTGGTCAGAACCAGTCACGGGTAAGGGGAGGAAATAGGGTTCTCACGTCGTGGTCGTCATTGTCTTCGTCATCGTTCGTGGTGTCATTGTCGTCATCGTCGTCGAGGGGTCGTCAAGGGAAGGGGGCAAGGTCCCCGACGACGATTGCCAGAGCTCGCCTCTATTTTCGAGGAGTAAAATACTACCCTTCATACTAGCTGATGTTTGCAAGGTGGACTTTTTCTCTTGAATCGCCTTTTACGATTAGCAGAGCCATGCTCTGGGTCAAATTTTACCCCGGGCCCAGACGGGGGGAATAAAATTGTGCACTTAGCTAGCTCAGTGGGAAACACCATTCTCCCAAAATTAGCATAGAATGGCTCAGGCTGATAGAAAGGTAATATCCCGTTCAAATCATTTTAAACTGATAATTTACTGTAATATTCAAGTTCCTCTTTAACTCAGCTCACTTTTCAGCCATATCCTTTGTGACTTTTTTCCGATACAATTACAAATCTCTCACCTGAGAATCAGGACACATATCGAGACAATCGTGTACGCGAGCAGTGTTCCTATAGACAACATTTCCACCAGGCTTGACAGTTCGAAGAGGAGACTCATTACACCTGAAACAAATTAATAACCTTTGTTAAGAGGGTGATGAGACAAATTTAACATTTCACAAAATATGGCTATTCGATCGAAGTTCGAACAGAAAGCATCCGATCTGCCTGACAGGCGCACAGTTTCCAACCAAACATATTATATGGACTGCCCCAGTCCTAGGTTAGCGATATTTATTGTAAATCAACTAGAAATAATCACAAAATTATCTTATTCCCACAAATATATTTCGTTTGTTCAGCTTGTATTTTTAAAATTAATTTTAAGGTTTAAATAAAGATCCTTTTACATGCACATACGTGAATTGCTGAAGCAAGAGCGGTAAAAAATACACGTGCACTTGTTTCTTATTATTGCTGTTGACTGGTAACAACTTATTCCGTAACCACACTATGCCTCAAACAATCAGTACAAGCCCAAATAATTGGTAATTGACAAAAATGTAATTGAATTGAATGAATATTGTAAAATTGATTTATACATGTTAAATATAATGAGGAAATTAAAATATCCATCACGACCGGAGTTTGAACCCGATGTCTCCTATTCCAGGTAGGCCAACTAGACCTCCGAGACTGTTTAAATAATTACTTCTGAATTATTGGTGCACTATAGATTTTTTATGAATTGTTGGATGAGCGAAGCGAAGATTCCATTTCACTATACTGGAGTAATAAATCCGGAATGTTTTTTTTCTTTTTTTCTTTTTTTTCTTTTTGTCTGTTTGTTAACACGAATCAAGCTAAACCGATACTCCGATTGCGATAAAATTTTATGGAGGCCTTCAAAATCTCGCAATCGCAAGTTTACGATTTTTTCGATTTTTTAAAAAATTTCTTGGACTAAAATACCTACATGCTTTGTCCGATTCTAATGATTTTTTAACAGAACCTTAAGTTTATGAATTGATATATCCATGTGAAATTTGAGCGTTATTGTATTTTTTACGAAAATCGCAGTTTTAAGCCTTTTTTCGTTTTTTTTTTTAAATTTCTTCGGCTTATAACACCTACATGCTTTATCCGATTTTAATGTTTTTTCACAGAACCTTAATTTCGTGAATTTATATATTCGTGTGAAATTTGAGCGCAATCGAAAAATTATTTCTCGTGATAATCGCAATTTTATGATTTTTTCCATTTTTTAAATTTCTTCGACTTATAACACCTACATGCTTCATCCGATTGTTATGATTGTTTCACATAACCTTAATTTTTTGAATTTATATATTCGTGTGAAATTTGAGCGTAATCGAAAAATTATATGTTATGAAACTTTCTATTTTACGCTTTTTTTCGTTTAAACAAAATACGCTCATCCAACAACGTGCCTGAAAAAGCGTTTGCGAAGCTTCCTAGTTTTAAATATTAACCTTTCATACTGGATTATTTTCTGACTTACTGAATCAATCAATAAAATCGGTATTAAAACTTTCTTATACCTGATACTATTGCAGCCACTGCTATCGCAACAATAGGAGTTTGAGTTCTGCTATTGACCTTGGACATAAACCGGAAGAGCAGCCCGTCGTTCGCCATGGCGTAGATGATCCTGGGTGGGGGAAACATCCCCCCCAGCATTGACGTGATCAAGGCCGTCACTGCTCCGACAGTGACTATCCATCTACGGCTCCCACCCCACAGCATGGAAGACGTGGGGTAACGGGCCTCTAGGTCCTGCCAACACAACACCGAGAATTGTGATTAGTGTTATGATCCTAGCGGAGTCTAGTGAAGACATTTCACCCACAGCATGGAAGACGTGGGGTAACGGTGCCTCTAGGTCCTGCCAACACAACACCGAGAATTGTGATTAGTGTTATGATCGTAGCGGAGTCTAGTGAAGACATTTCACTTATGTCCATCAGTTCTTGTCTAAGGAATTTGTAAACGGTGACTTTTGAGCCGTCTTAGTAACGAGGTACATAATAAATGTAAAATTGTTAATCACTTTGGTTAACTGTCCCCCACTGAAAATCAGTTATGTGACTTTAGTGGGTAGACTCTAAATGCGGATTTATTTATTTATTTAAAAATGAAACTGAAATTAACGAAAAAGAAATAGATAATTTTTTGTTGAAAGTTAATTTGGATTACGGGAGCGTCCACCCTAAGGTCATAATGCGCCACTCTAGCCTAGGGGATACATGGAGGAAAATTCTAGCTGGTCAGAACCAGCCACGGATAAAGTGAGGGAAACGGGAAAGTTCTCACGTCGTGGTCGTCATCGTCTTTATCATCGTTCGTATTGTCATGGTCTTGGTAGTCGTCGGAGAGGTTCCCAAGGGAAGACGGTCGCCGACGACGTCCGCCAGAGCTCAGAGTTATATACTCCCATACTCGCTATCTGATGTTTCCGAAATGAATTTGCTTCTTTGCTCGCCTTTTAGACCCTTTACACAAGCAATTAATTGCTAGCAATGATTTCTGAAAAGTTGATCAGAGTCCTACTTTTGGCAATTATTGCTAGCAATTTTTCAGAAGGCATGTAAATGTGTTATAGAAAATCTGTGTATCGAATTTGGAGTCAATTAATTGCGGCAATGCATTGCTAGCAATTAATTGCTCGTGTAAAGGGTCTTTCAATGCTCCGGGCCTAATTCCAACCCGGGCCTATAGGCAGGTTCTGACTGATCAGTAGAGCAATGCTCCGGGCCTAATTCCACCCCGGGCCCAGGCAGGCAATTAAATGAAGGTCAGTATAAGAATTCTTCTTCACCTGTAAATAGTACGGCAACATCATGGTGATCACCGTAGCGATGGACATGTAGACGACGAGGACAATACTGACGGAGAGCATGATGGCCAGGGGGATGTTACGTTGAGGGTTGATGGCCTCCTCGCCCGCTGTAGCAACCGAGTCGAAGCCGACGAAACCGAAGAAGCACTAAAAACAATACAAAAATGCATTATACTACTCAATAGATTGATTAAATTTTTAATTTTTATCGTGGGAAACCTGTTATAGGGTGCAATTAGCCCCTCTTCAGGTGTGAGCTAGGTATGTGCGGATAGGAATTTGTGAAGGGATGTCCGAGGGCTATTTGAGAGGACTCAATCCCTTGCATTCGCCTTAACGACTGAGGAAAACCTCGGAAAAAATTCTTCAGTCAGGATTGCCGGTCTCTACGGGATTCGAACCCGGGACCTCCCGAATCAGAGTCGAGCGCTTAGCGTCCGAGCCAACACTGTCGGTCATAGATTGATTGATATGAATATTATAAAGGCAGTAGGGCTATTTGAGACGATGAGTGGTGATAGATTGTGATGAAGGGTGAATAGAATGGAGGAGGAGGGTGATCCCGGTACCTGCACGTAGCCTACTCCTTTCTGAAAGTTCCAAGGGGTGTAACACTGTAACCTTGAAAGTCATATTAGAATCCGCCGCTAACCCAGACTGCCGAGCAGACGTCGAGAAGAACGAAGCCGTTACACTAGCTCTTAATTAATCTCCATTTGCTCTTACCAGCGGTATACGTGTGTTTCAGGGCAGAGCGTTCACCTATTCTCCCCCTAACCACGCCCGAGGTTGCTTAACGTCGGTGTTCGAGTAGAAACCGGCTAAGCGACTGCGGCTAATCCGCTGGCATAATACTCAAATAAAGTGTATTAAAAGTATATGCCTAGGCCTATAGAAATTTGGAAAATAACAATTATAATTCATTTTTGAGCCCGTGACTCCCGATTGCTACTTAAATGGTTTACATTTCCCTGAACTTCCAAACTCGAATCTATAAAGGGAATTATTAAAATATCAAAACACACAATTTAAATAAACTATTCTAAATGTCAGCATTACCTGGGCTGCGCCTGCAGTGACCCCAGCAAATCCGAAAGGCAAAAATCCCCCCTCGCCAGCCTCCAAATCATCAGGGATTGTGGATTTCGGAATAGACCAGTTTTCGGGGTTTGCTAGATAGATAAAGTACAGAAAAATATCAAAATAGATCGGATGCACTGATTGTACTAAATTTTCACTGGAATAAAATCACACTGTCCTAGAAACGAACTGTCCTAAAAGCCATTTCCGACCACTGAATAGTAAACACAACATGGAAAAGAAGCGGAAACAGTAAAAAAAAATGAAAATTACAAGAACGGGTACGAGTGTACCCAAATTAAGGAGTCAAAGAACTTTGTCAAAGGATTTTCGGAAAAGGATGCACTTATTATATAAACTTCCTCAAGAACTCAACTTCCTTGGTTACTTATAATGTGACAAAATAATATCTGCCAGTCGAAGAAAAGTGAAACTTTTCGAAATATTGCTACATAATAAAACTTATTTTCCGACCTAAGAGCAGTGTAAAGTTCAATTAATTGTTAAATAACTTCCTTGGTGTTGTGGCCGGATTTGACACCCGCTCCTTCGTTTGGAGAAAGTTAAGTTGACCCCAAAAGTCACCGCTATCATCCTTGATGAAGGACAATGTCATCGATTTAAATACTGCGTCTATCGTTGGCCTTGATCTTAATGTGACACACACACAAACCTACAGAAAGTGATGCTTTGTGGAAAATTAATTATCTCCAGAAAATTACACGTAGAGAAACTTTACTATTATACGCATTACTTCTGTAAATAAATAATAACCAAAGCGACCAAGCCAACCCTGTAGTCCACGACGTAATCGACGAGTGAGCGATAACCTACCAAAGATCGATATTTTTTTATTAGGGAAATATAGCAATCAGTGGTATGGAGAGTGCGAACACCCGCGGATCAACGCCAGAATTAACAAGGCCGATTCAGAACAACTTTGAATTTATGATGTGCCTCATTGCTAGGACGGCTCCAAAGTCACCGTTTACAAATTCCTAAGCCAATTACAGCTGATGGACTTGAGTCCAAATGAGAAGTTAAAAAACTTCTGCCTATAGCGGGAATCGAACCCTGGGCCTTCTGCATTGGAAGCAGAGACGCTAACCACAAGACCAACGAGCCATTTTTTAATTTTGATTTTGATTTTGAACGTTCCAATAAAGTTTCATCTAGATCGGAGTATCCTTTTGCCCGGTCGCGGGCGCTAAATATCGCATTAAAATGTAATTAATTAATGTATCCAAAAACTTGGCAGATCTAGGCCTAAATTAACAGATTTCGAAGGTCCCCTCCAATTTTCATCAAGATCGCATAACATGGCGTTTTCCCGGTAGAGAGCGAACAAACAAAATATGATCAAAAAATAATAACACCCGAGCTATTTTTCTTTTAAGTCAAATTGAATTCTTCGCTTCGCTCATCCAACAATCTGTTGATTAAGTATTTTCGCACCCTATTTTTGATACACCGTAATCATACTTGCACATAACTTTCATAATCATTAGACATCAAAGTTAACATTTTACCAAATTTAGCGAGTTGAATAGTGAATCCCCCGAAATTGTAAGAAATGTTAACATCACACCTGCCGCTGCCTGGCGGCCGGTGGCAATAGAGCTCTCTCCTCCCCATCCCATCGTGATTGCCCCCCCCCCCCTTTCACAATATATTTCCCTGTCCCTTTGAAAACCTTAAACGCCCCTGAAAGCTTTTCGGGTATCGTTGTCAGGCCTAGATTGAAATAAATGGACACAAGGCAGAGACAATAATATCTTAGGCCTACCATACGGAATATATTGTATTTACCTTTTATCGAGCCGGCTACAATGACAATTACAAGTGTCAGCAGATTTAATGAGCTAAACACATCATTAAAAATAGCCGACTCTTTCACCCCTGCCGCCAGTAAAGTGCTCATGACAACAATCAGCAGGAAGGCGAAGAAGTTTGGATACGGGTTTAGGTACTGATTGCTCATCGGCATCGTGGAGTTGAGCATGGTCGCCATGTTGTCCCCGGTCTGCCTGTCAATGTATCCGATAACACCGCTAGCCAGAGACGCGTTACCTGGAAACAAAATGTCAACCGGGGCTACTTTGGAATGATTTTACACTATTTTAATTATACACTTCTATTCTATTTTATTTTATTAAAATCAAAATTAAAATCAATTTGTTGTGATGAAAAGGGAAGATGAATAAAACTAATCAATTGATCTATCTAATCACATCATCATCATCAAAATTTCCATAGCGTTTTCAAACAGTTTGAATATGGTAGGTAAGGACTATGCAGTTATTTTGAGACCGTTTGTGAGTGAAACTTACCTTTATACACTATTTTCAAAAGTTCTCCAATGTTATTTTAAAAAAAAGTCTGTGAAAAGGAACGCGTTCTTTGAAAGTGAACATGCGGAGCAAGTCTCTAGCTAACCACGTTCCACTCCCTTTACTCATGGTGCCGGGTGCACCTTAGGGGTATTTAACCGCTAAACTAAAAAAATACATTTCATTCAGGCTAAATAGCAATGAATTTAGCAATTAACAGAAAAATTATTGGGGCCATAACATGGGGACAATCTTTATGCCCCGTGATCTTGGAGGATTTTGATCAAAAAAAAAAACATTGGCCATTATTGACGTACTCCACAGACTTTTCAGTAAATCCTCTATATTTTGTTTTGTAATTTGGGCAAGTGGTTCGGTCAAAATATGCTGATTACCAAGATGAGGTGTGATTTTGGAATTCATATTTTTGCGTGTTTGAGGGTATATTGGGGCACAGTTTCAAGACACGAAGTTATCTAGGGGCATTTTAGATTGGTACTATGCTCTAGTATCTATGTGGACCAAAAAAGAAGCAGGTTAAAGCCGATTTAAGAAATTTCCGAAAACACCAATTTTCGCAAATTTCTGGATCAAAAAAAAAATAAAAAATTCGTGTTAAATCACAGTTACAAGATATAATTTTTTAAACTGTCATTTTAGTGTAGTATTGTGCTATAGATCACGTGGTAAAAATTAATTTTTGGGGTTTTTAGCCCCTTTAAGGAACACCTTCATATTGCTAAGGATTTCCCACGCAACAAAGCTCCGGGAGATGATGACGTCACGGTACAAGTTGTGCGTACGGGCTGCACATCACACGTAATACTTGATAGTCTCACTGCTGTTCTTGAAATGCAACATTTCCCAAGCACTTGGAAACTCGCCGAGAAAGTCTGCGCGTGATCCTACGAGCTATCGCCCTATCAGCCTCCTGTCTGTGTTATCCAAGATGCTGGAGTGTGTCACCCTGGTTGGTCTCCGACGCCACGCAGACGACTCCACTCAACTCGCGACCTTGAACACGCTTGTACCCTCTTATACGGAAAGCACACTGCACAGCACTCGGCAACGGCCTAGCTCCGCCCCTCGGCGGCATTAAATTCAGTGGCGTATCCAGGAATTCATAAAGGAGGGTTAATTCAATTAATTGATAGATGTACCGAAGGCTAAGTGGGGGCTCCGGGGGGCTCGCCCCCCGAAAACATTCTCCTTCAAGGTCACACAAATTTGTATCTACTTAAATCCTGTTTTGGTCAGATAGTAATTTGCCTTTAGTTTTGCGATAAAACAATTATTCTATAATATTCTCTATTGAAACGTTTAAGTGCACTTTCACACTTTTCTTTGACAAAAGGGGGGAAGGGGGTTGTGGCCCTCCCTCCCCTTGGATACGACTGATAAACTCATTACCTCTCTGAGAAGAATGTGATGCAAGCCTCCGCCACCGACTACAAAGGGTGCACAACAAGACTCTCCCCGTGTCCTTTCCTCTCCCTCCCTGGGCACGAATGTCTAAGGTTCACATTGACCTTGGTCTGCAAACCGTGGAACAATTCATTGCCGCGTAGGCTGCACGATTATACGCCTGTCTAGGAGTGATACCGAACTCACAAGTCTCTGCACTCACCAACATAGTAACGAGAGAAAGCGCCGTATTCCCGCGCCCCTCATTGCAGCTCTTGGACCTCGTTCCTTTCCTCCACGACTCGGGATCGTCTTCTTTGGGCTCGTAAACGTCATTTCGTTGCGCGTCGTCAATTGGTTGTAGTGGACCCACGACTTAGACCTCCTTGACTTCTCAAGTTACTCTTCTTGAAGATATCTCTTGTGGTACTTTTTCTTCTACGGTTGCTTCTACTTTTATTTCAGGACGACTACATCCATCGTAAAAGCCTTATGGTGTGATACAATTTTTAAGGTCCACCGGTAATTCACCGGAACTACGGGACCTGTCCCTAAACCAACATAGCGCAGCTCTGGCACACATCAAGTCTTTAAGCTATAAGTGCTATGCATCAGGCACTAAAATACCAAGTAAGGTAAGAGGCTTCGAGCCACACGACCAATCCCCAAAAAAGAAGATTAAAAGAGAAGTGCATACTTACCTATCAAATACTCCAGTATCATGTCCCAGCCAATGACGAATGCTACCATCTCACCTACACAGACGTACGCATAGACATACGCCGAGCCGGCCCTCGGCACGCGACACGCGAACTCGGCGTAGCACAGCGCTGGAGAAGAGGAAATAGGGCGATTGGATTGTTATATAATAATAGAAATTAGTTTAAGGATCTCTACTAACTAATTAATGTGTTAAGCACTTTGAATAAAAAATAAATAAATTGTATTTAGAGTCCACCCACTGAGTTATATAACTGATTTTTAGAGGAAGACAGTAAATCAAAGCGACCAAGTCAACCCTGTAGGCCCCGACGCAATCAACGAGTGATCGATAACCAACCGAAGATCGATATTTTTAATAGGAAATATAGCAATCAGTGGTATGGACAAGTGCAAACACCCGCGGATCAACGCCAGAATCAACCAGGCCGATTCAGAACAGCTTTGAATTTATTATGTGCTTCGTTGCTAGGACGGCTCCAAAGTCACCGTTTACAAACTCCTAAGACAAGAACTAATCGACTTAAGTCCAAATCAGAAGTTAAAATACTTCTGACCTTGGTGAGAATCGAACCATGGACCTTTGCATTGGAAGCAGATACTCTTACCACAAGACCAACGAGCCACACAACTGTTACAGTCTGTGCGTTTGGAATTCTCAAAATCAGCACTTTGTAGGGAGTTGAAAAAATATGTTATCCACTAAACTAATTAACATCACTCTGAACTCTTATTTTGAAATTTGTAAACATAAATTCATACCTAAATGCTATTGTCGTTGATAGACGAGAGAGAGGTCGAACTAAGTTCAATCTTGCATTGGACAGACGAACTAAGTTCAATCTTGCATTGGACATACTTGTTGTTTTAAGTTTAAACGGGCAGGAGCTGTTAATATATTTTATTCGTGAAACACAATTCATTTATAAGATATAACTTCTTTTGAAAATGCATAACATGCAATGGAAAACACAGCACGTACGTGGTAAGATTTCAAGGTCTACTGAATCTTCTACCGGATTTTGAGGAACCCTCCTTGTGGTAGTGGAGATTCGGTAGACATTAAAATGGGTTTCGAAAACAAAATGCCTCATTAGTTCAAATTCGAAAGTTTGTAATTGTTTGTACTTTTTAATCGTGACGAATTTTACTGCTCATGTAAGAGCACCCACAAATTTGTTAAGAGGATTTTGGTTTAAAATTTTAGCGAAATCTTCACGACAAAGAGACAGACACAAACGCATACATAAAAACAGAAAACTTCCGTTACCTGCAAACACTGATGCGATCCCCGCTATTAGGAAGGATATCACTGTACTTGGTCCCGCGTTCTCTTTGGCCACCTGTCCAGCTAGGACGTAGGCGCCCAATCCAAGGGATGTTCCCACCCCTAGCAGAGTGAGGTCCAGTACGTTCATGCGACGTCTCAGTTTGGTCTTTTCCATCGTCTCAGCCGTGTAAATTTTCTTCCTCATGATGTTCCCAAGGAAATTTCTAACGGTAGCCATGTTGTTTTCAAGGTCAAGAGAATTGGCAGGTTGATGAACTTACGGATTCTCGTAGCAGCTGCAAATAGACGGTATTATAAAATGATATTTAACATCTATAGTAGGCTAGATCCCCAGTCTCAAATACGCCCGTAAGGCGCTAGCGTATCAAATTGAAGCGTCAATCAGACCTATTCAAGATGTTTATTTGGCGTTTCAACTTATGCTTGACAGTTGTCATTATTTTTTAAATGCAATCAGCCCCAAGTATTTTTCTGGATTATTTGATATGGTCTTTACTTGTGCAGCATGGGAATGCACAAACAAAATCAATAAGTAGTTATTGCAAAGGGAATTTAGTAATCATTTGGTGTTATTGGCTAATATGCTCACCTGTCAAACTGACAGCACGATAGAAAAAATTTTGAGCTACAAATCGCTACAACCTACTTTTACATACAAACTGACCTATTCAAGATGGCTTTAAATTGACACGCCATAAACGAATGACTGGGGATGTTGTTGTTGGGATGTTGGGATGTTAAATATCATTGGCATTATCCTTCAAAGAACATATCTGAATTTGGAAGGAAAAATTCGTTTGATGTGACTGGAGGTAGGTTGTGGTAGCTGGCATAATATTACCGTTTACGAGTGGTGATAAGTTTGAGTTTATTTGATTTAAGGGCGGGTCAACCATTAGGTCATGATGCACCGCTATAGTCTTTAGCAAGCTCTACTAGGGGATGCGGGGAGGACATACCCATGCAGCAGAGATCCAGCCACATGCAAGGGGATGGAAGAAGGGATTATTATGTCGTTGTAGTCGGCGTCGTCTTCGTCAGTGAATGTAGGTGATTGTTGAGAGGGGCGGGGTCTCCGAAGACCGAGGAGTTTGAGAGCTTGCTTCTAGTTTCGGGGAGTAACATACTCGCCTACTTTAAAAGCTGGAGTTTGTTAGATGGTATTTGCCTCTATTCTCTCCTTGGCATTTTATTTATTTTTATTTTTAAAGAATTTTTTTAATAATAATAAAAAAAATATATAATATTTTTAATAGAGGAAGACCCTAGGCCAAATTTTACCTTCCAGACGAGAGAAGAAATTGAGATACATTTAATATATGTATCGATCTGTTTTTAGTTTATTTGGATTAAGGGCTCGTCAACCGTTAGGTCATAATGCGCCACTCTAGCCTAGGGGATATAGGGATGTGGGTTTCATGCTGGTCAGAACCAGCCACGGCTATAAGGGCAGGAAAGGGCAAGGACTTTTCTCTTTCCTTGCCTTTTACGATTAGCAGACCCATTCTCTGGACCATTTCTACACTGGAAACAGACGTTCGAAGAAATGGATATACATTTCATATATTTATCGATCTATACAGGACCCTGGAAATGATAATAAAGTAGTAATTGATTGTTTCCATTTATTCACCTACCTTTAAGGCAGTTTACGATAAGAAGTTGTTGCTATGCTCTAAGGTAAAGAAATGTTGATCCTATGCATATAGCCTAGCAAACATGACGTTCTGGGAAAAGTCCTGTCTACATTTTAACAGTTGAAGTTGCTAGGAAACGATAGTTCATACAAATCATATTGAAGGCTTACAATTCTTTGCAGAAGATACAGTATTGTTGTAAAGAATGTTAAATAAAACACTTTTGTGTATTTTTCTCTGTGCACAGATAGTGGGGTTACCGGGCTACTATGCTAACTGGTGGCCAAGGTCAATTATACTGTGTGTAGGTGTAACAATAGATAATTTTTTTAAATTTTTATCGTGGGAAACCTGTTATAGGTTGCAATTAGCCCTTTCTTCAGGTGAACTAGGTATGTGCGGATAGGAAATTGTGAAGGGATGTCCGAGGGCTGTTTAAGAGGACTCAATCCCTTGCATTCGCCTTAACGACTGAGGAAAACCTCGGGAAAAACCTTCAGTCAGGATTGCCGGTCTCGACGGGATTCGAACCCGGGACCTCCCGAATCAGAGTCGAGCGCTTAGCGCCTGGGCCAACACTGTCGGTTAACAATAGATACTGTAATCAAACGTAAGCTAGAGTTTGAAGTTTACTGGTTTAAATTCTCAGGCTCGTAGGAAGGGAGGGGGAATGTGGAGAATTGACCACCCCCCCACTTTTCACCCTCATCTCTCTTTCCACACTGGCACCCCCACCAAAAGAGCTATCTGTTTCACACTTGTCATGATGCATCCACCTGCTACATAAATCCTCCACATTTTTTCCAAATTAGTCAACTGAACTATCTAGCTATAATAACCAATTCAAGCTCATTGGTTGTTGAAAAATAATATTTGAGATTTATTGTTCGGTGGACCAAAGAACTTGATCGCGATAATTATGCTATAAGTACGATTAGTAGGTTGGTAGGTAGGCTACTTTTGCGATGAAAACGACGAAAATTCGGAATTCCTAACAGGATTTTCTTTTATAATATTAAAAGACTTGGTACTATATCTCGTCCATCTGGTAGGAATACAAAATTGAAAATTTAGCCTTCTTGACCGTATTCGAAATACACATTATTTTTCCATAGTAGGGCCTACACTAGAATTTTTATTAATTCAGATCCACCTAGAAAAGGCTTAAGCTACATTACAATTACCACGTCCCTATCTGTTCATCTTTATTTTATCTAAGACGCATTTTTACTCTTGTCCCAGACCCCCTTGAGGGTTGACTACTCTTCTTTCTGGTTTGTCCCCCCCCCCCCCCCCCCACACACAAAAAAACCGCGCCTGCAACTCTTATGAGTATACGGTAGTATATAAGGTCGTTGTGATGACTTTACAAATACACCGATTAACTGATAATCAGTATTCATTTTTATGTTTTCACTTCATGAGTTAGGCCTATGCGGTTTTGGTGCTTAGTTATAATGTTTTGAGTTTCACTTGGATTGAGATATCTGATTTTCATGTCACTATGAATTATGAAAGACTTACTAGCTTGACGTAGCTATGGGTGAGTGTATTTTGTCTTGTAATCAGTTAGCTCTTGTTTCGACCGTCTGCTTGAAGATTCAGTGAACCTTGGGTTCCAACAACAACAACAACAACAACAACAACAACCCTGATTTGCTGTTCCTGATTTTTGGCAAACCTCATATTCGTTTGAGTGGGATCGTCTAATAAATCAGTTTTTTTTCTTTTCGTTTTTCTTTTTTAATGTTTTTTTTTCTTTTTTTCTTTTTTTTCTTTTTTTTTCTTTTCATTCTCCACCCTTTTTTATATTTGATTCATTCATTAAATGCATATAATATTATTCAATTTGTTACCAAAATTCTTGTGTTAAATGCATTGTTGTTGTAATGCTACTATTTCAAATATTTACGAAAATGTAATTTATTGTTGTTTCTGCATCTATGTAATTAGATTTATTTAGTTGTCCTCCTTTGTAAATCAGTTTTTATAACTGAATAGGATAGACGTTAAATAAATAAATAAATAAAATAAATAAACAACAATTTGTAACATTTTCATATCTGTCTAAGTTGAGAAACATGGGGACATAGTTTAAACGTCGAGATTTAAGACTCACAATAGAACACATCTACGATGCAAGGCTTGGGAACAAAATTCGTATTATCTACAAACAGAGCAGAATGTGTGGGATTATTGAAACTTAGGCCTACGTCCACTACAACAGTTGGATCTGGGTATAATGAAAATACTATTTATTACGTACTGTAGGCCTACAACCAATCGCACAGGAACAGTAAACATGTAAACATGCAAACATAAGTTGCCCAAAAGGCCAGTCAAAATCCCACTGCGTTCTCATGCAGGAGACCGTCGCCAGCCATCATGGACCCTTAAAATAATGATATATTTTTCATGTAAGTGGCAAAATGTGAGACATTGGGTTTTATGGCTAATCTCAATGAATCCGACAGACAAACAAGGTGTCTAAAACGGATAACCTTATTAAAAGTCTTATGCGTTTGATATAGACGTCAAGAGGGTTCATTGTTGGGTTTGCAGGGTCAAGGAGAACGATGGAAAGTGTTCAGAACGTCCAACAAGTAAAGGAAAGCAACCTTAGTAAGTAAGTAAGTAAGTAATTTTTTATTCATTTGACTAATACAGAGTAGAAGTATAACACTATCACCTATTCTCTAGAGAGAGAGAGATAGGTGGAGTGAAATGAATAAGGTTATAATAAAATTAAGGTTAACAAATGTTTTTGTTAATACATAGATAAATGTAATAATACAATGTGAAACATAAAAAAATGCAATTACATTTACAATGATGCACATAATAATAATTACTACATTGTAAATATTGATATTAATGACAATCAACAAGGTAATTTATTTGGGAGGCTACGATGATGATGATGATGATTGATGATTTCTAAAGAATGCACTAGAGAAGTTTTAAAAGTTGGCAAAATAAAGAGAGACTAAATAAAAGAGATGATTAATTTTAAAAAAATGGATGGGACATAACCTCAGAATCAACAATTAGGCCTTATATTCGGATTGCTTGAATCAATCCAGCAATTCAAAATTGAATTTTGATCAGCATTTTTTTTTTGTATATTGTTTCTTCACTCTTAGATCTACCACCTTAATATAAGGGTAAAAGGTTTTCTATAGTTTCTTGTATTGCACCATTTTTTCGCCTGCCAGTACAATTTCAAATGTTGTACCGTTGAACAGTACCGTCTGCCGGTACAACTAAAAATTTTGTACCGGTTAACAAAAAAAAACGTGCAACGCAAGATATGGAAATACATATGCTGTACAGATACAACCCATGGCAGTGTTGGGTGGCTGTTTGGGTGGGTGGGGGTAGAAGTGTGGATTGCTCATGTTGTGGTCGTTGTCGTGGTTGTTAAGGAGCAATCAGCTTCCACACTACATGACGGCCCCTCCTTGCTAGGTGGTCCTAGCTGAGCGAGATGGATTTTGCCTCTTCTTCGCCTTGTTCACTCGACAGAGTAATGCCCAAGGCAAAAAAATATTACCGCGAGCCATAACGGGGGACCTTGCAAGGGACAGGCCTCAAATGTGAGATTTTTCATAGGCCTTAATTGTTTATTTTTACATCAATTATACCAAATGAAACTAAAACCTACTTAGGCATACGGATAAGTGGATATTAAGAAAACTACTTACGAGATGAAGAAAACGACAAATGGAATAAGAAACTACAATAAATTATTTTGAAACTGGCCTACGCGTCATAATATTATTATGTACATCGGCTCTTCCTTACCGTTCTCAGGGATGGGTACCAGCCAACCGGTACTGCTGGTATAGGCCCACGCCTACTAGTCAATACGGTAACCTAGTCCTTGATGCTTGAAACGAAGAACTAGGAAGAATTAAAATACATTTCATATTATCAAAGCATGGAGTTTAAACAAACTTCGTGATCAAAGTATTTTAAAGATAAACAAAAGTCAAATGTCAGAATGGAATTATTGAGAGTTTATTTTGCAGAGCCTTTTAAATATTATTTCTGTATTCCAAGGTCAACTAGATACTTATGATGAGCGCTATGCTATGCTGATGTTTACAAGATGAACTTGACATCTTTTCTAGCCATCTACGATCGGCGAAGGAATACCCCTTTCTAATTCCACCCCGGGTCCAGACGGGGAACAACCTTTTTAGACGAGGGAGCGGAGCGACTGAGGATACAATTCAAGAAATATGGCACTTCCGTGATTATGAAAGTGTGTGTGTACATCGAAAATCAGCCGAATCGCTGAATAGATTGCGCTGAAATTTAAACATACATCCGGTACGATTTTACTGAGAATGCTAACAAAATCAGCTTGATCAATTGCGATTTAAACCTACAAGAAATAATAAATTGAAAAATAGGCTGCGAATGTATAGAAATTATTTTAACGACAGTGGTATTGTTTTTGAAAAATACTTTTGTTTGTTATTTGTCTGGCGGTGAAATGCAGTGCCCAAGGTGGATCGAATCTTGCACGCTCAAGATACCCCCGAATTCCGCTCGGAGATTGAGTCAACCTTGCAATCTTTAGACGTATTTCGTACTGGTTATGTTTTCAATAGTTTTGTCACAGATGATTGACTACACTGCGTTAGGCCTATATGCATTTCAAAATATGGTTTATAATTATTTTAAATACAATCCAGAAATTAAATAACACTTTACCAACCAGGGGATATTGAACCCAGGTCTCCCACAATCCGAGTATAGGGGCGCCTTATCCAACTTCACTGAGAAAACGCAATAGTTGTTGTGATACGAGTGAGCGAGTCATGTTTTGAATACGCTTGAACATCTGCATACATGTTATTGACGTTTAGACGCACAAAAATCATGTTACGTTAAAATATAATTCACCGATAGAGGTTTATTTTATCACGTTCTAAGTATCGAGACTATATTTTGGAACGTACCTGGATAAAAACCTACACTTTAAAGTCCTAACTGAAGTTTTTTTTCAATTTGATATTATAAAATAAACAAATAATGATTTGATAGAGAAAATTACAAATTTTTAGTTTAATTTTGATATATTTATAACATTCTGTTCTCCCCTACAATGCGAATGAATTGCCAAAGAGTTTTTTTATCTGGACAAAAAATCAGTTTTGCCTGAAAATGAACATAGCCTAATTCAAACATTATTTTTAAAACTGAAAAACAACCATTTTAATAATACAGATTTATCAATAGAAAATATGTTGTGTCACCAGACGAAACCTTGAATAATTTTATTGAAGGTTTGATTATATCAAAAAAACGAATACTGAGTTTCAATTAACAAACGAAAACCTTGTTATTCATCCCGAGTCATAGAATTCGACTATTATGTAGTTATTTTTAACGTCCTTCAGTTCAAAGTCGGGATAAAACGTGACAACGAATCAGTGGACGTGACCTAACGTCATTTATAACCATATTTCCGTCCTAGCCCTAACATCCTTGATTGTAACACTGATATTAATAGCCCTTGAAATCAACCTGTTTTTTCGACGATCTACCAACGATTATTTTATTAGTAGTGTTTTCTTAACCGTGGAGAATTGTGCGATTTCCGCTATAGATAGAATGGTTGGTGCTTTTGTATTCGTTACATAAACTAGACCTTACCGATCGTCATAGAGTAGGTTGATGATGAGAGATACAAAATATTATTCTACATAATTACACAAAACATATTACTTCTCGTTTGGACTTCATATAAAGCAGCTGCGTCTGTGATCTACCATAAGAAACATTATTACAACTTGATAAAATGGATATTCTGAAATGTTATGTGTTAATAGTTGGATTATTGGTGAGTAAATCATAAATAAGAATAGTAATTTTTTTTATTTCATCATTTTGCAAGGAATAGCGACATCAAAACATATGTTACGACATTTTATATTTCAAATAGTGTATTCTGAATTCACTAAATCAGCACTGACAAAAATACAAAGTAATACATACATAAAGTAATGTGAACTAATTTAACGAAGTGGATACAATTGACCAGCTTTATATGGAAGTATTTATTTGTTTGTCTACTGTATTTTTTATATTTTATTGTAATAAATTTAAATATTACAATTCTCGCCCCGTTTGTCCTGTAGAATTAGAAACAGCTTTGTTTTAAAGTAACCACTTACCTTTACCTTATGTCCAATACTTGGGATGGCAATATCTAGGTGCCCGTTAGGGCGCCGCAACCAAGCCGCGGTGCGCTACACACTCAAGCACCTTATACACCAAGCAGAGTTGGGGTGATTTCGAGGTGTTACCCAGCCGTCATGTAACGTGATGTGAACTTGAAAACTATCACAATCGAGGGGATTTAGGTACCTGACAACACATGCCAAATTTTATTGGGGTACGATTATTCCTTCTTGGTGAAAAAATGGCTTGAAACATGCTCAAAATCACTTTAAGGATGTTAGCTACTGCCTACTACTGCCTACTACTGCCTACTACTGCTAACATCTAATACGTCGGCCCGCGATTCTGACCAGACGGGTGGGACTACAATGTTCATATTTTACATGGACATTAAGGTTATAGAAATATAGTCTCTTTTGAAAAAAAAAGTTGAAAAAGTTTGTTGGAAGGCTTCCAAATAAAGGTTTTAAAATAAGCCTTAAACACTTGGCATACAATCAACAAGTAACCATAGTTACTTGACACTTGTTGACGGTATAAGCAGAGTTAGGCGGGAAAGTGCGATACGTAAACAAATAGCGGACATTTAAAATTTTTCTTCTTTGTGTGGAACGAGAAAAGGTGTCATTATACTCTCATAAAACAAATCAGAAACCGTCCCTGGCCTAGGCCCAGATGTGGAAAATTATTTATAATGCAAAAGTGTAGGTCTAAAGTTCCATTTGGCTATAGGACTAGTAAAATTCATACTTACATTACATGTTTGACAAGCCTAGCCAACCCTATGCCAGCACAACGAACTTGCTCATCTGTTTGTTTACATAATTGCAACAATCAAATCATTTCATACAACTTGTCTTTCGATTGGCCCGCGTTTATGAAGGCACTGCCATCTAGAATAAATATAGAACTTTTTCGAGCTCTTTGCTATACGCAAATCTTTTTAAAGTGTTTGGATTTCGTGATACTCTTTCAACCATAGACATCCTATATAATTGGCTAGACCAGCAGTCGGTGGTCCACTTCCGGTACAATTAGAAGCCATCTTAAAATGACAGTTTACATGTTAATCAAATGGGAGCGATTTGTGGCCAAATAGTTTCTCAAGAATTGCCGCCAGGTTGACAGGTAAGCATACTAGCCTTTAACACCAAATGATTACTAAATTTCCCTTATGCAATCACTTCGTATTGTTTCTTTTGTTTAATACCATGCTGCACAAGCTAAAACCATATCAAACAATCCAGTAAAATACTTTATTGCATTAAAAAGCATAAATTAAACACCAAATCGCCATCTTGAAATGGGCCGGTTGAGTCTTCAATTTGCTACGCTCGCGCCTGTGCGGAGGTATAGGAGACTGCTAATCTAGCCTACTATAGGGGTTTAATATCAATGCTTTCAACTCACAACCCATGACGTTTTCCACGATACCGTTCAAGAATACCAATTCCTTCGAAAACGAAACGACTTCGTTTTCAATTGCGGTTTTCAAACTCATCTCCCACGAACTCAAGAATTGGGGTCCAGTCCTTATACCGTCGTTATACCATGGTTATACACCTATACCCAGGATGTACATGAATCCGGTCTAGATATTTTACATCCTATATTGTTACTGCTAATACCATAGAATTTAAAATCACTTTGATAAAATATTATATTTTAGCAAATAATTTTGTAATGGAACTTGAAAAAGTAATGAGTCACACACATAACAAAAACTTGTAGAAATACAGCCAAACCTTACACACTCAAAAGGAATGAGATCTAAAAAAAGGGCCAAGCTCATCTACCCTTCCACATAAACGTACAGTGTCCCATAACAGAATCCTCGAAAAGCTTGGCAAATATAATTTGCATGTTATTACGTTTTAAATTAATTAGAAAAAAAGAACTTGGATAAACTATTACGTTAAATTAATAATCGCAAATTCTATTTTGCCAGCTTTTCGAGGATGCTGTTAGTGGACACTGTACGTTTTGTGGAAGGGTAGATGAGTTTTCCCCTTTTTTTAGATCTCATTCCTTTTGAGTGTGTAAGGTTTGGCTGTATTTCTACAAGTTTTTGTTATGTGTGTTCTATTATAGTTAGTTTTGGGTGCATAACCATAAAAGGGTGTCACAATCAATGTTGTGACTAGATAATTTATTTTTATCTAGATAAAGATTAAGATAAATCTTCAAAAGTTATCTAGATAAGATAAAATAAAAGTTTAGAAAATTATCTAGATAACGAAAAGACATAAAAATAATTATCTAATCCTAGATAATTTTGTTGAGATAAAAGATAATAATAATTGAGATAGACGTGTTTTTGTTATATTATTTTTTTCCTTGCAACATTTTTTTCAGTTGACATGGGGCAATCTAGAAGAATTTTCAAATGTGGAAATAGGAGATAACATAGTAAACTGAAAATCTAGGAGAATAATTTTTTTTTAACTGGGACGCTTCGCGAACGCTTTTCTAGTCGCTTTGATGGATGGTTTTTTGATGAAAAAAATCTTAAAAGTACAATTTCTATAAGAAATATTTCCCTTTAAGTGTCTCTAAAATCATAAAATATGTAATTTTTGTGATTTTAAAAAACGTTCCCATAAAGAAAAAACAAAATCGGAGTAACCGTAAAAAAAATTCCAAGAAAGTTTTATCAAGATCGGAGTAGCCGTTTGCCAAATATCACGAAACTATCTCATTAAAAATCTAAAAAAAATCGTAAAAGTACGATTTTCATAAGAAATATTTGAACGATTGTACCTAAAAACGTGGCAAGTCTAAGTTCAAAGATTTCGAAGGTCCCCTTTAAATTTTCATCAAGATCGCATATGCCGTTAAAAAAACAAAAAAAAAACACACGAGCTAATTTTTTTGAGGGGTCAGTGAAATTGAAGTCTTCGCTTTGCTCATCCAATAAGTGATTAATTATTATATTTTTGTCTACATTATTATTTATTATTAAAATATAAAAATGTTATCTAAAAGCTTAAAAAGTTTGGAGATAAACTTTATTTTATCCAGATAATAGAAAAATATAATATTAAAAAAAACTTATCTAGATAAGATAATAGATAACGGATTTTATGTTGATAGATTATCTAGATAAGTCACAACACTGGTCACAATTTGTTTGGAATGTGCACGTGTGTCATACAAAAAAAAGCAACAAACTTATTACAACCCAAAAACAAAACAACCTGTTTCGTGAGAAAAGAAGTTCCGTTGGGCATCTGACACTTTTGCTTGAATCGTGTATGACCCTTTAAACCTTTAAATCTGTTGATATTGTTTGTTATAACACTTATGTTACTAGTTATCGTCCTTTGTTTATCAGTTTTTTACTAAATAGGACAGACGTTAAATAAATAAAAATAATTAAATTAATTAAATAAATAAATAAATAAATAACTATTAGTACTCCTTTACTATCTTCAGTATATAGATCAATTGACGGCACATATTTTGTAGGGTTATTCGTGCCAAAGCGATAAAGTTCTTATTTATCTCGAAAGTTCCTTTTTCATTACTTTTTCAACTGGCTTTAGAAGCTTTCATAAGTAATAAGAACGAAGGTACAAAAATCCATTTTATTTCCGTTTTGTCAGTCGTTTTCTTAATCATTTAATACAGGCTGTATGAAAACTTATGTTAAAAAAAAAATTAAATTAGTTATAATTTACGTGTTGCCGTTAAAATCCTGTCAAATAAGATCTGATATTGACGTTTAGAGGAAAAAATTGCGATGTCGCTGAATTTTTGCAGAGACCTTCCTTAAATGATACTAATGAACATAATAAAACTCCCCTACAATCGGACTGGAGCTTCAGCCGCCATATTGGAAAATGGCGGCCAAAAAGTGTTGATTATCGAATATCTCCATATTGGTTGGAGATAGACAAAATGTTTCACTGTCAAAAATATTCCTCATTCAATTCCCTACAAAAAAGTTGTCTCCTACAGTTTTGGTAGGGGCAAAGGTTACGTCACAAAATCGTGGTCTATATGTTGCTCATTGGAGTACCAGCTAATTTCCTAATTTTCACGCCCAGCATGTAACAACGCCCGGTAAATCCGTGAGAAATCGATTGAAATACAAAAGAACTTTTGTACGGGGTGCATGAAAGCTTCCATTAGTATTTGAAAAAATCAGGTCTGCAAAATCGGATTTTGCATTTACCCGGAATTTAGGTTTTTCCATTGTTGGCATTTCCTCAAAAATGCCATATTTGACTGTCCATTATTAAGCACTAAATAGCATTGGAGGAAAAATTCTTTCTACGCACATTGAAATTACTTAAAAAATGATCCAATTAAAACTAAAGTTTAAATCCAATATGGCTGCTAATTCCTAATATTCACAATATGAATACTGTTTTCGTGATATTTTTACACTCTTTTTGTTACATAATTCACTTTGATGTTGTGGATATTAGGAATTAGCAGCCATATTGGATTTAAACTTTGGTTGTAATCGGATCATTATTTAAGTCATTTCAGTGAGCATAGAAAGAATTTTTCCTCCAAAGCTATTTAGTGCTTGATAATGGACAGCCAAATACGGCTTTTTTGAGGAAATGCCAACAATGGAAAAACCCAAATTCCGGGTAAATGCAAAATCCGATTTTGCAGACCTGATTTTTTAAATACTAATGGAAGCTTTCATGAACCCCGTACAAAAGTTTTTTTGTATTTCAATCGATTTCTCACGGATTTACCGGGCATTGTTACATGCCGGGCGTGAAAATTAGGAAATTAGCTGGTACTCCAATGAGCAACATATAAACCACGATTTTGTGACGTAACCTTTGCCCCGACCAAAACTATAAAAGATACCTTTTTGTAGGGAATTGAATGGGGAATATTTTTGCCAAAGAAACATTTTGTCTATCTCCAACCAACATGGAGATATTCGATAATCAACACTTTTTGGCCGCCATTTTCCAATATGAAGGCCAAAGCTCCAGTCCGATTGTAGGGGAGTTTTAGTATGTTCATAAATATCATTTAAGGAAGGTCTCTGCAAAAATTCAGCGACATCGAAAAATTTTTTCCTTCAAAAATTCTTATGTGACAGGATTATTAAATTATTGTACAGTACACTATAATTTGATCACCCTTTACCATCTCATTTTATATTGTTTTTTAACTTATTTATATTTGTATTTTATAAAGTAATTTTAAGAGGTTTAACTGAGGCATATTAACTAGACATTTTGTGTTTTTGCCTCATGGGCCGGCCCTTTTCTAACTTTCTATGGACTGGGAAGATCTTATTATTTTTCATTTAGTGAACAATTTAAGAAACAAATAATAAAATAATAACAATGTGGTGGCAAAATGGTAAAATTAAAGAAAAAATACAATTTTCTGCAGAGAACGTTTAGATATATATCACTTCTTAAAGAGGCACACAAAAAATGGAACATTGTATCATTTGCAAATTCAAAACGTCTTTTACTGGAAATTGTAACGTTAATAGGTATAATTCTCCCTCATTTTTAGATGTGTGCACTGCCCAAGTCTTACTCATACAAGATAAACGTCGGATGGGCCAACGACCAAGGTGACCAGGCAAAGAATGAACAAGTCCAAGTTTGGAAGAACGGAAGAAACATGGGCTCCCGTAACCGCGTCGTCGTCCTCTACTACACGCCCGTCGAAGATATTTCCATGACAGCCAAGCCGGCTGTTCCTGCCGCGCCGGCAGCTGTTGTTGCCGCCAAGCCTCCTGTGCCGGCCCCTCCACCCCCTCCCCCGGCAGCGACGACCGCCAAGCCTGCCGCACCGCCCCCACCACCCCCGCCGCGGCTGCTGCTACAACGCCGAAACCCGCGGTTCCAGCTGTGCCTCCACCACCATCTCCAGCTGCCCCGGTCGTTCCAGCCGTTCCTGGAGCCCCCGTTATCCCTGCAGTACCCGGTGCTGTTACTGTAGCAGCTGTAAAGCCTGCTGTTCCCGTTGTTCCCGGTGCCCCTGCCCTTCCTGCTGCCCCAGTCGTTCCCGGTGCCCCTGCCATTCCTGCTGCCCCTGTTGTTCCCGGTGCCCCAGTCATTCCCGGTGCCCCAGTCGTTCCCGGTGCCCCAGTATTTCCGGGAGTTCCACAAGTTCCGGGAGTTCCACAAGTACCAGCTGGCCAATTCAACCCTTATGCTCCACAAGTTCCAGGAGCGCAAGGGGCACAACTGTTTCCTGGCGCCGCGCAGTTCCCGGCTGCAAATCAGTTTGCAGGCGCTACTCAATTTCCAGGACAGATACCAGGTGCTCAGCAATTTGCTGGACAGTTTCAAGGAGGACAGCAATTTCCTGCAAATCAGCAATTTCCTGCAAATCAGCAATTTCTGGGAAATCAGCAATTTCCTGCAAATCAGCAGTCTAATGGAGCTCAACAATTTCCAGGTAATCAGCAATTTCCTGGAAATAATCAACAGTTTAATGGACAATTCCCTAACGCAAATGGAGGAAATGTAGCAAATGGAGCAGCACAGAAAGGTAAAGCGAAAGGCGGAAAGAAAACCACGCCAGGTCTGGATGAAGATTATCCTGGTGGAATGCCTGGCGGGGCTGGTGGGGCGGGAGGGGCTGGTGATAAGCCAAAGAAGAAAGCAACCAAGGGCGAAGGTGTGTGGCGATGACACATCCCCAAGTGATTCCACAGTGGCAGAAAACGTCGCCCGCGTGAAACATCAACCCTCAATACCTAGATGTACAGATTAATATATTGTTATTTATAGTCGTGTGTCTACCAATATGCAGTTTAGAATATAATTATTATATTTAAATTGATTGTTCGTTCCAAGCGGTATCTGTTATGGCCAGCAGGTCGGACGCATATGACAATCTGAAGTCATTGTTGATTTCTCACCTCAACAACAAACCCGTCTCATTTTTACCTTATATAACAATCAACTTGAATGCAAATGCTCCCGGTACTCAATACATGACTTTGGCGGTTTTCTAGTCTAGTTGGCTAAGGCGCCATTATACCGGAATGTGGAGACCGAGGTTCATCAACGGTTGGATAGATTTTTTTTCTGGTTTGTATTAAAAAATAAAGATTTGAAATATGTCAAATAATGAGCTACACTTAGAAAAGTTAGTTTCAAACACAACTTTGTAGTTTATAATCCAATTTATTTATTACAACTGATTCAATAATCGTTTTTTAATGTTTTTATTAATAATAGCTTTGGGTTTCCCAAAGATAATAGGGAGGAGTAAATTAAAAATAAATGATAAATAAATAAAAAATACACGAAATAAAAATAGATTGCTCAATCACCAAATCCAGCGAATTATCTATTACTTTCAGGATACTATTTTGACCTCCCTAATTTTCAGCACAAACAATTAGAACTTTGAAACATCCATTAAGAATATGCACGCGTGCTGCAATCAAAGAACATTATTTCAAACTTTGTATCGGAAAATGCTAACAAATATGCCCTCTGTTGGCCTATTTACTACCAAACAGTATGGACCGGCCCTCCACCAAACAGTATGTACATCCTGGACCGGCGCCTCCACCAATACAGTATGTAAATCCTGGACCGGCACCTCCACCAATACAGTATTGTAAATCCTGGACCGGCACCTCCACCAAAACAGTATGTAAATCCTGGACCGGCACCTCCACCAATACAATTTTTGAATGATTTTTTAAAAGGGACACCTCAAATTTACACAGTGGCACAAATGTCGACCATTTAATAAGATGGCCGCCAAACATACAAAGAACCACGTATATTTTATGATATGATGTTAAAATTTGCTACGCACACATGACATGTAAGTAGAAAATGTTTTTTTAATAGGGCTACCTCAAATTTACACAGTGGCACCAATGGCGGCCATTTTACAAGATGGCCGCGACTGTCAGGAAGAGAGGAAATGGAGCTTGGAATTTCTCCGCGTTGATGACAATAAAAACGAGATGATGGAGCATTGACACTAAAAAATAAATAATTATTTTTAATTTACCGATTGCAAGGATGTTTTGAGTCTAGTCCGGCACCTCCACCAATACATTATGTACATCCTGGACCGGCACCTCCACCAATACATTATGTACATCCTGGACCGGCACCTCCACCAATACATTATGTACATCCTGGACCGGCACCTCCACCAATACATTATGTAAATCCTGGACCGGTACTGATACTCGAATTCTCGACGATGAATTGAGACAAGATTTCCAAATACGCTCAGTTGAAATTGACTATGTAATTTTTGCGTAACATCAGCATTCAGCATAGTCCCTTAAAATCTACGAACTTTGGATAGCTTTTGGTGTTGGAAAGACCTTTCGGTTTATGAAATAGCCTGAACGCTGGGCCCTGATCGGTGTAATGCCTTTTCTTTATACTACGCTTTTACTGGGTTGGGTTCGTCACGGTGTCATGTCTAAGATTCAAACAAATATAATAATTAAGAAACAACTTTAATACAACTCAAGAAAACAAATTAAGTATTTAATGATATACGTACCTGTGTGTAATTGTTACACATGAAAACAATGGTTTAAATCAAATTTAAATAAATAAAAACGTCAATAATCAATATTTTATAGGTGAAAAAAAGTCTTAAACAGATGAGAGAAGTTAAATCTCAACGACAATTTAAAATTATAAATGAAAATAATTCAATATTCTTCTAACAGAATAAGACGCATATTAGTATAACAATACAACCATTAACATATAGTTATTTTCCACAATAAAAATAACAGCTGTGAAAATAACACGTATAATTATTATATTAGCTCAAAAGCAAAATTGAAAAATTAAAATGTAATTAAGAAGAGATTGGTGAATTGGTTTTAACCACGGGCAAAAATATTTTATGAAGCGGCGCGAATGAAATTGTAAATTATTATTGTTCATTGTTATGTTATAAAAAGTTTTCTTCCCCCAGCAGAAATGTTCGTACCAATAATAGAATAAGCATGTTATCAGAGACCTAAATCCGCCCTATTAAGATACCATTGAAATTCATATCACATTTCATGCATAACGGCTGAATCGCACTTTGATAACGCCCCAACTGAATTTGCTACGTTCAAGTGCCTTAAAAACTGTTGTTTGGCTGTTTCACAATAACGGATGAATATTTGCTTAGAACACACACAGTTGCTTTATGCTAACGAGACGTTATTAAGAGAAGTGATTCGACTTTTTGAAAAGAATATTTGTGATATGTTGTAAGCGTTTGTTGAAAGGTAAGGTTACGGTTCTTAACATGGTGCGACCCTTATATTTTCAAGCGAGGGTACTCAAAGAGGGTTGTAGCAATGCGATGTAAGAGACAAACGATAAATTAGACCAATAAAGTTTTTAAATGTTGCTATTATTATTATTTATGCGTTAACTGTGTTCTGGGAAAGTAACAAGTACTGCTTTTTTGAGGGGGCGGGGGGAGGAGGATGTTAAAATGGGCGCCAAAATTCTTCAGGCTTGTGGTAACTAAAATATTTATTCTTGACGATAAAAAAAGTCACCTGTTATAAGTTTGTTACATTTGTAAACGTGAAAGGGGGCGTTAAAGTAAACTTGAGCTTAGTGTCTTCTGATTCTGGTGATTCTGTAGGCTTCTAGGTCGGCACGGGCGCGGAAGTTTCCCCGTTCCCCATCTGCTTCTTCTTCCCTTCAACGCTATTTCTTATGCCGTACGTGAAGTAGATGAGAAACCCTGCAAACAGAAATAAAACCAAGGACTGACATTTATAATATTTGCCATTAAGGAGAAACATATTCCGATGGAGTGTATGTTTCTTGTTTATACACCTTTATATCCGGAATTTTCCCGTCAAGGTGGAAACATGCAAATGTGTCCCCTGTACTTAAGAAAGAAAAAGATTCAAAGAAAGCAACTACATATTTATTTACTTCCTATTCTTTCTTAAGTATAAAATATGTAGTGCACAGTAAAATGTACAATCATGTTCGACGCAGTATTTCACCCTATCAACATGGATTTGTCCGGTGACGTTCAACTTTAACCAATCTTGTCGAATACTTTATCGACCTGTCACAAAGTTTCAATGAGGGCAATTAAGTGGATGCCATTTACACTGACTTTCAAAAGGCTTTTGACAGCGTGGATCACAGATTACTCCTGTTGAAACTTCAGGGTTTTGGAATCAATGGGCAACTTCACAAACTCTTGACCAGCTACCTTAGCGACCGAACCCATCAGTCCGTGGTCCTGGACGAAGGAAAGTCAAAATCGGAAACTGTCACTTCCGGTGTGCCCCAGGGGTCAATTCTGGGGCCCCTACTTTTAACCTTTCGTTATTGACATTCTCAGCTGTGTACAAAACTATTACTAGCCAACTTGACTGTGTTCACCTACAAATGGATGTGGATAGTTTGTCGAAATGGTGTAGTTAATGGAAACTTACTTTAAATGTTACAAAGTGCAATAGTATTACCTTTTTAAAGAAAAAAATTCGTGTTAATTTTAATTATCAACTCAATAGAACCAACTAAATAAATGCAAGCTCGATCAGAGACCTTGATGAAGTCATGGCGAGTGTCGTATCTTTTAACAAACACTTTTAGTCAAATTTTCCCAAAGCATACAAGCTTCTGGGTCTGATAAGACTAAACTGTTGAAAAGAATTCTCTTTTCAAACAACATGGTGTCTCTTTGTTGCATTAGTAAGGACCCCAAGTAGAATACGCTAGTGTAATTTGGAATCCTAACAGGTAAAAAAAGTAGAAAACATGGAAAAAATTCAAAAATGATTTATCTTGTTATGGTGCATTTCATCAAAAATTGAATACCACAGACGCGACGACGACCATTGCAGATCTTTTAAATTTACTCCACTGATTGACTGGTGACAGTACATTTACATTATCTTTCTCTACAAACTGATGAACAACGTTTTGATACCAGCTGAATAGAGCAAGTTAATATTCACGTACCACCCAGAACAACAAGGAACCCTTCCACTTTCAGTGTTAATAAAAGCAGGAACAATGTACATAAAACAGCTGTCTAAACAGGGTACAAGACACTTACAACAAATTAGTATCACACAACAACAATATTGATATATTTAGCACCAATCTTCCAAAGTTTAAACTTGACATACTTGATGTGATATTGCCGGAAAACGAGACTTGTTACCAAACCATAACGCAAATTAACCAATATTTTACAACATGTTATTTGTTGTTGAAGATGCATATTCCAAAAGTAAGTTTGTTGATAATAATATTGAAGAATAGTACAACGCCAAAAAAAAGTTATATTTCTGAACTATTGGATTAGCTTAGATTAATTAACCAGTTTCCTTAATGCAGAATGCAGGGCTTAATAATTGTGGAACTCTTTGAAGCGTCGTACAATGGGATTGTAGTTAGCACCATGTGTATCACGCCAGAATAGTGCAGGCCGACATATCTCTATCAAATCACATACTTATTCAAAATATGAGAGTTTTTTGGTTGTTTTAATTAACACTGGCACAAAAAATAATTTTATGAATTATTATTACCTAGGAAGTACGATGACAAATGAAGCAAATATATGGAATGAGGTAAAGCGAAGGGTGGGACTGGCAGAAAAGTTTTACCAGAAGGTAAGAAAACTGATTTGGAATGAGCAGTTCCACTAAAAAAAATGCAAAATGCTGCTATACAAACAATATTACCTACCAATTTTAACATATGGCGCGGTAACATGGCCAATGGATGGAAAGAAGAAAGTGCAGTACAAGCAGCTGAGATGAAATTCATCCGCAGTGTGGAAGGTGTCACTAAGATGGACAAGGTACGAAGAAGTGTGATACGGAAGAAAGTGAGAGTTGAGAGCCTAAAGTACAAGATGGGTAAGGACTACGATGGTATGGCCACATGAGAAGAATGGAGAAGAATATGATCCCAAGACAAGCATTTGAAGGAGTGAATGAGAGAAGAAGAGTGAGAAGACCTAGGGATAGATGGCAAGACCAGGTACAAGCAGATGTGGAGAAAAGAGGAGAGGATTGGGCAGTGGTGGGAGATAGAGAGAGATGGTGGGAAGATAGGAAAAAGTGGAGATTTGGTGTCACGACAAGAGAAAGAAATACACGAAGATCATTTAGTTCAAGAAAATGATGTGTCGAGCTTGGCAGACCAATACTGATTCCTGGGATGCCCAAGACCAATGGTGGAAACACCCCTTTACCCAACTATATAGTTGTTGGAATAAAGAGTAGCGATATATATATTAAAATGTTGTCTGATCGCAACATGCACATATCGATGCAAAAAAAAATCCCAAAGATTCAATTGTTTTATCAGAACATTGATGGTCGAAAAGCAATCCAGAATGTACATGTTTTTTTTTTAGCGATTAAGCAACTTTTAAATGGGCATTTCACACTGTAAAAAAAGTTGGCCCGATCACATCCATCCTTCAAAAGTTTACATCGGACTTACCAATGAACATCCACACCCCGAGTCTGATCCAAGTACTAGAACGCAGCTGCAGCATGAGGTAAATGTTACCAAGAATGCTGAAAGCTGGAAGTATAGGCACAAGTGGCACCTGTAACAGAACAGCGTAAGATAAGTGTTCATTAGGATGCTGAGTGCAGGAAGTACAGGAACAAGTGGTTAGTGGTAGTAACTAGGAAAACGCTTAAGTCCCGTCGCGTTGATGGATGAGCTTTTTTGTAAGTTTTTAGATTGCGTGGGATCTATTTACTTATCAAGTGCCTTTGTTGATTGTTGTCAAGTTTCTATTGTTACTTGTAAATTGTCATTATAAACCTAAAACAAACTCATATTAAAACCTTTTTTCTATGGATTCTTGCTATCTTTTTTAACTTTTTCTTTCAAAAAGCAATACATCACCATTACCTTAATGTCCTTGTGAAATATGAACGTTGTAGCCCTACCCGTTTGGTTAGAATCGGCCCAAATGTCACAAAAATATCGCACAAAAAATCGGAAAAATTGTAAATGTACGATATTCATGAGAAATATTTCTTCGATTGTATTCAAAAACGTAGCAAGTCTCATTTCAGAGATTTCGAAGGTCCCCTCAAATTTTCATCCAGATCTAAAATGCCGTTTTCCCGGTAGAGAGCAAACAAACAGACAGAAAAAAAACAAAAAAAAACATTTGAGCTACATTTTTTGAGGGGTCAGTGAAATGGTCTTCGCTTCGCTCATCCAAAAACCTAAACGAACATACCTTAAACTTTATTCCGACTGTGGTGTTAGGCTGTAGGCTCAGAACAACTAGAGTCCCCACTATCGCGATACCGATGAAAGACAGGATGCAGATGACCCACACTGTGCGATCGATAATCTCGTCAATGCCGAATGTCAGAATGGTACAGAACATTACTGCCAACACACCTGAAAGTAAACAAGTGTGATGATTGAAGTCGAGGAGGTTTATGCTATCGCAAGAATTAATAAAATGAAATGAAACAAATAAAAATAAATTCTTATTTTGAGTCAACCCACTTAACCACATATAGCTAAAAAAAAAGTGGGTGACTTAAAATTTAAAGCGTTTGACACCATCGACGAGCGGACAACGTCAACTAGAGACCGGTGTATTATTTAAGTGGAAAACACCGATCAATCAAGCTGGACACGATAACACCAGCGGACAGCGCTAGAATAAACAAGGCTTTGGAACAACCTTAGAATTTATTTTGTGCCTCGTTGCTAGGACAGCTTCAAAGTAATTACCGACATGAATGAAAGATCATTTTACATTGGTCGTATCACTCTGTTATCTGTGGTCGTATTGAGACACGGATTTACTTATCATCATCATTATCCATCGCCGTTTCCTACTTCTGGCAGGGTCAGTTTGGGTTTTCCAACCAAATTCTTCCACTTCTTTCTATCCTCCCACAATCGTGTCTCTGCTACATCCTCCCAGCTCTCTCCTCTAGTATGTAGGTCTCTTGCTATGGTCTCCTTACATCTCTTCCTTGGTCTCCCCCGTCTTCTTCTTCCTTCAATCCTTTTCTCATACATTCTCCTGGGCATCCTCTCTTTCGTCATTCGTTTCATATGCCCAAACCATCTCAGCCGTGTCCTTCCCATCTTGTCACCTAACTTCTCCACCCCAAGCATCTCTCTGACTCTGATGTTCGTATTTCTAATTCTATCTCTTCTTGTCTTGCCTACTGCGCTCCTCAGGAATCTCATCTCCGCCGCCTGTATTAAGATTTCTTCTCTATCGCCCATAGTCCAGGTTTCTACCGCATATCTGAGGATCGATATGAAATAGGTCTTGTATAGTATTCGCTACAGGGTTCTTACGTAGAAAGTTTGGGTTGTCCGTTACTAAAGGTCACTTAGATATTCCCTTTTTCCGAATGTTCAGTGTCCACCTAGTACAGTGGTTTAAAAATATTTTCGGGTCACTTTTTTGGCACCACAAAGTTCTGCACAGTTGCCCCCTTCACTTCAGAAACCATTGTTCAAAAGGAGTTGCAAAGTACCAGTAAGGAAGTTAAAGGCAAAAATGGTGATCAGGTCTTTAAAAACGTCAAAATAAATAGGACTACAACATGCTTTGGGTTTGGGATTTCTCAAAATAGAGAAGTAAGTTATAGGGAATTTGCATAAGTTCCAGATATCGGTAAAAGTATCTGCAATATATAGATATTCTTCTAAAAATGATATAAACGTTAATTTAAGGTTTTAAAAGTTCATCGTTCAATATCTATTGAGGGTCAAAGTTTGACCTTTTAAATTTCCCGCACATTTATTTTGAAACGGTTGCCTACGTCACCGGCCTTCATGACGAACACGGCCGCCTAGATAAACAACGAAATTCCCTCCATTTACCAAAGTCTTTGGTTCTTACAACAATGGCCAACAATAAACAACAGTTGATGTTCTTTTCCAAGTTTTATAATCAACATTGTGTTTTTACTTATTATCAATTAAAATGCGGTTAAAACTTACGTTGTGATATTACAAAATGTATAAAATAAAATATTAAGCATATTGGAACAAACAAGATGTCAAAATGAGCTTGTACAGCCAAGATAATCTCCGAAAGCGAGATACTTGATATATCGTTACGGGATTGGTTGATTGGTATCATGAAGGCTGGTGACGTATGACCCGTTTTTTCCCGCCAAAATATGTAGGAAACTTTAACCCTTATTTTATAAATGAAAATATTCTCAAAATCAAGAAAATAAGATATTTTTGTGTAAAGGAAGGTGACCTTAACCCAGTAGAACCATCAAATAATGTTATGCAAATTCCCTATTGAAGCAACAGTTTGTCATACAAGAATGCACAAATTAAACTTCCCCGTACTTGAACTTCTTCGGTGGTGGTGCAAGGTTAAAAAAAACTTTTTGAGTCGTGATTACCTTTTCCCCCGCCCCCTTGCCACTAAGATTATTATGTATAATCGTTGTTGAGGAGCAATGCAATATTTTATGTAACGCTGGAGGTCATATTCCGTTATCAATGTGAGACGTTGCACTGTCACAGACTGAAGAAAGAATTTGATCATAGATGGGAGATTTGAAATTTCCTTTTCAGTGGCGAAACCTCTGATATAAATCATTTATAGTAGGCTTAGATCCTCAGTCTTGGTCCACTTCCGTGACAATTTGATCCATCTTGAAATTACAATTTGCATGTTAAGTAGATGGGAGCGATTTGTAGCCCGATTTTCTTTAAAGATTGCCGTCGGTTTGACAGGTGAGCATATTAGCCATTAACACCAAATGATTACTAAATTTCCTAATGCAATAACTTATTATTATTTCTGTTTGTGCATTCCCATGTTGCACAAGCTAAAACCATATCAAACAATCCAGTAAAATACTTTATTGCATTAAAATAACATTAATTAAAACGCTAAATCGCCATTTTGAAGTGGTTAGATTGACGATTTAATTTGCTGGCGCCTTTGCGAAGGTTTTGGATACTGCGGATCTAGCCTACTATTAGTGGTAGCGGTACACGACATGAAAAACGAGAATACTGCACTTTTTGAACACGGTTTGCCGCTTTGCACAGTGTTGTAGGTGGGACCAAAAGTAATATTTAAGGATGTGGAGGCACTCGAAATTTCCATTAGAATTCAAAATGGCGGCCAGTTTTCAAACAAATGTTCTCAGATGCAAAAATTCTTTTGTTGTGACTAATATTCCATGTTTGGTATCGTTTTCGTATCTATCTTCTTCTCATCGGAACGCTTTGTCCGTGAGTGGCAATGTAAATGCCGGCCTCTGATGGCCATAATAAATTACGGTTTGAAGGGGTGCCTGATGATGAGAACGCGGAGTCGTGGATTTTTCCAGACTGTATGATTGGGAAGGGGGGGGGGGTTTAATTTGGGGAATAGCGGATCATCCGCCAGATAATTGTACAGTATGATGATGTGGGTGGGGGCAAAAAATAAGTTTACAGTAGGAACGGTTTTGTTATTCCCGTCTCTTCTTGGCGGGCGGTGGAAGACCTCCTTGGAACATCGGGGGCCGCTTTCGGTTGAGATGACGAGGTGGTATGGTGAGAGGTGTTCTGATTGCTGATATAGGTCTGATATATATGACGTTTGGGCTCGGAAGGAAACTGTGTCTGCGCCTGGATGGTCGGATTTCTTCTGTCTGGTAGGTCGTTGTAGAATGTTCGGGAGACATCACGGAGGTGCTCGGCTATTGATGCCATTTCTTGGTCTTCGGTGAGAAGGTGGATGGGAGTTCGCGCGGGGCGAAGGACACCATTCGCAAGATTCTTTTCTGTAGCCGTTGTAGTGAATCAAGATTGCTGAGTGTCACACCGGACCACACTGGGCATGCATAGGCGATGGCCGTCGGAGAATCTGTTTGTAGATGGTCAGACGGTCAGATAAATCAATTTGCGGGAAGTAAGTAGAGGGCGTAGGGCTGCCGCTTTTCCAGTGACTTTGCGATGGATGTTTTGAATGTGTTTAACCAGGTAAGGCGCGCATCCATCTCCGTACCAAGGTAGTTGGCAGATGCTGACCATGGGATCTGTACTCCTGCTAGCTCCAAATAGGGCAGTAGCGGCTTCCGTCGCTTTGTGAATAAACCGCTTTCGTTTTGGATGGGTTAATCGAAGTTCGCCACTTGGCATACCAGGCTGCCATCTTGTTGAGACCTGCCTGGAGTAAAGCTACGGTCAGTGTAGGAGATCTTGCAGTAGCTGCCAGGGCATCATCGTCCGCGAATAAATGGATATCCACATCAGGAGGAAGTTTAGGGAGGTCCGCTGAGTATATATTGAATAGGAGTGGACTTAACACAGATCCTTGTGGTACACCCGCTTTGATTGGTCGTGTAGTAGAGACTGCTCCGAGCCAAGAAACTTTGAACGATCGCTCTTTTAGGAATGATCTTATTAGGTGCTGTAGGTGCAGCGGAAATTTAAGTTGTTCCAGCTTGAACAGGAGGCCGGCGTGCCAGACTGTGTCAAAGGCTTTAGCCACATCAAGAAAGACAGCTGCCGTACCATGTCCGGAGTTAAACCCATGGGTAATTTTGTTGGATAATCTGAGCAGTTGGTGCACAGTTGATGCTTGCTTCACAAAGCCATATTGAGTGTCTGGTATGATAGAATTTTCGTCCACGTGGCTCTGGAGGCGAGTTCGAATGATCTTCTCGTAAACCTTGGCCCAGACATTGAGAAGACTAATAGGTCGGTAGCTTGCTGGATCTCTTGGCGGTTTTCCTGGTTTGGTATGGCTACAACTCGTGCTGTTTTCCATGGATGTGGGAAGTAGCATTCTCGCAACGAGGCGTTTATTATGCTAAGTAGGCAGCAGTGAGCAACTGCAGGAAGTTGATGGATAACGGTTTTGTTAATTCCGTCTGGACCCGGGGCTTTCCTTGGCGGAGATCTCGAAGAATTAACGTCAGTTCTGCAGAGGTGCACAAATCGCTAGCAGGTAAAGGTGGTTTTATTGCTGTTGTATAGTACCGTTCGATGGGTCCGTCTATGTCAGGCGATGAGGCGACTGGAGCAACAGTCTGAAAAGCGTTCTCCATAACGTCTGCTAGGGCGTTAGCCTTTTCTGTGCTGCTGAGTGCCGGTCCAGATGGTGCGTCCAGTGGTGGATTTGGAATACCACGTTTAGATAGTGATTTAACCATGGGCCAGATGGAGTGGTCGGCAACTGACAGAGTTTGAAGTTTTTCCTCCACTGATGTCGGCGGTGTGCAGCAATATCGCGGCGTAGCTCTCTGCATAGCTTGTTGTATTCAATGTGCAGGTCAGGCGTTCGAAACGCCTGCCACCGTCGACGGGTAGTATTCTTTATTAGAACCGATCGCTTAAGCCCTGCAGGGAGGTCCATGTACGATGGCGTTGGCCGGGTAGTCCTGGGAACTGCCGTATCAAATGCTGAAACGACACTAGTCTCAAGATGAAGAAGGCACTCTTCAATTCTCTTAGGATTTATCAATAGAGGCACTGGGTTGCTCAGATTTTGGGTCACAAGCTGACGGAAAAGGTCCCAGTTGGCTCTCTTGTAGTCTGGAACTGTGTGTGTAGAGGATACTAGGGTAGTGTTCCCCAGGATCAGAAGTACTGGATCATGGTCCGACGTCAACGCCTGGAGCGTTTGGAGGTCATAGGATACTCTGACATTCCTGAGTATGGCAATGTCCAGAACATCCGCGGTCATCCTATTTATAAGGTGGAAATATGTTGGATCGACAGGGCCAACAACCGTGTAGCCAAAGTCCACGTAGTGTGCCAGTAGTTGGGCACCCCTATGGTTTTCTACAACCGAGTTCCAGTGCTTATGCTTTGAATTTAGGTCGCCTGCCACAACAGTGGGTGTGGTTCCTGGAAAGAGTCCCTCTATATCCGGGAGGTGAATGCTTCCTCAAGGTGGGTGGTAGACGGATATCAGTCGAGAGGTCCTCCTGGCGAGGTCACTTCTACTGCAGTATCTTCAATCAGTTTGACCGGTGTTGGACGCCCCAGCTGATGATGGTTGTTTCCGTTTGTTGCGAGAATGGCTGTTCTCCCTCCTCTTCGTGTTGTTGTAGCTGTTGGGCGGGTCAGTTCTAATGACAGAGTATCCTGGAACTGTCCACTTTGGTAGGGTAGAAGGTGAGTTCATTTATCAGTGCAATATCAATTCGGTTGATTTTTAAAAGGTGTAACAGTTCTGGAGTTTTTGCAATTACGCCTCCATTGGCGTTCCAAAACAAAATAATAAGCTTCCGGGATTTAGGGGCCATGTTGGGTACATTTAGCTAATTCGACTAGCATGTCAGCCAATGTATTTAGGATAGGGCTGGGATTTAATTCCTTGACTGCTTCAACGATGCCCATTATAATATTCCAGATCTTTGGGCTTAGGGCGGCGTTCGGAGACGCGGTATGATTTGGAAGTTTGTAGGATGGTTGCGATGGCTGGTGTTGAAGTGGTACTCGCTGGTGAGGACGAGGAGTTGGGTGCTGTGGTTTCTGTTGTTGTATGATAGGGAACTGTGAGTATCCTTGATTTGTTGTTGCAGAGGCATATGAGACGCCAGGACGTGCGTATATAGAGGTTAGTTCGGCGGAATAACGAGGGTTTGTTGCCTTCTTTGACAGGCGACGTCCTTGGGTTGTGCGAGGTGGAGCCTGCTGGTCACAGGCCTTTTGGTACGCTGGGCAGCGACGGGAAGAAGCCGGATGGTCTCCTCCACAGTTAGCACAGGTTGCTGGCATCGTTGGTGGTTTAGTACAGGAAGTGGATGTATGTGTGAGTGCGCACTTGAAACATGTTGGCGGTAGATGGCAAAAGGCTGAGCTGTGGCCATACATTTGACAGATTTATAGCACTGCTTAGGTCCCTGCGGTCCTCTGTACTTTTCGACAGTTACGCGATGGTGGCATACGCGTTCAATTGAATGGATTGATTTCCCATTTTCGGGGCCCACAGAAGCGGACGACACGACAAAGAGGGGCATCGGTCTACGCACACCTTCCACGGGACGGTGGAACAGTTGTTGAACATCTGCAAATACGAAGTCCTGGTTTCGCAAATCTTCTTTTATGTCGTCTATGTCGACAGTTGCTGATAGCCCACGCATTACAACCTTTTTCAGGCGTTTTTCAGCAGTGGGGAAAGTATAGAATTGAATGTCTTGTTCTCGGAATGTTACTTCCAGGGCTTTATAAGTTTGAATATCTTCTGCTTTTACTCTAAACGAGTCTTTCGTAGAAGAAAGAGTGACACGTCCAGTGGTGGATCGTCGAACCAAGTCCATCATGACTCGATGGTTGGGGACGCCAAAGACAGTGATTGGGGGAACACGCTCCGCTTTTTGGGAGTGTGTCGCCTGGGTAGTTACATTTGTGGCAGTATTAGTTTTATGTGAATTGTGTGTGGCAGTATTAGTTTTATGTGAATTGTGTCTGTTGCTGTCGTCGGATCCCGAGGAGGAGATGACGTCACCGCTAGGTTGACGTCCATTTTGATCGTCCAAGTCCATCTCGTCGTCGGCAGATAACTCTTGGTCTAGCAGACTGCGTATGTTGGTAGGGTCGTTTTGGAGCGGGGCGAAACGGTTTGACAGGGGGATTCCATGTTGGGGTTGGGAGGTGGAAGTGCGGGAAGTCGATGGCTGGCAATTAAAGATGCTATTGTCTGCTTTTTTTGAAGAGTGTGCTTTTCACTTTTCCTCTTCGTTTCTGTTTTTTGTCGTTTTGCTGCGAAGGCAGAAGTGGTTTACTATGGATTTGAGTTGAATCTTGTTTTGTTTGTGCATTATACTGGTCTACCAAGTTTTGTGGTAGCGAACCAGTTATCTGAGTGCTAGTGGACGGGGTGGGCTGGGAGTCATGACGGTTGTCAGTGTACTTGCAATAAACCGATTACCTAATCTCTAGCAAGCGTCTACTTGGCGACATGCCAGAGGGCAAAGTCCACACTAGTGGAGTGACTCGTAGCTCTGCTCCTGCTGTGAGTTGGCCAGTAATGATGTAATGCTATGGCTGCTTATAATAATAACTACGCAAACTCTTAGTTAATATTAAACTAAGAGCTGTTAAGTTAAGGCTGTATATAATGTCAGTATGAAAACAGTCGCTATGCGGCTGTAGGCACGTGACAGTAGTATTCTGCTAATGGATTGTATCCAAACTTACGGAATATGCGTTGATGTCGCGGCTTGTTTACGTAGCACGGCACTGAACACATCCGTTCGCTGCGAGCTCTGACTCGCGAATGATCGTTTTCGTATATTTTCGAATCGAATAACACGAAAATAATGTCAAAATGAACACTCGGGTGAAAATCTAGAAGTTTCACATGTATTTAGTAGTATTTTCAAGAAAATCTTCTTAGATTAGATCCGACGAAGAAATTCCCTTACCCAACCCTGTGAATGCTTCTAGCACAAATTATTAAGATAATAATGTTTAATTTAAAACTCCAATTCATGTTTTTACTTATTGGTCAGTCATTGCTGAGGCAGCCATAGGTGTCCAACAGGTGGTTAATGATTATTGTGCTGATTATTGTGCTGCACTTTTTTAACACAGTTTGGCACTTGGCTCAGTTGTAGCTGGTACCGAATAGATTTCTTTAAGATGTGGAGGCAATGAAAATTCCATTGGAATCCAAGATGGCGGCGATTTTTGGAATGTTGACTTAAGGGACAAAATTCTTGCAGTTTTTCAAATTCATCTTGTGTTTGGAGTCATTTTCGTATGTAAGTGGCTCTCAGAATACAAATATTACTTCAATATGGAAGACAAGAAGAGATAGAATTAGAAATACAAACATCAGAGAGATGCTTGGGGTGGAGAAGTTAGGTGACAGGATGGGAAGGACACGTCTGAGATGGTTTGGGCATATGAAACGAATGACGGAAGAGAGGATGCCCAGGAGAATGTATGAGAAAAGAATCGAAGGAAGAAGAAGACGGGGGAGACCACGGAAGAGATGGAAGGAGACCATAGCAAGAGACCTACATACTAGAGGAGAGAGCTGGAAGAATGTAGCAGAGACGCGATTGTGGGAGGATAGGAAGAAGTGGAAGAATTTGGTCGCGAAACCCAAGCTGACCCTGCCAGAAGCAGGAAACGGCGATGGATAATGATGATGATGATGATGGAAGTGAAATAACAAAAACCAAGAAACTGAGTATTTTGTTGAATTTAAACTCAATACTGGAGTTTACTTGGCCTGTGTTTACTTTGTGACGTTGTTAAGAGGAATCGCTGAGGCTGGCTCGGAGACGAGTTTAAGAAATCCATTACGACTATTTCTAAATTAAACCATTGATTTTGAATTAAAAAATCGTTAAATCTCCGTAATTTACTAAATTTTTGTGAATTTTGGGAATTTATTCCAAGTGTACAGATTATTTTAACGCATATTTTAATACTGGATATTAACGGTCAATGGGAACGTGCAGGTTAATTTTGTTTTATCGCAAGATAAACGGCTTGGTGGTAATTTCCAGAACTGAAATCCATATTTTGGACTTCCCATTTTTTCGCATTTTGGACTTTTGTCTCGCAATGGATCTTTTTGGCTCATTCTTTGCAACAAAGTGTGGATTTCTTTATAAAAGTACTTTGTTAACATTCATGCAAAATTTGGTAATATATTACTAACCGTTCAGCAGAAATCATCAACACCTGAGTGCGCGCATTTAAGTTGGGCCATGTTATCTCAGCGAATTTTAATCCAATGGCCCCTTAAAAATGGTAACTAACCTGTTCAAAGAATCTCTTAAACGCATAGTTCCTTGATTTCTTGTTTTTGACCACACACATTCCTCTCGTTGGTTGACATATCATTTCAAAGACCTTGAAGAGCTCTCAAAAATGTATTTATTTATTTATTTATTTATTTATTTATTTATTTATTTAAAAGCATTTCGTACAGATTCATGTGGTAGCACTCAAGGCTTCCGAATATTGAAAATAAGTCAATTTTTAAAAGTTTGTTAAGAATATGTTGAAATAAAGTCAGTGGTACTATAGAAGACCTTGTCAACAAAAAAATCGTTCAGCTTTCGCTTGAAAGCATCTCGCGTCGGAGCCTGTGTGATCTCTCTTGGAAGACAGTTTGTTACTTTTACACCCAAGTGGAGTGGGGTTTTGTCCAGCTTCTTTAGCCTGTGCCGCTCAACGAATATTTTCCCTGCAGTTCTTGTATCATGGTTATGACGTCGGCTCCTGTGACCGTCAGCAAGGGATTGTCCCTAATGAACAGGGCCAAGGCCTTAATATGAATACCAGGAAGTGTCATGATACCAAGAGTTTTGAAGGCTGCTCGACAAGATTCTGTTGGTTGTAGTGCAGCTATGTATCGGATCGCTCGCTTTTGAAGTCGAAACACCCTTATACTATCGGAGGCACCACCCCAAAACAGCACTCCGTATTGGAGATGGGACTGGAGAAGAGCAAAGTATGCAGTTTTCACCGTTTTCACAGTGCACTGTCTCATTAGGATTTTTATGCTGAAACATGCTGTGCTTAGCTTCTTACATAGTGAGTCGATGTGACGACTCCACTTTAGCCTGTAGTCGATGATTAGACCCAAAAACTTGGCGTCCGTGGAGACCTCGACCGGGGCCTCCAGGTGGGGTTGCTCCCCCTTTGCACAGCTCACAGCGTTCATCGTGAGTTTAGTGGAAACTTTATAATCCGCAAAACTCCCCAACCATTCTCTGCCCTTGCCGTAGATCCAGCACACGAACAAAATAATGCTCTTATTAAGGGTGACAGTGGTGCAGTGGGCCTAACAGAAGATCCAGCTGCTCTTTAGAGGTGGTCAGTTGCATGTCCTGACCTGACTGACCATTAGCACTCAGAGGTTTTCACGCATTCACTGGTTGTGACACTGTCTGCTTTTAATTCCAAAGGCAAGCGATCTGCCTGAAAGAAGTGGAAAGCTTATGATTAAGTTACTAGTGCGTTAACTGCCATCTCTAGACCCCAAGCATTACTACAGCCTGACGTCATACAACTCCTTGAACATTTTGACGCCATTCTCTATGGAGTAGAGAGTGAAATGAGTAGAGTAAACGAAGAACGAAAATATCTGCTGTTGCCAAGAGTAAGCCATTGGTGATCTTCCTCCTACAGTTGACATCCTTACCCTTACGCTCTTCGTGCCACATACAAAAGAGGACACATATGAGGTCAGGCAGACTGTCACTACTGATCTACCATCTCCAGCTGATTGGGTTTGGGCACATGCAGCAAGAAGGAATGTGGACTCCCCAATGGACTAAGTGTGGCTGAGTTGCTGAGAACTACTAAAATGTGGTTGTAAACAAGGCTACACAACTAGGCGCGTATATGTGCTTACGCAAGTGTCCAGTGCAACATGCTGATGTGTACCAACTGCAAAAGCGAATGTCAGAATTCCACCCAAAAGAGCTATGTGTGAAGTTAGTGTAGAACGCGGCGTAGAATTAATAAATTGCTGTAACCAGAAAATCTTAAATACTACCTATTCTTTAATAAATATTATTCAATTAGTCGATTTGTGAAAATAGCAGTAGTGAGTTTGTAAATTGTACGTATCATTAATATTTTGAGCTCAAATTCGTGTTCACTGGCTCAATTTAATATGAACTTAACACCAAACATGACATTATTAGTCGTTTTGAGCATAATTTTGTGTCCAAAGGTCATTTCCAAAAATCGCGGCCATCTTGGATTCCAATGGAATTTTCATTGCCTCCACATTATTTAAAAAATCTATTGGGTACCAGCTACAACTGAGCCAAATGCCAAACTGTGTTAAAAAGTGCAGCATAATAATCAGCACAATAATCAAAACCACCTGTTGGACACCTCTGGTTGCCACAGAAATGACTGACCAATAAGTTTAAAAAAATGAATTGGGGTTTTTAATTAAACATTACAATAATAATAATTTGTGCTGGAAGCATAAACAGGGGTAGGGTAAGGTATTTTCTTCGTTGGACCTAATCTTAGAAGATTTTCTTGAAAATACTACTAACTACATGTGAAACTTCTAAAATTTCACCCGGATGTTTATTTTTACATAATTTTAGAGTTATTCGATTCGGAAGTATTCGAAAACGATACCAAACATGATTTATTAGACACATCAAAAGATATTTTGTATCTGAGGACATCGTTTTGAAAAATGGCCGCCATTTTGAATTCTAAGGGAAATTTCGAGTGCCTCCACATCCTTAAAAATTACTTTTGGTCCCACCTACAACTGTACAAAGCGGCAAACCGTGTTCAAAAAGTGCAGTATTATTTTGCATACCGCTACCACTATATAGTTGGTTAATATCTATGGTTGTAACTATATGGGCTGAGCTGAGAGAGGGTTGGCGGAGGGGAACATATTATGTGTAAGAATTTGTACTTCCTTCAGTCCCCTATTGTACTAGGATACAAACTTTTGTCGCATGTGACTATACCCACATATCCCATCCGCAAGTCGTACTGATACATAATCGTTCGTGGCTACAAAAATGTTTTCCAGACAAAAATCACGTACAAGTTACGTCAATGCTCCCAACAATATAATTTCGACTTTTGATTGTTTGGTGAGTGAGGTAGGCCTACTCACAGAAAATGCCGGCTGTACACTTGGCCAGCAAAGCAGAATCTTGGCTCGGATTTTTATTTCTGTTGAGATTGAAGAGCAATGTGAAGAAGTGAAGGGACTGTTTCTCCGCTGTTGCATCACCCTCGCGGAGTTCTTCAATGGGCTCGGGATCTTCATACCTATAAAGCAACAACATAATGCCGACACAAGAGAGAATAATTAACACGAGGCTAACGCCAAAGTCGTTGTAAGACGAGTGAGCGAGTCATGTGTTGTGTACCCGATAACGTTCCCTTTTCTCCCCCTGCCTAAGGTTGGATAAAGTTTGCATGGATCTGTCCTCCCTGGCTTATAGGCTAGAGTGGCGCAATATGGCCTTACAGTGTTGACGAGCCCTTATACCAACTAAACTCCAAACCCTAACATTTATACCTTATATATTAATAAATTTAATGCAAATATTTTCGAGTCGTCTAACAACTTTCATTTTCTTAGTCTTGTTGGCTAAGGCGCCTTTATACCCGGAATTTTGTACCCCCGGGTCCAAACAACAGTCGGGAGAGATTTTTTATTTCTAAATTGTATTAAACAATAATAGAACAAGTTTTGAAATGCATATTAAGAACAAAAGAAAACACGAAATACGTGTAAATTGCAAGGTTTACTCAATCTCCCAGTGGAATGATGGGGAACCTTTACGTGTAAGATTCGATACACTAAAGACTTGTACCGGATGTCTGTTTGAAATTTTAGCTCAATCTGTTCAGACGTTCGGCCGTCCTAGAACGAACGAACTAACTTTACACATTCACTTACTCACTCACTCACTCACTCACTCACTCACTCACTCACTCATACACTCACTGACATATTAAAAACAGGCTAAGTCCCGTTTTTGTTGAATGGTAAGACTCAGTCGCTTCGCTCCCTTGTCTTATTTAAACCCTAATAAATTTGAGTTTACTTGCAACTTTCTATAAAAAGATTATGTTTTCTGCCAACTATGATTTAAAATATTATCTTTTATCCCTCCATGGTAATGGTAACATACTTTTTGTTAATAACTTTCTACTTTGCTTTCTCTAGACAAGCTTTTGTTCACTTTATCTCAGGTTATTTATAAGAAATTTAATTTGTATTTATAAGAAATTGAAAGTTTGGAGACTTAGTGAGTTATCAATAAGGGAAGAGTACCAGCAACTGATAAGTAATGATATTTCGAAGAGAGAGATTCAAGGAGTGGAGGAAGAATGGGGAGCATTTAAGAAAACTTTGGTGTAGGCAACAGAGAAAACTTGTGGAAGAACGAGTGGGATGAGAAACGAGATGGTAACAAAGTGGTAGAATGATTATGTAAAGAAGAAAGTAAATGTGAAAAATAGACCATGGAGGGAGTACATGAAAGATAGAACAGATGAGAAGAAAGAATTGTACAAAAATGCTAAGAGAGAAGCACAAAGAATTGTCAAGAGTACTTCAACCAATTGTTAAATGAAGGAGCAGAAGAAGTAGAGGACAGGCATGAAGAATTGGAAGTTAGCAGGGAAGATGTGGAAGTGAATGGTCCAACCTTGCAAGAAGTGGAGATGGCACTGAAAAGAATGAAAAATGGAAAAGCAGCAAGAGTTGATGAACTGGTGATAGAGATGATAAAGGCAGGCGGCCCAGTTACCATGCAGTGGCTGTATTGAGTTATTTGAATTGTGTGGAAAGCAAAGAAGATACCGGATGACTGGAGAAAAGGAGTTATAGTGCCGATTTATAAGAAAGGTGATCGAAAAAATGTAGTAATTACAGGGGGATCACTTTACTATGCCACACAGCAAAGATTTATGAAAGGATTGTTGACAGAAGAATAAGAGGAGAAATTGACCTCATGTTGAATGAGGAACAATACGGATTTAGATGGGGAAAAATCCACAAAAGATCCTATATTCGTACATAGACAGGCCAATGAAAAGAGTTGGGAGCTTGGAAGAAGAATGAGTATGGTCTTCTTAGACATAGTAAAAGCGTATGATAGTGTGCCAAGGAAAGTGGTATGGGAGAGTCTGGAAAGAAAAGGAGTGGATAATGGGCTGATAGACATGGTTAAAAGTATGTATGCAGTTTGTGAAAGCTGTGTGAAAACACAATTTGGATTGTCAGGGTGGTTTCAAATAACAACAGGGTTATGGCAGGGAAGTGTGTTGTCACCTCTGTTATTCTTAATCGTGACGGATGACATCCACAACAAGGTGAAGATGGAGTCAATGGAAGATGGGGAGGTTATGTTGTTTGCTGATGGCTTGGTGGCATGGTCCGAGTATGAGGAGGATATACAGATAAGATATACAGACGTGTGGAATAGAAACATAGAAGAAGCAGGTATGAAAATAAGTGTTGTAAAGAGTGAAGTCGTAACTATGCCAGGAGAAGAGGGCACAGGGAATTATCAAGCACAGATAAACATTGGAGAAGAAACCCTGAAAGTGGTGGATAGTTTTAGTTATCTAGGAAGTGAAGTAATGGAAAGTGGAAAGATAAAAAAGAAGATTAACATCAGAATAAAATAGGCCAGTAATATTTACCAGTGTGTGAAAGGCCTAGTGTGGGATAAGGAAATACCTATTCACTGTAAAATGACACTATATAAAACTTATTTCATATCGATTCTAATGTATGCAGCAGAAACCTGGACAATGGGAGATCGAGAGGAGAGTCAGATGCAGGCGGCAGAGATGAGATTCCTGAGGAGCACAGTGGGCAAGACGAGAAGAGATAGAATAAGAAACACGGACATTAGATTAATGCTTGGTGTAGAAAAGTTAAGTGACAGAATAGGAAGGACAAGGTTGAGATGGTATGGACATATGAAACGAATGGGGGAAAATAGGATGCTCAAGAAAATGTATGAAAGAAGGATTTAAGAAGGAAGAAGAAGACGGGGTAGACCTAGGAAGAGATGGAAGGACATCATAGCAGAAGACTTGGAGGCAAGAGGAGAGAGCTGCGAAGATGTGGAAGAGATACGATTGTGGGAGGATAGAAAGAAGTGGAAAAATTCTGTTGCTAAACCCAAGCTGGCCCTGCCAGAAGCAGGAAACGGCGATGGATAATGATGATGATCTCAAGTTAATAATGAATCTATGTTATTAGAGTGGGCCTATATTATGTTGTATACTTTTATTTCGTATTATCTAATTTTTTTTTTGCATTGTATTTAAAATGGTTGGATGGAAAATATGGCCTTACATGCCTTAATATCAAAAAAATAACGGCGATAATCAATCAATCAATAACCTGATCAAAAGCCAACAACGGTTCTGGAACGTAGCACTCATAGATTGTTCGTGTAAATCTACAAACGCAGCGAAATGACACATTTCACAAGACTGTTTATTAATTGGAAAAAATGTTGGAGCACAAAATTTACTTTTATCATCCACTGAAACGAACAAGATATTTTATTAAATGCGAATTATTCAAAGTAATGACTCATAAACAACGAGAGAAAAATTAAAGATGATTTTCTTCACTAAAGTAAAAGTTGAATGGGTATATAAATAAATTGTACCTGAGAATGAGTACGCACAAGGCCACTATAGAGTAAGCCAGTAGGGTACCGATCGAGAGCATCTCAATAAGGTAATCCAAGTCGAAAATCATTGCTAACACGCCTGGAACCAAAACATAATCATTATCAACTGCAGCACATAAATGTTAGTATCTGTTAGTAGACCAGAACATAACTCTTCAGAGCAAGGTTTTTTCTTTAGCCTCTAAGACGCATTAAGTGACTTTTTTTGCTACAGATTTGTTTGAAAATAGTAAGTGTTAAAACATATTAATTATCAACAGTTTTTTTTTATGTCTTTGTCAAAGCTATTTTCTACCTAAGAACAGGGGAAAAATCATTTTAATATTACATAAGTAGTTTTTACCTCTCCTATTAAAGTTTATGTTTTAAGAAATTGTTAGCACTGGTTCTCGAAAGCTTGCACACGCATTCATTACAGTATAGTTCGCTCAGTAACATACCAGTTGCCTTTAAATGATGAAAGGTGTTAAACAAAACTGATCTAAATCTTTGTCGCTGATACTTTATAAATATATTTCTTTCTTTCAAACAATTTAATAAACGATACACTATCATTAGGTTTTACTTCATAAATATATTACTTTTCTTTCAAACATTTAATAAACGATCACTTCCATTAGGTTTTGCTTTATAAATATACTAATTTTCTTTGAAACAATTAGTAAACGAAATACTTCCGCAGGTTTTCCTCGCAATGCAATACTTGGAACTGGAGCTTAATGCACCTCCGAGGTCGATACTAATGCTGTAACACTAGGAAAACGCTAAAGTCCCGCCGCGTTGATGGATGAGCTTATTAAAATTTTTAGTTTGCGTGGGATATCTTTATTTTTGCAAGTGCTTTGTTTTGCTGCCTACGCATTGTAGGTGATTGTTGTCAAGTTTCTATTGTTACCTGTCAATTGGTATTATTTACCCTAAAAAACTTTTAGTAAAAGTTTTATTTCTATGGATTCTGGCTAACTTTTTTAACTTTTTCTTTCAAAAAGTATTACATCACCATAACCTTAATGTCCATGTATAATATGAACGTTGTAGCCCCACCCGTTTGGTCAGAATTGGCCCAAATGTCACGAAAATATCGCACTAAAAATCGAAAAAAAATCGTAAAAGTACGATATTCATGAGAAATATTTCTTCGATTGTACCCAAAAACAATACACCTCTAAGTTCAGAGATTTCGAAGGTCCTGTCAAATTTTCATCAAGATCGCGTATGCCGTTTGCCCGGAATCCTGCTAACAAACAGACAAAAATACAAAAAAAACAACAAAAAAAACAAAACATTGGAGCTAAATTTTTTGGGGGGTCAGTGAAATTGAAGTCTTCGCTTCGCTCATCCAATGATTTAGATTATATCTCAATGTCATGTTCGTTATAACTTAAACAAAAACTAATCATACCGGCGGAAATACCAGAGATGAGGGTAGCGGCAATGGGTGTTTTTGTCTTCGGGTGGACGTGAGCCAAGAACTTGTAGATGAGCCCATCGTTAGCCATGGCGTAGATGATTCTGGGCAGCGGAAATATACTGCCAATCATTGCCGTCATCAGTGCGAAGACAGCTCCTACCGTCACGATCCATGCTACTGGTGACCAGCCTACCATATTGAAGACATGAGGTAGTGGGGCCAGCGTGTCCTGAAACATAGTTTTAATCAAGATGAATTCCCATTGCAACTAAGGAAGACGATTGAAAGACATACCTACATAGCTTGCTTGTCGCTCAGGCAATCGTACTTTAAAAACGTACGAATTTCCACAGATACAAAATATTTGATGAGCGAAGCGAAGACTTCAATTTCACTGACCCCTCAAAAAATTTTGCTCCAATGTTTTTTCGTTTGTTTTTTTCTTCTGTTTGTTCGCTCTCTACCATGCAAACGGCATATTCGATCTTGATGAAAATTGGAGGGACCTTCGAAATCTCTGAACTTAGACCTGCCACGTTTTTGGGTACAATCGAAGAAATATTTCTCATGAATATCGTACTTTTACGATTTTTTTCGATTTTAGTGCGATAATTTCGTGACATTTGGGTCAATTCTGACCAAACAGGTGGGGCTACAACGTTCATTTTTTACATGGTTTAAGGCAATGGTGATGTATTTTTTTTTTTGAAAGAAAATGTTTAAAAAGTTAGTCAGAATCCATAGAATAAAGTAAAATCAATCCCGACCGCCAACTAAACTAGGAAAACGCGTAGGTGGTTTTTAGACGAGTGAGCGAGTCTTGTGTTGAGTACCCGTGATAAGGTATAAATGGTTGTTTTTAAGTTTTGTTGTATAAGGGCGCGTCAACTGTATGGTCATAATGCGCCACTGGATCCTAGGCTAGGAAGGAAAGACCCATGCTAGATCAAGCCTTAGATAGAGCTAGGAAAGGAATTGTTACTGGGGGGACGAGTGAGTCTATCTGATGTATGTAAGTTTATCTGTCTGTCTGTGTGCTCGACGCGCAAAGGCCAAACTACTTATCCGATTTTAAAGAAATTTCACCCCAACATCAAGGTCCAATAAATTTGCTGTTAACATGGACAGCAAAATCTGCAGGAATCCTACGTACATAAATAATAATTAAAATCACTACTATTTTTAAAAATTTAATGTTAGCTTTAAAAAATCTTCTTAATGTTACCATTTTAAAATGTTGACAACTGACAAAATTTTCAAAATTGTATATTGCCCCGCCAACTTACAAAAAATAAATTACTGCGAAACATTAAGTTTTAAAGAGCTGACTACTTTTATCGCGAAATGATCAAATAGATCAACGACTTTTGCTTTATCCTAGTGTAGTACAGTATGTACCTGGTCGTAGTACAGTATGTGCCTGGGTGTAGTACAGTATGTGCCTGGTCGTAGTACAGTATGTTCCTGGTCGTAGTACAGTATGTGCCTGGTCGTAGTACAGTATGTGCCTGGTCGTAGTACAGTATGTGCCTGGGTTTAGTACAGTATGTACCTGGTCGTAGTACGGCCACATCAAGGTGAGAACGGTGGACATGCTGAAGTAGGCCAAGAATATCACTGTAAGAGAGATGACGAGCGCCAAGGGGATGTTTCGCTGAGGGTTCTTGGCTTCTTCGCCGGTTGTAGCCACAGCATCGAACCCAACGAACGCGAAGAAGCACTGAAAACATACACGTTCGATTAGGTATGACTACACTTATTTCAATATCCATTTAAAAATCACTATCCAGCAAATGTAACTTACTTTCTTAAGGCTATGGTAATCACCCTAGGGTCAAAACCTTAAAAGTCCTTGAAAGTTGGCTGAATGGAAGAGTACCTTTAATAAAAAAGCAAACAAAAAAATTGGGCGGGACACAAACTCAATATCGGCCGTAAGATGTCGTTTTTGACAAAAGTGTAGCCAGCACATCTTGTGCAAAAGTACATTTTGAGAATCGTTACTCTAGATATAGTTTCAAAACCCCTTTAGCTTCAACTTCAGCTATAAGGACAAATATTTCTGAAATAACAGTTGGTTTACGATTTTTTGTCAGACGATACAAAACTTTAAATAAGTTTGTATTTGTACCGTTTGACAAAAAAAATCATAAACAACTAATATTTCAGAAATCTATTTGTTCTTATAGCTGAAGCTGAAGCTAAAGGTGTTTAGAAACTATATCCAGAAAACCGATTCTCAAAATTTAATTTTGCACTAGATGTGCTGGCTACACTATTGTCAAAAAAACGACATATAATGGCCAAAAGTGAGGTCATGTTGCGCTCCAAAAAATAAAAATAATTTTTTAAATCTTATATTATGGCCCTCTTTCATTCAGAAAACTTTTCAGCCATGTTACTTTGACTTTCAATATATCGGCCAGAGGTGGATACAATAGCCTTAAACAATTTTTGCCTTGTTCTAACCCTTAATGTGATCCTTAAACTGATTGGTAACACAATAGGCAAGCCACAATCAAATATATGTTTACATTTCATTTTGTAAAGAATGTATCATCTATTAGTTTGGGAAATGCCTACAAGTATTAAGATTACATGTTTGTTTTTTTTAGCGAGAAGAGGAAATGAAAAGCATTTAACGATATAACTAAAGAAATGAAGAAAATCGACTCAAATAGCGGGATCGTCACATTCAAACCTGGCATTATTGTGCAAACCACAACCTCACATGTAAGTATTTTGTTTAGCTCCAAATAGACCGAGATTAAGCACATGCATTCCTCAACAAAACCCAATTAGTTTAACATATTTGATTATAAATACTCCGCTTATCATTTAGATACAACATTACAAGTAGAAATTAAACTCAACTTAGTATAATAGACTAGTGCATAGATAATGAAATTAATATATAAATTCGTATGCAGAGTCTACCCACTCAGTCACAGAACTGATTTTCAGTGGTAGATATCAAATTTCAACCAGATTAAGCCAATCCTATAGGCGCCGACACAATCGACGAGCGAACAATGAATGACCAACTAGAGATCGGCATATTTGAGTGGGAAACACCGATCGATCAAGCTGGACACGACTCCACCCTCGGACAGCGCCAGAATCATCACGTCTGATTTCCTAAGGATTTATAATGTGCCTCGTACAACGGATCCAAAGGTACTGTTTACGAATTTCTAAGCCACGATCTGGTGGACTTAACAGAATTAAAAAAACCTTTGCCTATAGCGAGAATCAAACCCTGGACCATCTGCATAAAAAACAGAACTTCTAACCACATTAGTTGCTCCGAAGCAAGGAGGTAAGCACATGCGCGCCGTTACGGCGGGCCAATAATACTTTGCAGCTTGGCCTATTGTTTGATTTTGGGAGAGCGTTCCCAAAAAAACAAAGTAGTTAGGGAAATGGGAAACAATTTTAATTCTTAATCCGTTCATGTACGAATAAATAAGAGTGTTCAGACATACAAAGTCGAAAATATGAAATTGCAGAAGCAAGTTTTAAAGAAGCAAGAAACATATTCCACATTTGACCAAATTTAGGTAATTGATTCAGTCTTATCACCCATTTAAGCGTTGTCTCTTTGCAACCAGATTAAACAATGTGTCCCCATTCTTACCTCTGCTGCTCCTTTTAAAATTCCAACCACTCCAAAGGGGTTGAAACCACCCTCACCCCCATCAACCCCATCAGGAATATCTGCCTTAGGGATGTTCCAGTTGTAAGCATTAGCTGAAAAGAGCAGAATGTTAGATTCTTTTCTAAAATATTAATCTTCATACAAGGCATTTAAATCCCGAAACGGAAAAAAAAGAGTTTCCATTAGCCATTCTAGTTAAACTCGATTTTGAACTTCAATTTTCATGAATGGTGAGTTAGTTTTTAAAAGTTGTTAGCCAATGGAATACAAAATATATTTTTATAAATTAGAAAAACTTTGACATTTCACCAAGAAAAGGACCTATCATTAATTCTTCTCAATCAGTTGTGGTGTTCAATCTTATCAACAATATTGTGCTAAAGAAATTCTGCAGATTCTATTCACATCAAACCTTTAAAAATACCTGATACGTCAAAGCAACTGTTGGAACTACAGCTGGTGAGTTTAGTAGTCCTACCTTTGAACGCCCCGGCTCCGACAACGATCAGTATCGTCGTGATGTTGATGACAGCAAACAGGTTGTTAACAATAGTGGATTCCTTCACACCAGACGAGATCAAGCATGTTATCAGGAGGACAAATAGAAAGGAGAAGATGTCTGCGTACGATGACAGGTACATTATATTTATCGGAAGATTTAACTGCATCCAATTTGCCATTGCTTGTCCAATTTGCGAGTCGATGTAGCTGACGAAACCCCGGGCTACACTTGCGGTACCTAAGAGAGCAAACTGAATTATTTAACCGCGAAGAAAACAAAAGACCAATTAATTATTGTGTGTTTGATGTTTGTTTTTATTTGCTTCCAGAGTATCAAGTACATGATGATAATTGCCAACAAATAGTTGTTGTTTAATTGTTTTAAAATTGGTCACTTACTCTTTTACTTAGCTCCAACTGACTACGGTATCGCACCATATTAATCAAATGTTATGAGAAAAATTACATTGCGGAATTTTAATTGTCATGTTAATTTTGTTCATGGTTAAAATGTTATTTTTTTGTTTTTTAGGAAAGATGCAACGACGAAAAATATTTCGACCTATATGAATGTAAATGGCCATGTTACCTCAGTCAATTATTTCTTCCATCTGGGCCCGGGGTAGAATGTCCCAGAGCATGGCTCTGCTAATCGTAATAGACGATTCAAGAGAAAAAGTACGTCTTGCTAACATCAGCTAGGCTCTAGAGTCTAAGGAAGTATTCTACTCCCCGAAACTAGATGTAATTGTGAGCTCTGGCAATCGTCTTCGGGGACCCCTCCCCCTTCCCTTGAAGACCTCTCCGCCAGTAACAACCATGACAACAAAACGATGACAAAGACGATTTCCCCATTTCCTCCCCCTAGCCGTGGCTGGTTCTGACCAGCATGGGACTTTTCTTCCCACATCCCCTATGGGCTAGAGTGGCGCATTTTGACCCAACGGTATACGCGCCCTTAATCCAAATAAACTTTCTAATAACTATATAATTTTGGCATTTAAGTAATATCTGGCGTGTGTTCATTTACAAAGAAGATATTCCATGATAAGGCTCCACCCGATGACGAACGCGGCTGCCTCTCCCACGCAGACGTACGAGTAGATGTAGGCGGAGCCAGCCCTTGGCACTCGACTGGCGAACTCGGCGTAGCACATGAGCTGGAAAACAAGGCTAAGTTTATCCACAGAACTAGCCCTCCAGAACTTTTTAATTAATTATTATTACTCATAACGTTACAATTATAAAAAAAATTCAAAATATATGTTTTGCTAAATTTTAAGCATATTTCAAAACTAAAATATCAAGATAAGTAGATAAATTTGTACAATTTTGAATCATCAGGAACAAAACCAAAAATACAGTTTCTTATTGTTGGTTTATCCAGTTGCTCGAATAAAATTTTAAGACTTTCGGAATGTGTGTATCGTGTGCGACAAATATACCAAATGCGCACGGCTGTTGAAATTAAGACCAAAATGTAGTTGGTAAATAATATATCAAACACCCTTTTCCAACATTCGTCGGTCGGGGAGTGACGAGTCACCAGTTTTCTCGGGGCTATCTTCTAGTGCTTGCTAGCCAGGCTCAGCGCCCTCATCTTCTTCCTCGTTTTCTTCCATAATAATAATAATAATAATAATAATAATAATAATAATATAATACTAATAATAATAATAATAATAATAATAATAATAATAATAATAATGATAATAATAATAATAATAATAATAATAATAATAATAATAATAATAATAATAATAATCAAATAGGTGGTTAAACAACGGGGAACTATTTGGAGAAACAGAAGGTTTTATGCTGGCTATTCAAGACAGAGTGATTGCAACGAAAAATTATTAAAAAAATACTTTATACAAGATGCGACAGTAAACGATCAATGTAGAAAATGTAGTGTAAGGGGGTGAAACAATCGAACACATCATATCCGGGTGCCAGTCACTATGTCAAACGGATTACCTCTACAGACATAACCAAGTAGCTAACATTATTCACCAAAAACTAGCAATCAAGTACAACCTCATTGATACACACACACCTTACTACAAATACAAACCGGAGAAAGTACTAGATAGCAAAGATTTCAAATTATATTACGACCGCACAGTTATAACAGACCAAACTATACATCACAACAGATTGGATATAATTATAATTGACAAGAAGAAACAAGAAACTACCCTTATTGACGTTGCTGTCCCAATGTGCCATAACGTCGAGACTACATGGAAGAAAAAAATTGACAAGTATAGTGAACTTGCAATTGAGATCAAGAAGATGAGGAAACAGAAAAAGGTAAATACAATCCCATACGTGATATCGGCTAATGGCATCATACCGAAGAAGCTACATGAAAGCATTAAACAACTAGATCTTCCACCCAATGTTTACATCGAGACTCAAAAGGCAGTATTACTCAACACGTGTAGAATAGTTCGTAAATTTCTAAACTAAGAATGATACTTCGAGATTCCGAGACAGCTTCCATCCTGACATGGTTTTCGTGGTTTCCCATAGTCCGAAGAGCAAATGCTAGGATGGCGACGAGAAATCGGCCACGACCGTACACAGCAGAAAGAAAACATCATCTACAAACTATATTATAAATGACTTATTTTAGGTAGAGTTAAGACAAAGTAATAATGTAGGTATGTAATATAGATACACATGGAAGTACTTGACGTAAGTCCGTACAACATGTTAGCTCCGGTTTTGACCGAGTTTGTATGAAATACATCCAATAAAATAATAATAATAATAATAATAATAATAATAATAATAATAATAATAATAATAATAATAATAATAATAATAATTATTGATTCATAGCAGTTGTCGAAAAAGTTTGCCCCGACTGGGGTTCGAACCCAGAACCTCCGGCTTAACGTGCCATAGCTCTACCAATTAAGCTACCGGGACCACAGAACAAACCTTTAGGAAACTGCTATTTGTTGTGACTGTTGACTTACATGACATAAATCCAACAGAAGACGGCAATGTAGCTGTCAAATCTGAAAGATTGCATGGATAAATTCAATCACATCTCATCTCCCATGAGTTGGGTAGTATGAATATATGGTTTTTAAGCATAAGCCCGCTTTAAGGACATAGTTATTGATTGAAAGCCGGAGGTTCTGGGTTCGAACCCCAGTCGGGGCAAACTTTTTCGACAACTGCTATGAATCAATAACTATGTCCTTAAAGCGGGCTTATGCTTAAAAACCATATATTAATACTAACAACTCATGGGAGATGAGATGTGATTGAATTTATCCATGCAATCTTTCAGATTTGACAGCTACATTGCCGTCTTCTGTTGGATTTATGTCATGTAAGTCAACAGTCACAACAAATAGCAGTTTCCTAAAGGTTTGTTCTGTGGTCCCGGTAGCTTAATTGGTAGAGCTATGGCACGTTAAGCCGGAGGTTCTGGGTTCGAACCCCAGTCGGGGCAAACTTTTTCGACAACTGCTATGAATCAATAACTATGTCCTTAAAGCGGGCTTATGCTTAAAAACCATATATTAATAATAATAATAATAATAATAAAATAATAATAATAATAATAATAATAATAATAATAATAATAATAATAATAATAATAATAATAATAATAATCATCATCATTTTATGCGATAAATCTAACAGAATTACATATCTAATTGACATTGCGATCCCCATGAGTAAAAATATTGAGAACACCGAGAACACTAAGGTGGAAAAATATCAAAATTTAAGTCAAGAAATAACAAGAATTTGGAAAATGAAAACTGTTACTGTCGTGCCTATCGTGATCTCAGCCACTGGAGTCATACCATCTTCCCTCTCTGCCAGCCTACAATGCCTGGGTCTTTCTCCAAATCTCTACATCAGCATGCAGAAAGCAGTCATCCTTCAAACGTGCCACATAGTCAGAAGATTTTTGCAGTAATCACTCTCTTTCTCTCTCTCTCTCTCTCTCTCTCTCTCTCTTTAAAAGATTTTGCCATACAATTGCTTGTTTTATAGATAGAAACTTTTATTGATTTTGTTATCACACTCATCTTTATTATTATTTTGTTAATTTGATTAATTTGTCTACAATAATATGTGTACTATACTTATGTTTTCACGCTGTTATAATGTAAACTTTTGTTGGGCTTGGGCCTTACCCCGCCTTGTGTATACCAGGACGCAAATGTACCTGAGATTGTTTGAACAATAAAGAACCACTAAAATAATAATAATAATAATAATAATAATAATAATAATAATAATAATAATAATAATAATAATAATAATAATAATAAATAATAATAATAATAATAATAATAATAATAACAATAATAAAAATAACAATAATAAGGGCTGTAGTGCTAGCTGACAAATCATTAACTCCACTCAATCTAGCAAACGAAAATGTCAATCTACAAGGGAAACTCATAACTGACGCTTCAAAAGAGTTACGTCTCTCAGAAAAGACCCTACACAAGAGACATTATGATAAACTACACAAAGGTCACGTAAATATTAAGGCATCAAATAGGTGGTTAAACAACGGGGAACTATTTGGAGAAACAGAAGGTTTTATGCTGGCTATTCAAGACAGAGTGATTGAAACGAAAAATTATAAAAATACATCATACAAGATGCGACAGTAGACGATCAATGTAGAAAATGAAGTGTAAGGGGTGAAACAATCGAACACAATATCATATCCGGGTGCCAGACACTAAGTTAAACGGATTACTACCTCTACAGACATAACCAAGTAGCTAACATTATTCACCAAAAACTAGCAGTCAAGTTCAACCTCATTGATACACACACACCTTACTACAAATTGAAACCGAAGAAAGTACTAGATAGCAAAGATTTCAAATTATATTACGACCGCACAGTTATAACAGACCAAACTATACATCACAACAGACCGGATATAATTATAATTGACAAGAAGAAACAAGAAACTACCCTTATTGACGTTGCTGTCCCAATGTGCCATAACGTCGAGACTACATGGAAGAAAAAAATTGACAAGTATAGTGAACTTGCAATTGAGATCAAGAAGATGTGGAAACAGAAAAAGGTAAATACAATCCCATACGTGATATCGGCTAATGGCATCATACCAAAGAAGCTACATGAAAGCATTAAACAACTAGATCTTCCACCCAATGTTTACATCGAGACTCAAAAGGCAGTAATACACAACACATGTAGAATAGTTCGTAAATTTCAAACTAAGAATGATACTTCGAGATTTCGAGACAGCTTCCATCCTGACATGGTTTTCGTGGTTTCCCATAGTCCGAAGAGCAAATGCTAGGATGGCGACGAGAAATCGGCCACGACCGTACACAGCAGAAAGAAAACATCATCTACAAACTATATTATAAATGACTTATTTTAGTAAGAGTTAAGACAAAGAAATAATGTAGGTATGTAATATAGATACACATGGAAGTACTTGACGTAAGTCCGTACAACATGTTAGCTCCGGTTTTAACCGAGTTTGTATGAAATACATCCAATAAAATAATAATAATAATAATAATAATAATAATCATCATAACTCAGTTCCAACTATGTCGGGTTGAGTGGTGGTTTTCCACCATTATCAAGGGCATGAAACTGTAGATACTAAGCTTGCCAGACTTAGTGTTTCTTCCACATCATCCAACTCCTTCTTCTCCACCAATTTACTCCACTCTCTTCTGTCCTCCCACAGCTTTACTCTTGCCACATGCTCCCACACTTCATTCCGTTTTCCAACGTCTTCTTGAATTAATCTTTCCCATTTTTCTCTTGGCCTTCCTACTCTTCTTTTCCCCTCCTCTGCCGCTTCAAATTCTCGTCTTGGAATCCTCTCCCTGCCCATCCTTTTCATATGTCCAAACCATCTTAGACGTTCTCTTCCTAGCTTAAATTTCAATCTCTCCAATCCCAGTTCTTTCCTTATTTCATTACTTCTTATCTTGTCCATCTTTGTAACTCCCTTTATACTTCTTAAAAACTTCATTTCTGCTGCTTCCAGCTGACTCTCTTCTTTTGTTCCCACTGCCCATGTTACTGCCCCATATGTTAATATAGGTACAAAATATGCCTTATACAGCAAAATTTTACATTTTTGTGGGAACAACTCATTCCATAGTAACTTTCTCACCAATTGATAAAACCCCTCTGCTTTTTGCACTCTAGATGACACTTCCCTACACACTTTTGCATCTTTTGTCATATACTTCCCAAATATTTAAATTCTTCTTTTTCTTCTAAGACTTCTCCACGTAGTACAATATTTTCTATGTCTCTAGGCCTGCCCTTTGTCTTCTTTTGCATACGCAAACATTCACTCTTTTTCTGATTGATTTTTAGACCAAACTCTGTAGTAACTTCGTTCCATCTGTCCACCTTCTCCTGCACTTCTCTGGCACTCTCACCCCAAATCAACACATCGTCCGCAAACACTAATGTTCTTGTGTCCCTTCCATCTGTATTTGGTTCCACTCTTCTTATAATTTCATCCATTACAACAGTAAAGAGTGTTGGAGATAACACACTACCTTGTCGCAAGCCCTCATTCACTTGAAACCATTCTGACCTACCCATATCTGTCTGTACACAACTTTCACTCCTTTGATATGTACTTTGTATCCTGTCTATTAAACCTCTTCCCACTCCTTTTATCTCTAGACACTCCCATACTTTCTCTCTAGGCAGGCGATCGTATGCCTTCTCCAGATCCAAAAACACAATGTGCATTTCTTTCCCATTTTGCCATCTCCCCTCCATTGTCTGTCTTATAGCAAATATGGGATCAATAGTAGACCGTCCACTTCTGAACCCATATTGTTCTTCTCTTAGATCTGTGTCATATACCTCCTTCAGTCTTAGTTTTATAACTTTCTCATAATTTTTGCACACTGACACATTAATGTCACCCCTCTATAATTTTCACATTTCTTACGGTCACCTTTCTTAAACAGCGGTACAATTATACCTCTTTTCCAATCTTCTTTTTTAATTAATAATAATAATAATAATAATAATAATAATAATAATAATAATAATAATAAATTTATTTAGAGTCTACCCACTCAGCCATATAACAGTGATTTTCAGTGGGGGACAGTAAACCAAAACGAACAAGCCAACCCTGTAGGCCCCGACGCAATTGACGAGTGAGCGATAACCAACCAAAGATCGATATTTGTTTTAGTAGGAAATAGAAATCAGCGGTATGAACAGTGCGAGCACCCGCGGATTAATGCCAGAATCAACAAGGCTGATTCAGAACAACTTTCAATTTATTATGTGCTTCGTTGCTACGACGGCTCCAAAGTCACCGTTTAAAAATACCTAATATAACACAATGGATGGATGGACTAAAGTCCAAATGAGAAGTCAAAAAACTTCTGACTTTGGCGGGAATCGAACCCTGGACTTTCTGCATTGGAAGCAGAGATGCTAACCACAAGACCAAAGAGTTCAGTCAAGAATGCCAAGGCCGAGGGATGGCGGCACTGTCGCGCTTCCGACTACCTTCGCACTGTGACCACCAGTTAGTTATCAACCACTGAGCTCTATATAGTTATGTGGAGGGCGCATGCAATGCTGTAACCTTGAAGCCTTCATGGTCCTAAAGCGATGGGTCGACAAGGCCTAACACGATGGGCCTATTATCGATGTCCCTAGATTATATTGCGATTGCACCGCCATCTAGATGTAAATCTTAACGTCAAGATGGCGGTTTGTGGCTAGCTTATTTTGAGGTTATGTTGACATTATACAGTGGTCTATCATCAAATATACTCAGGATGCCTAGGAATAGTGTTTACTGCAGTGTTACACTAAATAAACTGATAAACACAGGCCAGTGACACAGGTGAACGAATCTGTTATGTTAAGTTCTTTTGAATCTGCCGCTGATAAGGGACCTAAGAAATTGGCTGACGGCAAACTTCCGCCAACTTCACATCTCAACATTTGCCCGGTATATATCAGATCTCCACGTAAGTATATAGAGCTCAGTGGTGGCCACCGGTTAGGAATCAACACACATGACAGATATCTAAAACTATCGATATACGGCACTAAAGCTGCTTACGAAAATGGAAATCACATAATTATTTTAATTAAATACTTGGATGAACTTTAAGATTAAAAGAGTCGTGTGGCATTGCAAAACATTACGGAATTGTATTTTCACCCTAACACATTGCATCGACGATGGCAGCAATTGATGGGGGAAAATTAAAATATCAATTCCAACAAGAAAACATACATCAACTTTTTAAACTGCCTTAGTCGATATTCCTTTTGATTTCCAAACAATTACGCGCCCAAGTAGGGCCTAATCCACATTTGGGATTATCGCAGGATTCAGCTCGACATTGTTTTTGATTATGAAATACTATGATACCATAGCCAAATTAGCTACTATGTGGTTCGTGTTAGTTTTCAATGTGGGCATGCATAGCCTACAATTCTATTTCAGCTTCTGAACTGATAAACCATATACATACCTGCTACCGCCGATACGATTCCTGCCACTAGAAACGATATCGTTGTTGCCGGCCCTGCCAAGTTCTTAGCGACTGAGCCAGCGAGCACGTAAACGCCGAGCCCGAGAGTTGAGCCGATGCCCAACAGAGTGAGGTCCAGTAGCGACATGCATCTTTTTAACTCTGTCTGCCCAATTGTAGTTTCTGTGTAGGTCTTCTTGCGTATGAGCATACTGAAGCAAGACTTCCTGAAACAATTCTTTGATTATTGATTTTAAATATTGCTATTCGAGATGATGATTGGTGATACCTGAGGTTGAAGGTCATTTACAAAAAAAAAAACTGCTTGATACAAGATTCGAACCCACGTCCTCGTGGTGTCATACGCTTCAGATCAAGGTACACTGGATTCCCGCTAGGCTTAGCTCCGCGCACAGGCGTTCGCAAGACCTCCTCTAGTAGTAGACAGTAGACCTTGGCTTTGGACCAGCGCCCTTATCGTATGAGCCAGTAGTGTAGGAAGGTGGAGCGGGAGCGGGGGGTGGGGAATTCCCAAGTCCTAATTCTTTCTGTAACCGCCCGCTAATTTCCTGTTACCCTTCCCCCTTAATTACACATCCAGTTTGCCGTTCAAGATTACGGCATTAACTGAAAAAATAGTTGCGGTCAGTATAAAGATGTGTGCTGACTTGTGCCAAGTTGTGGTTAAAACCACGCGAAATTAAAGTTCTTTAGTGATATCTCGAGATTGTTACAAAATATCTAACAACTTACTGCAGACAGACAGCTATGTGGTTTTGTTAGAACAACAAGAAACAATGTTTAAGGGGAATCTATCACTGATGGCTAATATTTTGTATGGTCTTTAATTTACTCAGTATGATAAACGATGATGTCTTCGATGTAAAAAAAAAAAAATTGATTTTTTTTGTCACTGTTTCGGGCTGTCCCGGAAATTTAAAACGTTAAAACTAAAAGCAGGACAAAAAAAAACTTCTTGTCGGAAGGATGAGAATTTTTTAACACTTTTTTGTAGCTCCTTTAAAAGTGATATAACACAAATTTCATGCATTTATCTTACTTAGTGGTATTGATATGAATTTTTGATTGTACCAATGAAAACGCGACTTAAAATCGCTTGTGTTTAGCCTATCCTACATAACGTAAATGGGGTGAAAAGTTACAATATTTTATCGTTACTCCACTTGTTGAACCATCAGCTTTAATTTCCACCCAAAATCTTATTGATGTCACCAATAGCAGCGGAGAAATGGTGCTTTTCTTGCTGTCATGCAAATCCCTCCGTAAACCAGCCGTAATCGAGCTCGCGCCGTACGTTGCCGAGTGGATAGTAGCGACATGCGGCGTACATGGCAACTCGTTCGGCCGGCCACGGAGCCACCCTTCCGCTCTTAGCGCGCGCAGTATGATTCGTGATCTCTGGTGTTAGTGGTTCAAGAGCGCAGCTAACTCTGTCTTGGGTTAGTCGTGTGTGTGTGTGTTATGTGTACTGAGCGACATCGCAGAGTATAAGTGTTTAAAAATATTGGTTATAGATTGTGATAGATTTGTAATGCGTATTTAAAAACCGGGTATAATGGGAAGGCGAGGCAACCCTCGTAATCAAGGCCGAAAAAAAAACGCAGCAACAAATCAAAGGCAATTGCCAAGTGGAAAAGAGAAAAGAAGGAAGAATATGAAAAGAAGAACACATCTTGTCTGGATTCGCGATCACCTTCAAGGTAAGAGCTTCAGTTAAATCAACTTTGTATTTTATGTTTTATGCATATTTTAGTTGTGCCGATAAATTTGCATTATTTGGGATGGTAATGGTTATAGGGATGAGCTTGAACCAAGTGCAGCTGGTATGTTGCCTCAAGCAGGCACTTCCGGGCTGCAATCTCTAGCCAGGCATACCCCATGTCCATCTCCTCAAGAATCAAGTCCTCCTAATGGTTCAGGACACAAGTCTGAATCAGAGTACGCTCCGTCAATACCTTCCACTTCGAAAAGGTATTTATTATAACGCACTTGTTTTTAATAAAGCATTTTTATCAAATAGGGATTGTATCACGTCGACCAACCACCGTAGGTATACCACGGTATGCTACTCGGGTATTCAGGCGTGACAAGTATTTACGCCACCTACCTCTCCCGCACTATTAAAACTCACCTGTTCATAATCAACTATAAGAACTATTAGTATTTGTGCATCATATTTCGACAAATTATTGTAGTCGTTTAGATAAGTAAATGAATGAAATGGGAAGAAAGAAACCTGCACAGTCATTGCGAACCTTGAACCAGGCGCGTAGGGGGACCCGCCCCCACTTTTTCTGGTGACTCCCTCACTTTCGACTTTAGACACCAACTAGTTTAAAAAGGCAGAATGATGTTTACAATGTGTTTTTAAATATTGTTTAGAATTTTTGTCGAGGGTTCGTTCATTTTTCGTTCCATAACGTATACAATGCGAAAAATGTGTAAACGCGCATGTTACAAAAAGTAAAAGTTTCGATATTTCAAAGGTTTGACTGTTAGAAAACAAACACACATGGAACAAAAACGCGACCTTTTTTCTTTATAGGCTTTAGCCAAATAGATGTATGCGTCGCTCACTACGCTTCCAATAACTGCTAAGCATATTTTTGAATTTTATACCCCCACCCCACCCCCCACGCTCCTCACTCGAAAAAGAGTTTCTACGCGCCTGCCTTGAACGCAGGGTCTACTCGCTACAGTCTACACACACAACATACCACTTGTTCGTACCATACGTCGTGAGTTGAAGCTATCACTATCAAGTATCTGTTTTAGTGGACGACGCACTATACAAGTTTAAAGTTAACACCAGACACCTCTTCCACTTGACTTGACTAAGAGTAATTATTATTCACTTTCTGTTTATATTCCTTGATAATATTTATGTATTTACAAGTGCTTCGGAATGATCAGCTCTGGTTTGAACCAGGCACTGCTTGCTTAGAGCTATGGACGCGCAATAAACATGCCCCAAAAGAGTGCATCTCGTACCGTGTTCATTGAAACTACGATACAAAATAAATACAATAATACATATACAACAATACAATAATACTAGATACACTAATTATTTATTTTCTTATACACGTGACAAACTAGGTATTAGGGTAGTTGTGAAGGGAACGTTCAAAGGCAATTATGAAATCAATCAAATTTAGAACAAACTATTAGCTAGAATTGCCAGTGGAGGGTATCGAACCGGCCAACTCCCGAATCAGAGATCCCCTTACGCATGAGTTACGTCTGTCGGTTTGAACCTTAGATGCATCAAATACCACTAGCAATTTATACTTTGCTACATTCAGCACACTTTATACCGAACACGACCCGGGCGGTCGCCCGGGTCGCCGTACCCACGAGCCGGCCCTGCACAGATAACTAATACAATACTTGAATAGAGTTTATTATCGTGTGCACCGGCCGCTATCATCTTCGTTCCACACACTGTCTATTTTACCTGGCTGACCTTGTAGGGCGCGCGATGAGTCATATTAGTAAGATTGTCTGGCTATATATCTTCGCCCCCACTCCTCCACTCCTTTCCGCGACCCGCCATAGATTCGGATGGGCTAACGCGTGTAACTAACTGAAAGATAACTGTCAACCGAGCCATTGTGTTTATAATATCCTTACGGGGTGACCGAGCAATCTTGACTCTAGAGAACCGGGTTCGATTCATTATAATTGAATCACTTGTTATGAAAAGGCCCGAGTCACTAAAACATACTTCTGAGATAAACTTTTTGAATATGAAATAATCGTAGTACATACTTCAAACTTCAAACATACTTCTCCACTTGACCAAACTAACGTAATTCCACTACCATACTCAGGTAATTCCAATGCTTCACATTATGCCAATACTGTGTAGGCCTACCTAGTATTCGCTAAAAAAAAAAACAATTAAATACCGGAAAATAAGAAATGTGTAAGAAAATATATTTATCGTTTCCTACTGTTGCCACGGTGGCGATGTGATGTACAACATGACTGGGTGCTTTATAATACAAAGTGAGGGAGTCCCAGGAAGTGAGTGGGGATTCTCCCCCCCCCCACCCGTTCCCCCACTTTTCCTACGCGCCTGCGAGCCAGTATTTCATATTGAACGTTGTGTTTAATATTTTTAAAACTATTATGCTTTTGATAACCAAATGTAATGTGTATTTGAATTTTGAAACAACAATGTATGTACTAAATTTAATAGTAATGTGTTACAACAAACGTGAAATGAACATCCAAATACTTTATTGTAATTTTTAGTGGGGATTTGGAAGTGCTAGGAGAGCCCGGAGAATCATCTGATGACCTACCCGAGTTAATAGTAGTTGCAGACAAGGAAAAAACAGAAAGACTCGACGAAGTGATACCAGGACGACGGGTCGTAAACATCGCCCATCTCCTCAAGGAGCTGACAGCTTTATCATCTCATGGCTTGAAGTGCACCTATGGGAGATATGATTGCTTACCAGAGACAAACTTCACATTAAAGCCTCGGCTGACCCAAATAATTTAGTATTAAGAAATTACTATAAGAAATACCGAAACTACCTAAACCTACTTATCCGTAAAACAAAAAACGAATACTACAAAGAAAAGCTGATCGAAAGTAATGGAGACAAGAAAAAAATGTGGCAAATTATAAACGAAATCTCCAACAAAAAACCAAAATCGGTTGCAATCAAAAAAATCATCTCTGGAGACAAAGTTATAAATTTCCACGACAACCCCCAGAATATAGTAGACAATTTCATAGACTATTTCACAGATCTAGGAGAGAACATGGCAAACGACTTATCCAAAGATTGTACTACGAATAACCAGAACTCAACAACCATAGACCAAAACAACATTCAAATATCAACTAAAACTATATTTATGAATCCAGCTACAGCAAACGAAGTAATCCAACACTTAAATAATATGAAGATAGATACCGCCACTGGTCCGGATGCCATAAGTACACGCATTCTGATACAGAACAAAATCTCTTTAGCAATACCACTAACACACATTATAAACAAAAGTTTTGAAACGGGAATCTATCCAGAAATATTTAAAACTGCACACATCATACCAATCCATAAGAAAGGGCCCAGAACGCAAACTTGCAATTACAGACCCATCTCTCTTCTTAGCAACCTATCGAAAATTCATGAAAAATGCATTAAAAGCAGAGTAAATAACTTCTTAGAATCGAACAAACAAATTTCCCCAAACCAGTATGGGTTCCGAACCAATATGAGCACGGAAGATCCAACACTTAGCCTTACCACGCAAATCCACAAAATGATTGATACAAACCTTAAACCATTAGCTATTTTTTTAGACTTACCCAAGGCCTTTGATACCATATCTCATCGTATCTTACTTAATAAATTACACAATATGGGTATACGAGGCATCCCGCTAGACTTAATAAAAAGCTACATTAGAGGCAGACAACAATTTGTAAAAATTGGAAACACAATCAGCAAGCCAAGAGAAATTAAATACGGAGTACCCCAAGGAACAGTACTAGGCCCACTCTTATTTCTAGTATTTATAAATGACCTTTGCTCAATGAACATATGTGGCAAAATTATCACCTTTGCAGACGACACTGTACTCTTGTTTTCCGCCAGTACCTGGCAAGAAGTTCATGAACTTGCAGAAAGGGAAATGAACAAAATTCACAAATGGCTGGGCGCAAACCTACTGACACTAAACAAAGAGAAAACAACCTACATAACGTTTTCGACACAAATTTCGACCCAACCAAAAACATCAAAAATACAACTACATGAACACAAATGCATTACAAAAACAAACTGCAACTGCTTCTCGCTGTCGAAAACACAATCAACCAAATACCTCGGAATTGAAATCGACCAACACCTAAAATGGGAGAAGCACATAAAGTCACTCATTACAAAGCTACAATGCATCATGCCCACATTATACGTTCTCAAAAACATATTACCCCCTAAAACCCTCCAAGTTGTATATTTTGCACTAGTCCAATCAATCATTCAATATTCAATAACAGCTTGGGGAGGAGCATACGATACCCACATTCGATCACTCATGACAGCGCAAAATACAATCCTAAAAATAATACACAAAAAGGAACACACTTTCCCCACTAACGAACTGTACTCGACGTCGGGAATTCTACAAATACGAAAGTTGTACGCCCTTGCTATATCGCGCTGCATTCATTCAAATAGAATGAAAATTGTCTCAAATCATACGTCTAACTATACGATGAACACTCGCTCTAAAACAAACAAACATATATTCATCCCTAGAGTCAACAAAGGTATCCAGCAAAGACATGCTGCTTATATAGGCCCAAAATTATACAACATTGTTCCTCTAGAAATTAGAAGTCTAAAGTCAAAATCTTCATTTAATTCAGCCATAAAAAACATGGTTAAAAAACGTATCCATCTGTAAAATTACTGATATCATTAATAGTAAGCTTCCCTCAAAGATTCACCAATGAATAGCACTCTCTTGCCCAAACAACAAAAGCAATACACTTGTAAATTATGTCTAGTTCCAGAATTATGTTATCAAAATTCTAAAGTCACAGTAAAATTAGTATAATCAGTCATTGCATTTGGTATAAAAGCATGTAGCGTAGTATAATATCGTAATTACTATTAGAAATTTAGAAATTTAGAACACACTTACAATACTACATCACAAAATAGAAGATATGTGTATCCGTCCAATATCCCATTTATAAAGACTTTATAAATGGGATATTAATAATATAGTATACATTTTATATGACTAACTAATCAACAAACTAGCCCAATAATATACAGTATTTTATATGTATTCACTACCCACTAAGACTTAATAAAAGACTGTATATTCTCTTGTGCCAAAGTCTATACAGGCAGTAGATAATAGATAGTAGATAGTAGATAGTAGATTAGATAATAGATAGTAGAGAGAAGATATAGAGTCCATTAAGGACGAATAAGAGAATACATTACTATTCATTTACTTTACACTGTTATGTTGGCCTACCTACATCTATGCAACTTGTACTATAAACCAACAATTGTAATTATTAATAAGAACTGTATTCATGTTATATTATATTGTTATGTACCTAATACAAAAAAGGACCGACAAAAGACAGTTTTTAAATTTACAGGTGTTATAATATATATTTCCTATTACTAGTTCGCTCCAGGAAAAATCGACAGGTAGGGCTTCATAAAATTCAACAACGATTATAATTGTTCATGTAACCATTCTTCGTTCATTCTTTGTAACCTAGGTTAGAATATTATACTAGTTAAGTTACTATCCATTTCTTCAATTCATTGATTGTTAACTAAGGCTATAACCTATTATTATATACTTATGCTCTGCCTCAAGAATCTATTCTTATTAGAGCATAAAAATTTCATAATTACATCACTTTGTAACACAATGAAAAAATAAAGCGAATTGAATTGAATTGAACGCCGGTCTGGAATCTTTTCCGAACTTGTGTATCGCTGCAATGTATGCAATTCGCAAAAGTCAATTACCACGGAAGTGCTAAACAAGGAGGAGGAAGTGAATAACGGATTTGTGTGGGGAGCTCTTTCGGTTGGTCTTGGCCATTCTCAGGCGCAGGAAATGATGGCCTTGTTTGAAGTGCCCATTATGGGTATAGCCAAGTGGCAACGACATGAACAGCTGATCGAAGTGGTTAGTATTTACTCTTGTTCTACCCTATATATATATATAAATGTAATCGGTTTTTCGGTTTCAATGCCACGTATATTTTCATTGGGCCGACTCAAACCTAGATGCTGGCTAAGATATATCGATGATGTGTTTGCTATATGGCATCATGGTCGCGAGAATCTTGACGAGTTTCACAATCATCTAAATGGTATTCACAAAGATATTCATTCACTATGGAGGTAGAAGAAGATGGAAGACTTCCGTTCCTCGATGTTTTACTTATACAGAATCCGGATCACAGTCTAGGGCATACGGTCTTTAGAAAACCTACTCACACTAACAGATATTTAAATTCTAATTCACATCATCATCCAGCCCAGATCCGATCAGTAGCGTACACATTAGCTATACGTTCTCGCAGAATAGCTGATGCCGACCATGCTGAAGAAGAGTTTCGTATACTAGGAGATGGACTCAAGCAGAATGGTTTTCCAAATAGAATCATTCAAAAGGCCCTCAGAAGACAAACTAACTCGGAAAAAGATGTAGGTACAGAAAAAGAAGAACCACTTGCAACTGCATATTTGCCGTATGTTAAAGGAGTAACGGACAGAATAGGAAAAATTCTTGCCAAACAAAACATCAAGACAGTCTTTAACACCGACAGAAAGATAGGAGAGTTGTTAAGAAGTAGTAAGGACCACATCCACCTAGAAGGTAGTGGCGTGTATGAAATACCATGTGGGAATTGTGACAGATGCTATGTGGGTCAAACAGGAAGGAACATGTTTCAACGACAACAAGAACACAGGCTAGCTGTTGAGCACATGGACAGAACATCAGTCCTTGCTCAACATACTAAGGAAAGTGGCCATGTTATCGACTTTGCTGGCATGAAACCATTGCCACCGTTGAGGAGTTTTTTCCCTAGATGTTACGAGAAGCCATCGAGATAAACAAAAGAGCTCACAGTCTAAATTAAGCAGCAAGATAGCCAACGTTTATCGGTAAATGGAAACCTGCAATTTCAGGGATCCATGAAAAATCACATAGGCTAACTGTAAAACCTACTTACAGACCAACTATCAACGCCTCAGTTAATACAGGGCAGATGATCTACAAGAAAATGAATGGGACGGTCAGAGTGACAAGATCCATGACGAGAACGTAAAGACGGACATTAGTGATTTTTCTTGTTTCTTTGCAACACAAGCTTTGCAATGCTTTCATTGAATGGTATTAATTCGTCAGGGTGTGCAGTGATTTCTTTTGTTGACTTTTATTTTTTTTTCTCTCCAGTTTTGTTCTGTTTTATAAATTTGTAATGTAGTTTTCGTTTTTTATTTTTAAAGTGTATTGGCCTGAGGATGATGGGTGAAATCTCATCAAAACGTCGCCAATGAAAATATACGTGGCATTAAAAACCGAAAAACCGTTTACTTTAATACATAGGGGCCCACGAAAACCTTCAAAAACAAATAATTCGCCTCTAGGGGGAGGACATTTAAAAGAAGGACAAGACTCTTTGAGAAACTCGGGAACGAATCGAGAAAAACCATATGCAATCTGAATTTCCTGCTAAGATGTCGAGATAAACAGGTAATTCCAAGTTTTTGACATTACGTCACCACCCCTCAACGCCAAGTACAAATAAAATACTAAGAAAGGCAAGCTTGGGAAATGTTAAGTAACTCTGTTTCTGAGACTTTTGCCCCAAATGGATAGCATTCTCGACTTTTGTACAACGTTCAAAACAGATTTGAGTAACACATTACACCCATTATTTTTAATAAAAAACGACGAAATAACAATAAACAGAGCCGAAGAAAATGCATTTTTGACAACGTGTAATCAAAGAGAAAGTTTAACCAACTAGAGGCCAGACAAAAAACACCAACGTCGAGGTTTTCGCCGAACCCACACCAGAGTTAGATCCAATCGAGTCGTGTATAACACTTCACAGCTGCAACTAAATGATGCTACTAAATCAGTGTAACTAAGGGTTTTAAAATTTGCTATTTCACCTAATAAACTACTATCGAGAAAGATTTTTGCGGAGTAGAATCTTCAATAATACGATTATCTGATGAGTCAGCAGAATCTTTTAGAAACGAAGTCGTCTCAATTCTACACAAAACTAAGCCCCTGATAAAATATTACTAGAGATGAACTGCTAGCACTTAAAGAATTACGAGAAAATGAAGATTTTATCGTTTTACCCGCTGATAAAGGGAATGCATCCGTTGTACTCGATACTGCAGAATATAAACAAAAGATGCATGATTTATTAAATGATCCAGCTTACAAACGTACGGATCGAGATCCCACTGTTTATCTAGAAAAAAAAACCCGTACACTCATTATAAATTCACCTATAGAGCGATGGTTCAAAGTTTCTGATTCCTAGAGAAAATCGTCCAGGGTCCCAAAACTATATGGTCTCCCAAAAAATCCACAAACGTGACGTCCACTTCGACCAATCGTCAGTGCAGTTAACTCACCAACCAAGCTCTTTCGCGACATCTAGCGAAAATCATGCACCCTCTAACAGAAGACGCCAATTCATACGTCAAGAACTCGACTCATTTCGTTGATTTGATGAGAGATGTAAAAATGAATCCAGGGGACTTGTTAGTCAGTTTTGATGTTGTTTCACTTTCACGAAAGTGCCCTTTGATGAAGTTCTCAAAGATTTAGAAAAGAAAAAGCTTGTGGCCAAATTTGTTGTAGATTTAACAGCCCATTGTATGAGCTCCACGTATTTCATGTATAAAGAGAATTTTATAAACAGGTGTCTGGAGCACCAATGGGCTCGCCTTTGTCACCTGTGGTAGCCAATCTTTTCATGCAAGAATTTGAAGTTAAAGCTCTAGACACCGCTCCACTCAAACCCTAGATGCGGGCTAAGATATATCGATGATGTGTTTGCTATATGGCATCATGGTCGCGAGAATCTTGACGAGTTTCACAATATCTAAATGGTATTCAAAAAGATATTAAATTCACTATGGAGGTAGAAGAAGATGGAAGACTTCCGTTCCTCGATGTTTACTTATACAGAATCCGGATCACAGTCTAGGGATACGGTCTTCAGAAAACCTACTCACACTAACAGATATTTAAATTCTAATTCACATCATCATCCAGCCCAGATCCGATCAGTAGCGTACACATTAGCTATACGTTCTCGCCCAAAAAGCTGATGCCGACCATGCTGAAGAAGAGTTTCGTATACTAGGAGATGGACTCAAGCAGAATGGTTTTCCAAATAGAATCATTTAAAAAGGGCCCCCAGAAGACAAAATAACTCGGAAAAAATGTAGGTACAGAAAAGAAAAAACCACTTGCAACTGCATATTTGCCGTATGTTAAAGGAGTAACGGACAGAATAGGAAAAATTCTTGCCAAAAAAAACATCAAGACAGTCTTTTAACACCGACAGAAAGATAAGGAGAGTGTTAAGAAGTAGTAAGGACCACATCCACCTAGAAGGTAGTGGCGTGTATGAAATACCATGTGGGAATTGTGACAGATGCTATGTGGGTCAAACAGGAAGGAACATGTTTCAACGACAACAAGAAAACAGGCTAGCTGTTGAGCACATGGACCCGAACATCAGTCCTTGCTCAACATACTAAGGAAAGTGGCCCTGTTATCGACTTTGCTGGCATGAAACCCATTGCCACCGTTTAGGAGTTCTTTCCCAGAATGTTACGAGAAGCCATCGAGATAAACAAAAGAGCTCACAGTCTAAATAAGCAGCAAGATAGCAACGTTTATCGGTTTAAAAATGGAAACCTGCAATTTCAGGGATCCCCTGTAAAATCACATAGGCTAACTGTAAAACCTACAGTTACAGACCAACTATCAAAGCCTCAGTTAATACATGCAGATGATCTACAAGTAAATGAATCGACGGTCAGAGTGACAAGATCCATGACGGAAAAAGTAAGACGGACATGTAGTGACTTTCTTGTTTCTTTGCAACACAAGCTTTGCAATGCTTCATTGAATGGTTTAATTCGGTCATGTGTGCAGTGATTTCTTTTGTTGACTTTTATTGTTTTTTCTCTCCAGTTTGTTCTGTATTTATCAATGTAATGTAGTTTCGTTTTTTTTTATTTAAGTTGTATTGGGCCCCGAGGATGATGGGTGAAATCTCATCGAAACGTCGGCCCAATGAAAATATACGTGGCATTGAAACCGAAAAACCCATTACATTAATACATATCGGCCACGAAAACCTTCAAAAACAAATAATTCGCCTCTACGGGAGGACATTTACAGAAGACAAGACTCTTTGAGAAACTCAGAACGAATCGAGAAAAAACCATATGCAATCTGAATTTCCTGCTAAGATGTCGAGATAAACAGGTAATTCCAAAGTTTTTGACATTACGTCACCACACCTCAACGCCAAGTACAAATAAAATACTAAGAAAGGCAAGCTTGGCACTGTTAAGTAACTCTGTTTCTGAGACTTTTGCCCAACTGGATAGCATTTCTCGACTTTTGTACAACGTTCACACAGATTTGAGTAACACATTACACCCACTTATTTTTAATAAAATCGACGAAATAACAATAAACAGAGCCGAAGAAAATGCATTTTTGACAACGTGTAATCAAAAGAGAAAGTTTAACCAACTAGAGGCCAGACAAAATCACCAACGCCGAGGTTTTCGCGAACCTACACCAGAGTTAGATCCAGATCGAGTCGTGTATAACACTTCACAGCTGCAACTAAATGATGCTACTAAATCAGTGTTAACTAAGGGTTTTAACTTTGCTATTTCACCTAATAAACTACCTATCGAGAAGATTATTTGCGGAGTAGAATCTTCAATAATACGATTATCTGATGAGTCAGCAGAATCTGTTAGAAACGAAGTCGTCTCAATTCTACACAAAACTAAGCCACCTGATAAGAATATTACTAGAGATGAACTGCTAGCACTTAAAGAATTACGAGAAAATGAAGATATTATCGTTTTACCCGCTGATAAAGGGAATGCATCCGTTGTACTCGATACTGCAGAATATAAACAAAAGATGCGTGATTTATTAAATGATCCAGCTTACAAACGTACGGATCGAGATCCCACTGTTTATCTAGAAAAGAAAACCCGTACACTCATTATAATTCACCTATAGATGCGATGGTTTCAAAAGTTTCTGATTCCTAGAGAAAAATCGTCCAGGGTCCCAAAACTATATGGTCTACCAAAAATCCACAAACGTGACGTCCCACTTCGACCAATCGTCAGTGCAGCTAACTCACCAACGCAAGCTCTTTCGCGACATCTAGCGAAAATCATGCAGCCTCTTAACAGAAAACGCCGATTCATACGTCAAGAACTTGACTCATTTCGTTGAGTTGATGAGAGATGTGAAAATAAATCCAGGGGACTTGTTAGTCAGTTTTGAGTTGTTTCACTTTTCACGAAAGTGCCCGTTGATGAAGTTCTCAAAGATTTAGAAAAGAACAAGCTTGTGGCCAAATTTGTTGTAGATTTAACACGTCCTTGTATGAGCTCCACGTATTTCATGTATGAAGAGAATTTTAATAAACAGGTGTCTGGAGCACCAATGGGCTCGCCTTTGTCACCTGTGGTAGCCAATCTTTTCATGCAAGAATTTGAAGTTAAAGCTCTAGACACCGCTCCACTCAAACCTAGATGCTGGCTAAGATATATCGATGATGTGTTTGCTATATGGCATCATGGTCGCGAGAATCTTGACGAGTTTCACAATCATCTAAATGGTATTCACAAAGATATTCAATTCACTATGGAGGTAGAAGAAGATGGAAGACTTCCGTTCCTCGATGTTTTACTTATACAGAATCCGGATCACAGTCTAGGGCATACGGTCTTCAGAAAACCTACTCACACTAACAGATATTTAAATTCTAATTCACATCATCATCCAGCCCAGATCCGATCAGTAGCGTACACATTAGCTATACGTTCTCGCAGAATAGCTGATGCCGACCATGCTGAAGAAGAGTTTCGTATACTAGGAGATGGACTCAAGCAGAATGGTTTTTCCAAATAGAATCATTCAAAAGGCCCTCAGAAGACAAACTAACTCGGAAAAAGATGTAGGTACAGAAAAAGAAGAACCACTTGCAACTGCATATTTGCCGTATGTTAAAGGAGTAACGGACAGAATAGGAAAAATTCTTGCCAAACAAAACATCAAGACAGTCTTTAACACCGACAGAAAGATAGGAGAGTTGTTAAGAAGTAGTAAGGACCACATCCACCTAGAAGGTAGTGGCGTGTATGAAATACCATGTGGGAATTGTGACAGATGCTATGTGGGTCAAACAGGAAGGAACATGTTTCAACGAAACAAGAACACAGGCTAGCTGTTGAGCACATGGACAGAACATCAGTCCTTGCTCAACATACTAAGGAAAGTGGCCATGTTTTCGACTTTGCTGGCATGAAACCCATTGCCACCGTTGAGGAGTTTCTTCCTAGAATGTTACGAGAAGCCATCGAGATAAACAAAAGAGCTCACAGTCTAAATAAGCAGCAAGATAGCCAACGTTTATCGGTAACATGGAAACCTGCAATTTCAGGGATCCATGTAAAATCACATAGGCTAACTGTAAAACCTACAGTTACAGACCAACTATCAACGCCTCAGTTAATACATGCAGATGATCTACAAGTAATGAATCGACGGTCAGAGTGACAAGATCCATGACGAGAAACGTAAAGACGGACATGTAGTGACTTTCTTGTTTCTTTGCAACACAAGCTTTGCAATGCTTTCATTGAATGGTATTAATTCGTCATGTGTGCAGTGATTTCTTTTGTTGACTTTTATTGTTTTTTCTCTCCAGTTTTGTTCTGTATTTATCAATGTAATGTAGTTTTCGTTTTTTATATTTAAAGTTGTATTGGCCCTGAGGATGATGGGTGAAATCTCATCGAAACGTCGGCCCAATGAAAATATACGTGGCATTGAAACCGAAAAACCGATTACATTAATACATATCGGCCACGAAAACCTTCAAAAACATATATATATATATATATAATATATATGTATATATATATATATATATATGGTAATTATCCATGAGGCATGCAAGTGACGCTATTTCATGTTCAAGCTGTCAAAACCAATCACAGAAAGTAGTGCGTTTTGTGGTCTTTTGCATTCCCTTTGAAATTATACATAGGTACCCATAGTTTAAATCCATATTCATGCAAATCTAACATAACATGTTTTTATTGTACCGTGTTGAAGGAGTAGGCAGTGGTACAAACAAACAAACCATGTGATTGGCTCATTCATTCAGCATAATTCATATTTCAATGAATACCTCTTGGCCGCAGTCGTAAGTCATACCTCTTCCTTGCAGTTTCAGTCATGAGGTCGAGTATCGGTATCGAACTAACACGACGAATGTGCAGAAAAAAACTACAATGAAACCATAATAGTATCGCCGGTGATCGAATCGCCAGGTTGGAGAGCACGCGCGATTCGACCCCCCCCCCCCCCCCCCCCCCCAGGCCTGCCGCGCACACAACCAGACAGGACAGAGGTGAACCATCAGCGCGTTACTTCGCAATGGCATATCAATCTGTGACAATCGAAATCCTCGTTCGTTAGATACTGTGCATGTATCTAACCTATCATCTACTATGAATCTATCATCTACTAATAAATGTTGTATATTTTTTTCTTTTCGAATAGGCTACTGACCGTTGTTTTATTTTTTTTGAATTTGTTATTTTTCCTTGATTGTTTACATTTACGTGGAGGAGTGTAGTGACGTAGTGAGCTAAGCAAGAGTCCAAATTCAATTTGACTATCCATCAACGCGAAAGTAAAAATAAGTTGTCCTTATGTTTGATTACGCTGAAATTGGTTTAGCTAGCACTGCCGTATAATAATATCCACCGTAATGGGTGAAGTAGGCCTATCGCTCTGTCAAGCACTCCGTCAGTCAGAAACCTTTATACAGGTTTCTCTAATCGAACTATGTTCTCCCCGCCCAAGGTCACGCCCATATTCAAAAACCACTTGAGCACTCAAATATTTTAACATTACGATTATTGATTATGACCACTTGTTTTTTCATTTTTTTTTCACATTGATTCCCAAACAAATAATGTTTTTACATCGATTCAAATATTGTTGAAATGTGTTCGATGTAGACTCAATTTTATTGCACGTAGACGTAGGCGTCCATGACAGATGTAGTCTTGGCAACACATTAGTATGATAAAGTTACTATTTTATGTAATAAGTAATAACCTATAAAGACAAGTTTTAAAAATTAAAATAAATAACAAAATATGTTATATATTGTAAAATGTGTGTTTTGTATATTTTGTATTTTGTATTGATATAGATCGACTACGGAAGCGCGTAATAATTATGTGTAACATGTAGACTGTGGAGGTTTGATTAGCTCATATCATAGTACATAATATGTATAAGTTGTGAAGTTGTCTTGGAAGTAAGCATGTAATAATTAATTATGTATTTATACATGATGGTATTTTAGAGAGAAATTAAAAGTGCCTACTTTGGGATCTTCTGCTATCCGGACAGATGTGGTATACGTGTACTTGGTTCTTTGGTAATATTGCCACGTATATTATTATAATTAGACCAACGTTTTGAATTATAATAAATGTGGCAATAGGCCTACACTTGATTATATTCATATGCTGTAAAATGTTGGTTAAAAGTCTGCCCAGTAAGATAAGGGCTGGGACTGAATACATTGTTCCCTTTAGTTTTGTAATTTCTACGCGTCGTCCTACCTCTTATACCAAATTCCACACTATCTGAAGGATGTTCTTGCTGTAATTGAGAGGACGAACAATAAACAAGACATTGCATAATATATTATGTTCTTTTCTCCTTCATTTCCTTCACCCGCTCTCGTTCTCTCAAGAGAGGACAATGTATCCGATGTCATCCATTTACTGCCTACCTCAAGGCTGAAGTATAGACAGACGACAATCAACATCACACTCACTAACCGTCGGGTTTGTGTACATATTATTGTGTAGTAAATTGCATAGGCGTATGTATTTTTCCCATTATCAAGAATAATTTTCATTTCACTACACACAAATCATTCGAACATAACACTATTTACGACGTGTCCCAATTTGATTGTCATTATTGTTTTTTGTTTCCTTGATGTGCGAGTTCGCGGCTAGAAGCCAGCCGTTGCGCGGGGTGATAGGGACGAACGAATGTGACCGAATAGAATGACGCGTAGCACAGGCGCAAGGCCGTCGACTCGCCACTCGTATGCGCGTTGTTCGTTGTTTCATATTTCCCACGCAACCACTGACGCAACCCTTAGCTCCACCCATTTTCGGTGGCGCAATCTGTAGAGAGAACACTGAACACTTTATGACCTATTCTCCCCGATAAAGCAAGCAAACTGTTGGACGACTGTGATCGGTCGACCGTGCTAGTTCTATTTCACGCCGCCGCGCGATAGATTCCCCTTAAATATAATAATCGGTGCGTTTTGTAATTTTAAAAAACGCATTTTATTACTTAATCGAAAAAAAAACTTAATTAGCATCACAATCTTTTTTCGTGCAGGCTATAGTTCCCCCAAAACTACATGGCTGTTTACAATTAACTCTCATCATTTACCTCCTAACTATAAAAAAATTCTTATGCGACTAATATGCGCCGCGGACGGCTCCTGTAATGTAGCTAACGATTTATTACCTAAGGGAGGCAAGTAATTTTTGAGTAAGTCAAAAGGAAAAGGACAGGATGTTTGGGTACAATGCCAGTATTCGTTTTTTAAATGAGGAAAATTGTAAAAAAAAAAACTACAGGTGCGATTGCTGGTGGCCAGTATAGTTCCGCAAGCCTACGCATTTATGTATAATTATTTGTATTCAAGTATTAATTTATCTATTTAATGTTTAATGAAGTTTTTAAGAAGTATAAAGGGAGTTACAAAGATGGACAAGATAAGAAGTAATGAAATAAGGAAAGAACTGGGATTGGAGAGATTGAATTTTAAGCTAGGAAGAGAACGTCTAAGATGGTTTGGACATATGAAAAGGATGGGCAGGGAGAGGATTCCAAGACGAGAATTTGAAGCGGCAGAGGAGGGGAAAAGAAGAGTAGGAAGGCCAAGAGAAAAATGGGAAAGATTAATTCAAGAAGACGTTGGAAAACGGAATGAAGTGTGGGAGCATGTGGCAAGAGTAAAGCTGTGGGAGGACAGAAGAGAGTGGAGTAAATTGGTGGAGAGGAAGGAGTTAGATGATGTGGAAGAAACACTGAGTCTGGCAAGCTTAGTATCTACAGTTTCATGCCCTTGATAATGGTGGAAAACCACCACTCAACCCGACATAGTTGGAACTGAGTTATGATGATTATTATTATAATGTTTATCCTATTCAATTATATAAACTGATTATTAATACATAAATCTAAAACTTACTGTTTTGTGCCCTAAAACCCCAACTAACTAACTAATTTCTGATAAACATGATATGACGAAGTTAATAAATTTTAATACAATAATATCTGTCGTTAGTCGTTAATCGTCGGAACGGTAGTAAAAGAATGCCTGGAACGAAAATATGCTTCCGTAATAATCATCGTATACAATATAAATCGACTTGTTAAATCGAATCGATTCTATTTGACCGTTTTGGCAAATTCCGGCTCGCTCGGCCGACTGACACCATAGGTGTTTGAAATTTTGTGTAGTTGTCAGGCGGAAATATAATGTTTTTCAGTAACACTTTAAAGCAATTCTAAAAACCACCGCCGTCTGGATGTATGTAAGATACAAATTAGCTGCTTGTCGTGGCTCAACAAAATTTGGTCATGACTTTCAGTGAACTTTCAGTCGGTAAAGAAGTTCATGCCCCCCTTAACTATAACGCCATCTCTGGTTCAAATCTGGAACTAGATCTGTGAAACTTCCTTTACAAACCTTAGTTTGTTGTCATAATTCATGGAAAATAAACCATTCCTCAATATAAAACGTTCCAACTAAATAAAAATATAATTATCACCTTCATTATTCATTAATTAAAATCCCGGCCATAAGTCCCAATCCTAAACCTGAAATAAATCTACTTCCGCCCCCCTTAACTAGCCCTATCTAGCGGCAGACCGACAAAGCTCTATTCCTTTTGCATGTCAATCATTTAACATGGGGAAATCCGAGCTGCGACAAGCAGATTATTTTGTATCTTACATACATCCAGACGGCGGTGCTAAAAACTATTCTAGCATTTAAAAAAAATTGTAATAACTTAATTTTTTTTTAAATACGATTTTGAAATTTGATTGCAGCTGAACGGTTAGGATTATCATTACCAAATTTTGAAACAATGTTAATTCCCAACTAGGGAAACGCCAAAGTCGTTGATAGACGAGTGAGTGACCCATGTGTTGAGTACCCGGGAACTTCCCCTTTCCTCCCCTATACCTAAGGCTGGATCTAGCCCAGTATGGGGAATGATATCGGGTATTCAACACATGGCTCACTCACTCGTCTATCAACGACTTTGGCGTTTCCCTAGTCTAGTTGGCTAAGGCGCCCTTATACCCGGAATGTGGGAGACCTGGGTTCAATCCCCTGGTCGATACGAGTAAAGATTGCAAGGTTTACTCAATCTCCCAGCGGAATTTGGGGGTACCTTGAACATGCAAGTTTCAATAGACCTTTGTCACTGCATAACTGCATTAGAAATATTTTTTCCACTGCCTCCATTGCGACCGAGTAACATCTAAGAGGCAGTGATTTTTTCAAAAGAAAAACCATTGTCGTTAAAAGAATTCCTACACATGTGAGGCCAATTTTTCAGTTTATTATTTCTTGTAGGTTTAAATCGAAATGGATTGCGCTTATTTTGTTAGCAGTTCTCAGTTACCTGGTCACGGATGTCTGTTTTAAATTTCAGCTCAATCTATTTAGCCGTTCGGCCGTATGGGACCGGACATACAGACAATAGTCACAACGAGACCCGATCAAGTGGTGTTATAAATCCTCATTTGCTTCGCTCACTCGTCTAATAAATAACTTTTATATTAATATCCGCGCTTGGTAACAAGGAATTAGCCTCCAAAAATTATTGTGACACATATAACCAGTAAATACAAAGTGTATAGGGGCCTAATGAAAATATTAACAAAATTACCAACAAAAAATTGACGGAAGTAGAACCAACAACAAAAAATGAAAAAAAATACCCTGCGCGTTTAAATCGATTGAAACGGTGAGGTCCAGTTTGAAGATTCCCTCCCGCGTCCGTGTCCTTGGGCAGCGCTGCCATGACGTCGCTCTTGTCTTGCTTTACCTTCTATTGGTCACGATATTCTGGAAGAAGATTTAACAATTATCATTTACTTTAAACATTTGAACATTTATTTAACTCTTTGTTGCACGGAAATTAATTGTTTTTTTTCTAAAAATTAATCATTTGGTAAAATTCATTGTTTTTTAAAAATAATTTTAGTATTTTTTTTGGAGTTAGTCAAAATTTTGGAATGGTTGTAAATTCGAAATTTGCAGAGACAAATTTTTGGAGACATAATTTTCAAAAATGTGATTTTTTTCCTTTTGGTTACATTTTATTTTTCAATTTTATCTCAACTTTATCTCGAGAAATGAATAAACCAAAGTTCCGAGACATTTAAGAAAACTGCACGTTTTAATCATTTTTTAAACTTTGCTATTTTGTATTGTCCATAAAATTTCTGTCAGGCACTTCACAAATTTGGGGAAAAAACTGTAGTATCAAGAGAAGTCTGTATTTACCGTCGAAAGGTGGTTATTGATGCTAACCACCATGCATTAGTGTACAAAAATCAGCTAGTTGGTGGTCAACATCGCTAACCACTGCGCCTTTAAGCCCAGTGCGCATAGCGCCACAAGGAATTGTTAAGGTCATAAGGGATAAATGGTTTATTTAGGCTACTAGGGCGCGTCAACCTTTAAGTCATAAGCATGACTCTAGCCTATGGGAAGTGGGGAGAAAACACCCGTGCTGGTCAGAACCAGCCACGGGCAGGGGGTGGACAGGAAGGGTTCTCACATCGCGGTCGTCATCGTCTTTGCCATCGTTCCGGTTGTTGTCGTCTTCGTCGTCGTGGAGGTCATCGGGAGAAGGGGAGGTGGCCCGCGACGACGATTGCCAGAGATCGTCTCTAGTTTCGGAAAGTATAGTGGTCCCAATGAAAGAATGCAGATAGCTCGAAATAGTTTTCCCAACATAACAACTTTGTAAACTCCATTCACGCTAGCTCAGCGTAGATCTTGCACATGGAGGAACTTTGAGATCAATTTAGCTTGCGTAGTTAAAATATATTTCTCTTTCATTCACAAAGGCGACATTCCATTTACCGCCCATTCATTCAACCCTTACCACTACCAAGCATCTGCATTCTTTCTTTGGAGCAAGTATAACATACTCCCCTCCTTACTAGCTGATGTTTGCAAGATGGACTTTGCCTCTGTTCTCGCCTTGTACGATCGGCAGAGGAATTACGCTCGGCCGAATTCTACCCAGGGCCAAGACGGTACCATCCACGAACGAGGGGGTGTTTATCGATTGATACGTGTTTCTTGTTTACATCTGCTGCAATTGCACCAAGTTATACCATATCTTGCCTGCATACAGATAGGTTGTTAATCACAAAATAACTTACACAATATAGGCCTTAGGCCAGGTATTTTGAAACGGCGCCTACACGTTATAATATTATGTACAATGGTACTTACCGTCTTAAAGATATTACTGCTAGGAGGTTCACTTAAATCGAAGCACAAAGCTAAAATTAAAACATTTAAGATTATCAAAGTGTTTTAAAGATAAACAAACGTCAAATTTCAGAATGAAATAATTGAAAATTCAGTTTGCAGAGCCTTCCTAACATTATTTCTATAATCCAAGGTCCATTTAATGTTAAGCATACTAGTGGAGCTTATTGTAACCACATTGTAACCAAAACTTGGATCCTACCCACCCGATCTTAGAAAGTGTAGGGCCTATGTATGTATGACCGCCAGTACTATTTAATTTACTAGAAACGCTTAAGTCCCGCGCGTTGTGATGAGCGTAATTGTGCTTAGCAGGCATGTGTTATGCGATTTTTGTTGTTCTTGCAAAATCATTACCATCAATTGAATATTTTTTCAAATTAATTAAATAAATTAAAAATAAATTTAATTTTTAATTTTTTAAATTAATTGAATCGTTAAAAAAAGCAAAAAAGCGTAAAATTCGATTTTATAAATACTTCTCGATTGCGCTCAATTAGCACTATCTATATTCATAAATAGGGTTCTGTGAAAACATTCAATCGGATAAAACATGTAGTGTTATAAGCAAAGATTGTTAAAAAAGAAAAAACCTAAATTTCGATTTTATGATAAATTTTTCATTGCGCAAATTTCCACAGTTTCTTAATTCTAAAAAAGTTCTGTGCAAAAATCATTAAATCGAATAAAGCATTGTGTTATAAGTCAAGAAATTTTAAAAAATCGAAAAAAATCGTAATTTGCGATTTTCATAGAAAAATTTTTCCGATTGCGCTCAAAAAACTTGGCAGTTCCTAGTTTAGAGATTCGAGGTCTCCATAAATTCATCGCAATTGGATTATCGTTTGCGGAATCGTGTGACAAACAGACAAAATACAGAAAAAAAAAAAAAAACATTCCGGATTTTTTTCTATCCAGTGTGTGAAATGGAATCTTCGCTTTCTGTACGCTCGCTACGTCATCCAATATCTGGAAGACAAGTGATTCGATTTCTTAACTCTTTGTTATTTTTAGTGTAATTTTTAGGATTTCACAAAATATTTACTTTATATGTCATGCAACCATGGTATTTATATATACTTGTTTTTCGTGTTTATTTTGGTTATATGTTCCGTTCTCTGTATTGTCACCTTATATTATTTATAATGTCTTTACATCCCACAGTTATGCCATTTTCAGGCTTTGTGTGTTTTTTTATTATAATAATATATTTGTTAGATTTATTTTTGTATGAAACATTATTATTTTATATACAATTTGCTATGTTGGGTATGTATAATGTATGTATCACTAGGAAACGCTCAGTTGGACGCGTTGATAAGCAAGCACGTGCTATAGCTAGACCCACATTGCACATTTTTTTAAATTTAAAATTTGCGACGTTCGCTGTCCACAGGGCCATGTTTCCAATATTATTTATTATTTCCTCGGTATTTGGGTAAACCCGTGGGTAAACCTTTACTTTGTGGATAAAATTCACCGCCATCAAGAGGACCTTGACATCATTTCCTTGGGAAAACTATTTTAACTCTTTGGTAACAATTAATAATACACTGCTTTCTCGATAGTATTTTGATCACTTATAGGTGGCAGTGCATATAGTGGCCAGAAACCTCGTGCGACTTTTTGTTGCCATGGTAACGTCACTTTTGTTAAAATGTTATTTCCATCTACACTACTTATCGGATCAAAATAAAATTAACATATTTGTGACCGGACGGACATTCTAAATGATTTGACCATCTCAGATTTTGTCGCCGTTTAGTTTAAAAAAAACTTTCGAGTAACTTTAATGTAACTTTGTAACTTTTTTAACGATTTTGCCACAAAACTTATGGCATTCAATTCAGATCGAAGCTTGCGGATGGTCCAAATTTCAACTCGATCCGATCCTCCGTTCGAACGTTATGGCGAGACAAACAAAAAACAAAAAACAAAAAACAAAAACAAAAGCAAAATGACTATTTTTTTCGGCAGAGTGAAATGGAAACGCTCGCTTCGCTCGCATAATGACAGTAAATTTGTGAATAAAAAAAAGTAATGTTTGTGGTGTTAATTCTTTTGGTTTATTTAAGTTGATTTATATAATATAAGGTATAAATGATAGTGGTTTGTATAAGGACGCTTCTACTGTAAAAGTATGGCCATAATGCGCCACTCTAGCCTATGATAGGCTAGGGAGGAAATATCCATGTTGGATCCATCCTTAGGTAGGAGGAGGAAAGGTAATGTTACCGGGTACTCAACACATGGCTTGCTCACTCGTCTTACAACGAATTTGGCGTTTTTGTAGATCTATAATTGATTATATCGATAACGAAAATGTTGCTATTTCTTAACGGTATAATATGTCTAAGGACGATTAAAGCAGGAGTATCTATTTCTAGGAAGCGGACATTGAAGTGGGAAATAATGGGATTATGATTAATACGATTATGTCAATTTCAGCATTTTAATAAGTTTATTATTGAACTACTTCGATACAACTTTGATACAACTAAAGAAAACAAATTCAAGTATTTAACAAGTGGTCGATGGTGCGATCTACCTGTTTAATCCACCATACATACAATCATGTTTAAGGCTATTGTACCACCTCTGGGCGATAGTTTGAAAGTCGAAGAAACATGTCTGAAAAGTTTGCAGAATGAAAGAAGGCCTTTAAAATAACAGTAAAAGAAATTGTGAATTTTTTGGGCGGGACATAACCTCACTATTGGAAATTATATTTAGATTTTTGGACAAAAGTGTACACTACAAATCTAGTTCAAAATTCAATTTTGAGAATCGGTTTTCTGGACATAGTTTCTAAACACCTTTAGCTATATTACTTGACTATAGCTAAAATAGTTTTCTGAAAATAACAGTTGGTGTACGATTTTTTTTGTCAAACGGTACAAAACTGGAAAAAACTCGTATTTGTCGAGCCTTTTAAGCTTATTGAGGCCCACACACAAGTCTCCTTGACCTCATAGGCTTCCAGTAAAAAAATATATGTATATATAGGCCTAGGCCAATATATCATGCTCATCTATGTACTTTATTATATATACTTTAATGCTAGGAATTAAGGACATGTAACAAAATTTGTATACCCTACATATACTGGAATAAAACTTAACTTTGTATTGTATTGTGCGTCGTTGATATTTTTAGTTCAACAGAACTAGTACATCATTCTCATTTTTTACATCCAATAGGGGCCAGTCAAATACAGGTATATAAATAAAATCAACAAATGCAACCTTATAAACTAATAAAACTTAAAATTATTTTTAGAACTCCAAATACTGGCCGCATACGACTATAATATCATGTATACAATAATTAACAATCATAATCAAATGGACACTTCCTTTTAACAAACTCACTCAAACAAAAAACCCGAGTTTTTTTTATTCCCCCCCCCCCCCCAAATTAACTATCAACTAGAACTTAGACTTCATGCGTGTTTACCCTACAATTTCTCAGGAAGGAGGTTATGAACATCTCTTTTTTTGTTTAATGAATTCCTGTTTATAAAACTTTTATGTTAATTTCACCATACTACGTCTCAATAAAGTTTTTTATATACTCAACCAACAAAAGTAATAACCAATAACCCAAGATAAAAAAACATATATAATCCTGTTGTTGATTGATTGAGCTGGGTGTGAAGGCAGAGCTTAATAGATGTAATGGTGCTTTCCCGGGGGTGGTTGATGTGATTACTGTGGGGTGGCGGAGAACGCCTAGCGAAGCGCTTGACGGGAGTGGATGAACGGCCTCAACACAACCAATCTGAAAACAACTCATTTCTAAGTACTAATGTGTAAACATGAAGATAATGATGCGAAACACATCATTCATTGTAAGGCATTAAGATTCTGCCTATGCTATTAAAGTTAACTGTTATCGTAATTTCTTATCTTGTAGACCTAGGATAATTTAAGAGTTTTATTCGAAATAAACTTTGGGGCAATGTTAGGTGCGGCACGGTATTACTTTTTACTCGCTCTACATCCCCCAAAAAATATTTAATTTGCTAAAAAGTACATTTTTACCTGTTGGCTTAGGATTTGGTTAATCGAAAAAAGAATACGAATATATCGTATTTGAAGGTTGAGTGTGGGGGAGGGGTTGAGGTGAATTAATTAAAGATTAATGATGGGACGCACTTAGCATTTCCTCAATTTCTGTCAGGAAAAAACTCGTAAATATTTGTTGTTGGTTTATTTGGATTAAGGACGCGTCAACCGCTAAGTCATAATGCACCACAGACGTAAAGCAATATCCAATCAAAATCTAGTCTAGGGGATATTGTTTCAACTAGTATACGATACTCCACTCTTACTAGGTGATGTTTGTGAGGTGGACTTTTTCTCTTGCATCGCCTTTTACGGTTAGCAGAGACATGCTCTGGGCCAATTCTACCCCGGGCCCAGACTTAGGCATTTAAAGAGGAGATATTTTTTGCATGATATTACGTTTAAATTAATTAGAAAAAAAAACTTGAATGAACTATTAAGTTACGTTTAAATTAATATTGCAAATTCTATTTTGCCAAGCTTTTCAAGGATGCTGTTACGGGACACTGTACGTTAACTAGGAAAACGCTAAAGTCCCGCCGCGTTGATGGATGAGCGTTTTTTGTGAGTTTTTTGTTTGCGTTTTGTGCGTTTGTTCGCACTTTTCCTTTGCAAGTGCTTTTTGAATGCATTGTAGGTGATTGTTGTCAAGTTTCTATTGTTACTTGTTAATTGGTATTATAAACTTCAAAAAACTCATATTAAAATCTTTATTTCTGTGGATTCTGACTAACTTTTTCAACTTTTTCTTTCAAAAGGTACTACATCACCATAACCTTAATGTCCATGTGAAATCTGAACGTTGTAGCCCCACCCGTTTGGTCAGAATCGGCCCAAATGTGACGAAAATATTGCACTAAAGATTGAAAAACTAATATTAAAACCTTTATTTCTATGATTCCTAGTTAACTTTTTCAACTTTTTCTTTAAAAAGGTACTACATCACCATAATCTTAATGTCCATGTGAAATTTGACCGTTGTAGCCCCACCCGTTTGGTCAGAATCGGCCCAAATGTGACGAAAATATCGCACTAAAAATCGAAAAAAAATCGTAAAAGTACGATATTCATGAGAAATATTTCTTCGATTGTACCCAAAAACAATACACCTCTAAGTTCAGAGAAAACGAAGGTCCCCTTCAATTTTCATCAAGATCGCATAAGCCGTTTGCCCGGAATCGAGCGAACAAACAGACAGAAAAACAAAAAAACAAAAACAAAACAACAAAAAAAAAACACCCGAGCTTATTTTTTTGGGGGGTCAGTGAAATTGAAGTCTTCGCTTCCGCTCGCTACGCTCATCCAATGAATTAAGAATGCGAAAATGTGGAAGGGTAGAATGAGCTTGGCTCTTTCGGGGATCTTGCCCCCTTCCCTTGACGACCACCCGACGACGATGACAATGACACAACGAACGATGACAAAGACAAAGACGACCGCGACGTGAGAAACCCCCCTTCCTCCCCTAACCTGTGGCTGGTTCTGACCAGCATAGGCGCCTCCTCCCCATATCCTCTAGGCTATATTGGTGCATTATGACCTAACGGTTGACGCGTCCTTAAAAAAAAACTTTTTTAGATCTCATTTCTTTTAAGTGTGTAAGGTATGGCTGTATTTTTACAAGTTTTTGTTATGTGTGTGTAAGATATACACGTAGATGTACTCAACCGGGATGAACAGAAATCAAATAAATTCAAGCATGCCAACAAACAAAACAAAAACTTCTCAGGCATCACCTTTATAAGTCATGGGGTAAAGATATAAGAAAGAATAATTGAAACAAGATTAAGAAACAAGTTAGAGGAAGAAATGAGAGAAGAGCAATATGGTTTTCGAAGTGGTATGTAGATCAACTATTGATTTGATCTTTGGAAATTATGGAGAAGAAGTGGTCGTTTGCCACAAAGAAAAGTCTGGGAATGCCTAAAAATTAATGGAGTAAATCACGTTTGCCACAAAGAAAAGTCTGGGAATGCCTAAAAATTAATGGAGTAAATCATTACATGACTGAAAGAATCAAAACCATATACAATCAGTGCACCAGCAGTGTACAGACTAACTTTGGAAACACAGATTGGTTCAGTAACTCTGGCATGAGGCAAGGTAGCGTGTCATCCCCGTTGTTCTTTGCAATTGTCATGGATTCAATAATTAGGAGAGTTGAGCCAATCGTGGAGGGACCAGATACAAGAACAATGATAATATGTGCTTATGCCATTATAATCTGGGCAGAGACAATTGAAGAACTGCAATGGAAAATTGTTAAATGGAAATAAGCTACAGAGGAGTTTGGATTGAACATTAGTATTGTCAAGAGTAAAACACTTATAATGGAAAGGGTCAAGAATGGAGCCAGCAGGATACGTAGAGAGAAAATAAAGGTGTGTGAAAATGAACTACAAGAATTTGACGAGTTTGCATACCTAGGAAGCATGATAATAAACAAGGCAAAACTGATTAGTGAAATCTCCAAAAGTGTAGCCAAGGCCGAAACCTTCTATCATCAGGTAAGAAAGTTGTTGTGGAATAAAGTTTTCCCAGTCAAGTGTAAGCTGTTTCTGTAGAAGGTGCACTATTTTCCAATTCTAACGTTTAGTGCTGTGACTTGGACGTTAGGAGTGAGGAACTCGAATATGATACAAGTTGCAGAGATGAAATTCGTAACGAGTATAGAGGGTGTATCCAAACTTGAAAAAATCAGGAGTGAAGAAATTAGGAAGAGTGTTGGTGTTGACAAGTTTCTCTTCAAAATAGGAAGAGAAAGATTAAGATGGTATGGACTTATGAGAAGAATGAAAATAAAGAGAATACCAAGAGCAGATTTTGTAAGTGTAAATATGAACAGAAGAAGACATGGTAGACCAAGAGAGAAGTGGGAGGACCAAATAATAAATTATGTTGAAGAGAGAGATGAATGTTGGGAAGAAGTAGCAGCAGAAAAACTATGAGAGGATCGAAGGAAATGACGTGAGCTGGTGGTAAGAAGCAAGAAAGAAGATGAAAAAGATGAAATGGAAGACGAAGAAATTGAAGGAGATGAGAATGAGAACATGACAGGCCCGGCAAGCCGGTGTAAATACACTCTGTGTGCACTAGAAAATCTGGTGGCTAGCCACCCCCTGACCCAACGTATGTTGGAAGTAGGACCGTTTATGAAATATATATAAACTAGGAAAACGCTTAAGTCCGCCGCGTTGTTGAATGAGCGTAATTGGTGCATTGAGCTGCGATGTGTTACGCGGATTTTCTGTTGTTCTGTGAAAAAATCATTACTTAGTCGAAGATTTTTTTATAATTAAATTAAATAAAATAAAAAAATAACTTAATTTTTTTAATTAATCGTAATTTTTTTAAAAGAAAAAAATCGTAAAATTGCAATTTTCATAAGAAATAAATATTCGATTGCGCTCAAATTTAACACGAATATATTAATTCATGAAATTGAGGTTCTGTGAAAAAATAATTACAATAGGATAAAGCATGTAGGTGTAATAAGTCAAAGAATTGTTTTAAAAAAGAAAATTAAACCCGTAAAATTTCGATTTTCATGAGAAATAATTTTTCGATTACGCTCAAATTTCGCACGAATATTATAATTCATGAAATTAAGGTTCTGTGAAAAAATCATTACAATCGGTTAAAGCATGTAGGTGTTATAAGTCGAAGAAAGTTTTTAAAAATCGAAAAAAATCGCAAAATTGCGTTTTTTATGAGAAAAAATTTCCCGATTGCGCTCAAAAACGTGGCAGTTCTAAGTTCAGAGATTTCGAAGGCCTCCATGAAATTTCATCGCAATCGGAGTATCGGTTTTGCCGGAATCGTGCTAACAAACAGACAAAAATACAGAAAGAAAAAAAAACATTCCGGATTTTTTTCTCCAGTGTAGTGAAATGGAATCTTCGCTTCGCTCGCTTCGCTCGCTACGCTCATCCAATAAATAATAAAATAAGTATAATCATATATGCATATTAATATAATTAGTAAAATAATACATTTAAATAAATTTGAATTTAAATATATTAAATATTTTAAGTTTGACTTTAAAAAAGTACTCGTTTGGGAAATGTAATTAAATTCCCTCGATAAATTGCAAATCCCTCCACTTGAGATATGAAACATTTGTGTTTATAAACATAATTTTGATGTTTTAGAATTGTAATTGGTCATTATTGTTATAATTGAAATTTTGTTAGTTCCTTTGTGTGCCATGCACATGTATGTACTAGAACACGGATTGTTATAAAAATTAGATAAAATAAATGATGCCCAAACGAACGCTTTCTTTTTCTCATATTTTGCCTCATAGACTTCCCTCTTCTAATTTGATTCTTATTGCTTTGCTCTACACATTTGAACATAATAAATAATACATAAAATATAACATACATTTTTTATATAGTTTTTATATCATTAACATCTTACACTGAATGGACTCTAGCGTTGGTTAGTTAAATGTGATTTGTCCAAACCGGAAACACACTCTGCATTGAAAAATTACAGAAGATTTCCAGTCCTTTTATTTCTAAAAGCCGTACTTCTACTTAATCACTTATACTTTAACGGATAATTTGGTCAAATAAATAAAGGACCTAAGAAGATAAAGTCACTTACACCGTCGAAAGTTTCTCGACTACGTATAAATGTATAGTAAATATTAGTTAAAAATAATTTTAAAAACAATAAAGAAAAACAACTTGCGTAAATTAGTAGAAAAACGAATATAATTATTAAAAATAGGTGTTTTTGCGTTTGTTATAAGGATAACTTAACAAATATTCACATACTGATTTTCAGTTGAACAAGCGCCTTATACGTATAACTTTGCTTCAATTCCACCTAGACCCATAAATAAGTAAAAAAAAAAAAATATATATATAAGGATAAAAACAAGGATCTTGGGTTAAACCGCGTCGAAAATAAGATGAACCAGGGCAGAACCTGGGCGTCCACCGACGTTTCGTCTGTACTACGTCAGACATTTTCAAGGTTGACTGTGACTCTACCGAGGTTGGAGTCACAGTGGTTGGCAAGCACACAGCGCCCGCCTTATATAGCCTCGGATGTAGGTGCGGGACGGCGAGGTTATATAGAGAATAGGTGCGGGGCGGCGAGGTCATATCGTGAAAAGGTGCAGGGCGGCGATGTCATATCGAAAAAATATATACGGAAGGTGGCAATTGAGAAACAAAATAGCACAGCTTACGAAAGTGAAACCTTTTTTGGTCCGGCTTCTTGTCATAGGGCCTGATTGGTTGTCTTTTGAAATGTTATTCGTGCTTAGAATTATGGAATCTGAAATTTGCACCACCTCTGAGGGATTTGGCTGTATAGGTCTACGGACTACATTTCGAGGCATGAGTGCAGGTTTCCAAGCAAGAGGGAGGCTCTGGCTATCATCTCTTTTGTTCATGTTATTCGGCCGTTTCTCAATTTCCACAGATTCACGGATAATACGTGGCTTGAGCTGTTGTACAGGACAAATAGTTTTTGTTTTGTCAAAATCTATCACATGCGAGTAAACTTTAGCATGTTGAGCCAGGGCTGATTTCTTGTCACCTGCTTTCACAGCATTAGAGTGTTCGTTTATCCTAACATGCTATTCGTCTGCCTGTTTGGCCTATGTACGTTTGATCGCAGTCGCCACAGAAAACCTCATTAACCCCTCTTTCTTCCAGATGAACAGAGTCCTTTGCACTTCTCAAAAAGGAGCTGATTTTTCTGTCAGTGGAGAAAATGGTTTTGATGTTCTTACGATTGAGGATTCTACCTATGACGTCTGTGGTACCCTTGACATATGGAAGAAAAGCTTTTGACCGTGGTTTCTCCTTGTCCTCAGTAGTCAGTATCATCCTCAGATTTCTTCAGTTCACGTTTAAACGCTCTGGTTATGTCTCGGTCCAAGTAACCATTGAGTGATAGAGCTTCACGGAGCTTGTCAAATTCCTCTCTTGAGTGAGATTTGTCAGTAAGGTTCCTGGACCGGGTGACTAGAGTGTTAAGCACTGAAAATAACTGTGAAGGACGGTGGTGGGAAGCAGCATTCAGATACCGGTTGGTGTGGGTGGGTTTTCTATAGACTGTGTGTCCCAAACTGCCATCAACATTCTTTTTTATCAAGATATCGAGAAAAGCAAGTGAGTCGTTGGATTCTACTACCGTGGTGAACTGAATATTCGAATGGATACCATTTAGATAGTCAAGAAAATCATTCAACTTGTCCACACCATGGGGCCAAATGGCATAGACGTCGTCCACATATCGTATCCAAGAAGATGGTTTGTTAGGAGCTGCAGCTAGGGCCTTATTCTCAAAATCTATCATGAATAAGTTGGCAATAGCTGGTGATAGCGGCGAGCCCATTGGAGCTCCCTCCACTTGCTTATAAAACTTGTTTTCATAAATAAAGTATGTAGAAGACATGCAATGCCTTGCTAACTTCATGATGTCCTTCGGTATGCCATAGCTTTCTTCAATAGTAACAAGGGCCTCCTTCACAGGTATGTTGGTAAATATGGAAACCACATCAAAACTAACCAATATGTCCCCAGGGCGAACCTTCCATTCTTTGATCAGCTGGATCAGGTGAGAGGAGTTTTTCACATAGGACCTCTAATATTGACCCTGAAGCACAGACATTTCTCATTCCTAGGGAGAAGTCCTCTCGTATTCCAAAACTGTATGGGTTGCCCAAAATCCACAAACCCGGAGCCCCCTTGCGACCCATAGTGAGCGCAGTAGGGTCACCCACACAAGCTCTGGCCAGATATGTCGCTAAGAGGTTCCAACCTTACTCGGAGGATGCTGCGTCCTATGTGAAAAACTCCTCTCACCTGATCCAGCTGATCAAAGAATGGAAGGTTCGCCCTGGGGACATATTGGTTAGTTTTGTTGTGGTTTCCCTATTTACCAACATACCTGTGAAGAAGGCCCTTGTTACTATTGAAGAAAGCTATGGCATACCGAAGGACATCATGAAGTTAGCAAGGCATTGCATGTCTTCTACATACTTTATTTTTGAAAACAAGTTTTATAAGCAAGTGGAGGGAGCTCCAATGGGCTCGCCGCTATCACCAGCTATTGCCAACTTATTCATGATAGATTTTGAGAATAAGTTTCCTAGCTGCAGCTCCTAACAAACCATCTTCTTGGATACGATTGGTGGACGACGTCTATGCCATTTGGCCCCATGGTGTGGACAAGTTAAATGATTTTCTTGACTATCTAAATGGTATCCATTCGAATATTCAGTTCACCATGGAAGTAGAATCCATCGACTCACTTGCTTTTCTCGATGTCTTGATAATAAAGAATGTTGATGGCAGTTTGGGACACACAGTCTATAGAAAACCCACCCACACCAACCGGTATCTGAATGCTGCTTCCCACCACCGTCCTTCACAGTTATTTTCAGTGGTTAACACTCTAGTCACCCGGTCCAGGAACCTTACTGACAAATCTCACTCAAGAGAGGAATTTGACAAGCTCCGTGAAGCTCTATCACTCAATGGTTACTTGGACCGAGACATAACCAGAGCGTTTAAACGTGAACTGAAGAAATCTGAGGATGATACTGACTACTGAGGACAAGGAGAAACCACGGTCAAAAGCTTTTCTTCCATATGTCAAGGGTACCACAGACGTCATAGGTAGAATCCTCAATCGTAAGAACATCGAAACCATTTTCTCCACTGACAGAAAAATCAGCTCCTTTTTGAGAAGTGCAAAGGACTCTGTTCATCTGGAAGAAAGAGGGGTTTATGAGGTTCCCTGTGGCGACTTCGATCAAACGTACATAGGCCAAACAGGCAGACGCATAGCAGTGAGGATAAATGAACACTCTAATGCTGTGAAAGCAGGTGACCAGAAATCAGCCCTGGCTCAACATGCTAAAGCTTACTCGCATGTGATAGATTTTGACAAAACAAAAACTATTTGTCCTGTACAACAGCTCAAGCCACGTATTATCCGTGAATCTGTGGAAATTGAGAAACGGCCCGAATACATGACAAAAGAGATGATAGCCAGAGCCTCCCTCTTGCTTGGAAACCTGCACTCATGCCTCGAAATGTAGTCCGTAGACCTTATCAGCCAAATCCCCCAGAGGTGGTGCAAATTTCAGATTCCATAATTCTAAGCACGAATAACATTTCAAAAGACAACCAATCAGGCCCTATGACAAGAAGCCGGACTAAAAAGGTTTATTTATTTATTGAATCTATGGACATGTACATGGTACACATATCGGATATATACATATGCCTAACCGTTACATATCACAAATAACAAATAACAGATGACAAATAACAAATAGTGAGAGCTGTTAGCGGAAAAATATTGCAATCCGGATACCAGTGCCAGATTTTGCATGAGGGTAGATAAAAATATCAAAATTAAAAATCCGCCAGGAGGCAAGCGATATCTCACTCCCAACACCCCCTAAATCATCCCCTAAAATTAGAATAATTCATAGCTCTAACCCAAAAAAGATTTTTATTCAAATTAGTTTTTTCAAATTATGTTTTAATGTGTTTTAAACCCAATGGGCCCCTATTCCTCATTTCCTAAACCACATTTTTTAAAACCCCATCCCTAATTGTTTATAATATTTTTACCTTGATTTCCAGCATTTACCAGCGAGGCACCTAGGATTTTTATCACATGAAATTTGGCATGATGGTTCATAATAACCTGAAAATAATAATCCGCCGGCAGGCAAGCGATATTCCACCCCTTTTGTTCTTTACCACCCTTAACTTTGGGAAATACGTAAGGTAGTATTTAATACTTTTTTGAATATTTCAATTGATGATTAAAATTATGAGTCGATGTGTTATAGTCCAGTCAACAAATCATTCATACAAAAACAAACAATTTTTTCACCCCCAACCCTATAAATCATACTTTTAGTGACAACACTGTTTAGTAAGTAACCAACATGAAATTTGGGGATGGTGGTAGATAAACTATAAGAATTACTATTCCGTTGGGAGGCAAACAATATTTCACCCCTAATACCATCCATCATCCCTTAAAATTGGAATTGGTACTAGGTCGTATTCTATACTTAAAATTATTAAATTATCCAATAAAATTATGCTCAAGCATGTTTTCATCCCAAACAACCTAATTTCTCGTGTTTTTTTTTTACCCCCACCCCTAATAGTGATTTTTTTCATCAACACTTATTGGATGAGCGTAGCGAGCGAAGCGAGTGAAGCGAAGACTTCAATTTCACTGACCCCCAAAAAATTTAGCTCGGGTGTTTTTTTTTTTTTTTTTGTTTGTTTGTTTGTTTTCCGTCTGTTTTGTTCGCTCTCTACCGGGCAAACGGCATGTGCGATCTTGATGAAAATTTTACAGACCTCAAATCTCTGAACTTAGACTTGCCACGTTTTTGAGTACAATCGAAGAAATATTTCTCATGAATATGTACTTTACGATTTTTTTCGATTTTTGCATATTTCGTGCCATTTGGCCAATTCTGACCAACGGTTAGGCTACAACGTTCATATAAACATGAACATTAGTTATGGTGATGTAGTACATTTTGAAAGAAAAGTTGAAAAGTTAGCCAAATCTATAGAAATAAGCTTTTAATATAAGTTTTTGATTTTTTGTGCGATATTTTCGTGCCGTTTGGGCCAATTCTGACCACGGGTGGGCTACAACTTCAATTATACATGGACATTAAGTTATGGTGATGAGTACCTTTTGAAAGAAAAAGTTGAAAAAGTTACCAGAATCCATGAAATAAGCTTTAAAAATATAAGTTTTTACGGTAATATACCAATTGGACAAAAACAAAAGACAGTGACAACATCACCCTAAATTGGTAGGCAGCAAACATAAAGACTTGCAAAAGTAAAGATATCCCACTCAAACTAAAAACTTTAACAAGCCATACATCAACGCGGCGTGACTTTAGCTTTTCCTAGTTAGAATGAAATTTGGCATGGTGATGATAAAAATATATGAATTACTATTCCGTTGGGAGGCAAACGATATTTCACCCCTAGTGCCCTCTATCTCCTTAAAATTGGATTTGGTACTAGGTCGTATTCTATACATTGTAATTATTAAAATTATCCATAATATTATGCTCAAGCATGTTTCCATCCAAACAACCTTATTTCTCGTGTTTTTTTTTTACCCCCCACCCCTAATAGTGATTTTTTTCATCAACACTTATTAGCATGAAATTTGGCATGGTGGTAGATAAAATATAAGAATTACTATTCCGTTGGGAAGTAAACGATATTTCACCCCAAGTACATCCCTTAAAATTGGAAAAGAGTGTTCAATGATTCGTTTTTTTTTTCATGGGTGGTTATCTGAGAATGTATTCAATTAAAAATCAAATTAAAATTCAATAGTTTTTAGTTTATTAATGGGGTCCGGCAGTTTGTATCTTACGTATGTTTTAATTAGCCATTACTAGGAACATTTTTAAAATAACCATACAAACTAAAGTTTTATTTTTTACCCCGAGGTTGAGAAGTTAATTGTTTACACTTACCATCTTTCATTACACCGAGGATGGAGCGGGAAACTAGATATAATTGGAATTAATTAGTCTGTGTAGTAAGTGTACATTTTTTAATATTTTAACACTTGTTTGAATTATTGTTAATAAAAGTAATACAAAACTGTATTATTGAAATGGGTAAAGTTTTAAGATTTAAATATATCTACATGCTCTGAAATTTTCAAGACATTTGCACGTCACGTTCCTGAGAAAAATGTACCTTTGTATTAAAAATTATATTCTGAGAAAACCTTTGTCAAAGTTTCGCAACTTACAGTTTGGCATTCCTACCTCATAGTCTGAACATAATCTCTAGCTTCCACAAAAAAAATTAGATTTTTAATTGAATACTTTCTCCAGATAACCACTTATGAAAAAAAACAAATCATTGAACACTCTTTCCAATTTTAAGGGATGTACTTGGGGTGAAATATCGTTTACTTCCCAACAGAATAGTAATTCTTATATTTTTATCTACCACCATGCCAAATTTTATGTAAATAAGTGTTGATGAAAAAAATCACTATAAGGGGTGGGGTAGAAAAAACACGAGAAATTAGGTTGATTGGATGGAAACATGCTTGAGCATAAATATTATTGGATAATTTTAATAATTTCAATGTATTGAATACGACCTAGTACCAATTCCAATTTTAAGGGATGATAGAGGCACTAGGGGTGAAATATTGTTTGCCTCCCAACGGAATAGTAATTCTTATATTTTTATCTACCACCATGCCAAATTTCATGTTGGTAACTTACTAACAGTGTTTGTCACTAAAAGTATGATTATTAGGGTTGGGATGAAAAATTGTTTGTTTTGTATAAATGATTTGTTGACTGGACTATAACACATCGACTCATAATTTTAATCATCAATTGAAATATTCAAAATGTATTAATACTACATTACGTTTTTCCCAAAGTTAAGGGTGGTAAAGAACAAAAGGGGTGGAATATCGCTTGCCTGCCGGAGGATTATTATTCTTCAGGTTATTATGAACCATCATGCCAAATTTCATGCTGATAACTCCCTAGTGCCTCACTGGTAAATGCTGGAAATCAAGGTAAAAATTATAACAATTAGGGATGGGGGTTGAAAAAAATGTGGTTTAGGAAATGAGAATAGGCCGATTGGGTTAAAACACATTAAAACATAATTTTAATAACTAATTTAAATAAAAATTCTTTTTTGGGTTAGAGCTATGACTTATTCTAATTTTAGGGGATGATTTAGGGGGTGTTGGGGGTGAGATATCGCTTGCCTCCCGGCGGATTTTTAATTCTGATATTTTTATCTACCCCCATGCAAAATTTCACGCTGGTATCCGGATTTGCAATATTCAAGTGTTCCTTCCCCTTTACAGCTCTCACTAAAATAACAATTAACAGATAACAAATACAAATTCAAAAGAATACAATAACAATTATAAATTTCAATATGGTAAAACTCTAAGTGGAGGGATTTAGGAATTCGTCTAGAGAATAAAAAGATTTTTCTAGCAAATACTTCTGAAGGTCAAACTTGAATGATTTGGAATTTTTGATATCATGTGGGAGATTTTTGTAGAGAATGCGGCAAAGGAACTGTGGACTACTTTAATAAAATGAATGTCCAACGCAAACGACGGGATGAAAATATTGGCTACATTTCTTGTGTTGTGACTGTGATTGGTCAAATTGGTGGGAATAAGCTCAGGGTTGGAATGGACAAAAGTTGCAGCTGTTTGAATTAGAGTTGAAGTTAGGGTAAGAATACGTAATTTGGGAAAGTATGTCCTGCAAGATGTCCGCCTAGAGAGACCAGCGATTATTCTTGCAGCTCTTCACTACCGTAAGCTGTGCCATTTTGTTTCTCAATTGCCACCATACGTATATATTTTTTTCGATATGACATCGCCGCCCCGCACCTTCAGCCGAGGCTAAATAAGGCGGGCGCTGCGTGCTTGCCAACCACTGTGACTCCAACCTCCGTAGAGTCACAGTCAACCTTGAAAATGTCTGACGTAGTACAGACGAAACGTCGGTGGACGCCCAGGTTCTGCCCTGGTTCATCTTATTTTCGACGCGGTTTTACCCAAGATCCTTGTTTTTATCCTATGACGGGCCGCGAAAACCTACAGCAATCCATACATATGTAAGTATATAGCACCGAGTGGAGTAACATAATAATATAATATCTTGAAATTGTAATAACTGGTATACCAATATATTCCAGATCAAAAATATGTTTGAGTATTTTTGTTATTGTTGCTATTCACAACTTCTTCTAAACGAAGAGAAAGAGATGAGATTTGAGTTTGCTAGCATAAAATACTCACCCCGACGGACAGTACACAACCCAACAATACAACCGCTGCTAAATGCTTCATGATGTTCATTGAAGTGTCAGTCTGGATTATATTCTTATCCAACTAATAGGAAACAACGACACACACCTCGACCAAGGCTGAATGTTGAAAGAACCTAGGTAGTAATCACAATATAATTTAATTGATTTGATCTATAAGTAAGTTTGAATTGTAAATGTGATATTTTTATTTGTCATTTCACCCTTGTCACCTTTGTTCATTATTGCTTCGATTATGATATAATCAATGCATTTTCAATTATATTTTTTCTGCCTAGATTGTCTGGTTACCGCCCACTGATGGAGCTTGCAACTTGAGTTAGGTGTCCTGTATCATTGCTTTGATCAGTTTGTGACATGAACAATTTTAAATAATTATATATCTGATATAATTATATATTAGAGTCAAGATTTTTTTGGACTAAACTGTTATCAAGATTTGAACACAAAAATGAAGATTGAACACAAGAATAAAGATTCGCGTTCGGTGGTTTCTTCCGCGAAAGTTTTTTGATTATACTCTCTGATTTGCTGTTCCTGATTTTTGGCAAACCTCATATTCGTTTGAGTGGGATCGTCTTATAAATCAGTTTTTTCTTTTCGCTTTTCTTTTCTTTTTTTCCTTTTTCTATTTTTCTTCGTTTTTTTTCTTTTTTCCCCCCTCTCTTTTATCTTTTCTTTTCATTCCCCACCCTTTTTTATATTTGATTCATTAATTAAATACATTTTATATTATTTTCATTTGTAAGCAAAATTGTTGTGTTTAAATGCATTGTTGTTGTAATGCTTATATTTCAAATATGTACTTAAATGTAGTTTATTGTAGTTTCTGCATCTATGTAATTAGATTTATTTAGTTGTCCTCCTTTGTTAATCAGTTTTTATAACTGAATAGAATAGACGTTAAATAAATAATAAATAAAATAAATAAATAAATAAACGACTTCTTTTGCCTTGTGACCTCATGGATCTCAATTGTCTTTAACCTACTTCGAGCCTAAGCTCTTTATAGGGTGTCTGATTTTTATAGAAGGACTTGATTATTTTTTCTTTGGCTGTTTTACTTTGTCCGGAATTGAGTGTTAACAGTGTCAGGAAAGTATTTCACCCTAAGGAGAAGCTTACAAAATATGAGATAAAGTGTTAATAAATTGATCAAGCGTTCTTGTCAATTTAGACAACTTTGATTAATGATTATTGTTAGAAAATACAAAAAAATGATTATTATTTATGTTTTATTATACCATCTGGTAAAAAAGTGGCTGCCCTGGCTTGAAAGTGCTCGTGCCTCTTCAAAAGTCAAAACTAATGTCCTGCTTTATCATTAGCTGTAGGAGCAAATTCATGTATTTCCTCCATGCTGTAAGAAATTATTCTAAACCAAAAGTTATTATCTTGGCAAGTGTTAACACAAATTTATTAAGAGGACATGGATAAAGCATGCAGACAAATTTTTTTTGCATAACGTATTGAAAGTACGTAACTTTTAAAAGCAAGAAATCACAAGGATATATATATATATTTTTATTCGAGAAATAAGAAAATATGTTGTTTCAAAACAATCAATAAATGCCGTTCCTTGACGGTCGTCTACGCGTGAGAAAAGATTTAAAGGGGGTACAATCTTATTCCTATTTAAAACAGATTTAGTGGCAATTAAGAAACTATTCTTTGCACCCCTTGTCTTATGGTCATGAATTGTTGCTCTTGTCTTTTACTTTAATCCTTGGTAATTTGGTAACAATTATTCTGTATCGGAAAACAAAAAATCATTGCATTTATTTTAATTTGTTCTTTAACATTTAACTATTGTAGTTTGACCAGAATTTTTGTTATTGGTACATACCTATTGCATTTAACTAGGAACAAACGCTTTCTTTTAGTCGCGTTGATGGATGAGCTTTATCAATAAGTTTTTAGTTTGCGTGGGATCTCTTTCCTTTGCAAGTGCTTTTTGAATGCATTGTAGGTGATTGTTGTCAAGTTTCTATTGTTACTTGTTAATTGTTATGATAAACCTAAGAAAAACTCATATTAAAACCTTTATTCTATGGATTCTGGCTACCTTTTTCAACTTTTTCTTTCAAAAAGAAATACATCACCATAACCTTAATGTCCATGTGGAATATGAACGTTGTAGCCCCACTCCTTTGGTCAGAATCGGGCCAAATGTCACGAAAAAATCGCACACAAAATCGAAAAAAATCGTTAAAGTACGATATTCATGAGAAATATTCTTAGATTGTACCCAAAAACGTGGCAGGTCTAAAGGTCTTAGTTCAGAGATTTCGAAGGTCCCCTCCAATTTTCATCAAGATCGCATAATATGCCGTTTGCCCGGTAGAGAGCGAACAAACAGACAGAAAGACAAAAAACAAAACAAAAACATTGGAGCTAAATGTTTTGAGGGGTCAGTGAAATTGAAGTCTTCGCTTCGCTCATCCAATTATGGTGCGCATTCCTCTATCTTGGCATCTTAGCCAACCAAACAATTTTATCAAACCATGTCAATCCACGCGCATTTATCTTCCTTTATATCATTATCTGTAATTAGTCGTATTCGTATTGTCTTTAGTTTTACGACTCACGATCTATTATAACGTTTGTATTCGACCAACTGTATCAATTTATTCGTGCCGTCATCGAGACCCAGGTTTCAATGACTTGTCACGACAATGTGAGTGAACTTTTCTTGACAGATTTATAGCCATTCAAAGAAAACGCTATGACATGTCTTTCTTGCACCGTATCATCAATGGTGTTTTCCGGCCCACCAGTCTTGTCTCCATGTTTCCACTCCACGTTCCATCCCGCTTTACACGGCTTACGCACCTTTTCCATAAAGCTAGACCTAGACTTTCTATTACCCGTATCCATCACCTATCGTTTAGCTTCATCTTATAATATTTTACCTAATTAACGAAAGTTCGACATATTTTCTGATACTAGGAAAACGCTCAAGTCCCGCCGCGTTGATGGATGAGCTTTTAAAAATGTTTAGTTTGCATGGGATATCTTTACTTTTGCAAGTTCTTTGTTTTGCTGCCTACGCATTGTAGCTGATTGTTGTCAAGTTTCTTTTGTTACCTGTCAATTGGTATTATTTTCCGTAAAAAACTTATATTAAAAGCTTTATTTCTATAGATTTTGGCTAACTATTTAAACTTTTTCTTTTAAAAGGTACTACATCACCATAATCTTAATGTCCATGTATAATATGAACGTTGTAGCCCCACCAGTTTGGTCAGAATTGGCCCAAATGGCACGAAAATATCGCACAAAAAATTAAAAATCTTATATTAAAAGCTTTATTTCTATGGATTCTGGCTAACTTTTTCAACTTTTTCTTTCAAAGGGTACTACATTACCATAACCTTAATGTCCATGTATAATATGAACGTTGTAGCCCCACCCGTTTGGTCAGAATTGGCCCAAATGTCACGAAAATATCGCACTAAAAATCGAAAAAAATCGTAAAAGTACGATATTCATGAGAAATATTTCTTCGATTGTACCCAAAAACAATACACCTCTAAGTTCAGAGATTTCGAAGGTCCTGTCAAATTTTCATCAAGATCGGATATGCCGTTTGCCTGGTAGAGAGTTAACAAACAGACAGAAAAACAAACAAACAAAAAAAAAAAAAAAAAAAAAAAAAACACCCGAGCTAAATTTTTGGGGGTCAGTGAAATTGAAGTCTTCGCTTCGCTCATCCAATGAATTCTTACAAAATCAAACCGTGATTGGATTGCAGTTGAAGGTCATTAGCATTTCTGTCACTTTTCTCTTTGGATAAGCGAAGCGAAGACTTCAATTTAACTGACCCCCCCCCAAAAAAAATTTAGCTCGGGTGTTTTTTTTGTTTGTTTGTTTTTCTGTCTGTTTGTTCGCTCTCTACCGGGCAAACGGCGTATGCGAGCTTGATAAGAATTGGAGGGGACCTTCGAAATCTCTGAACTTAGACTTGTCACGTTTTTTGGTACAGTCGACCAAATATTTCTTATGATTATCGTACTTTTACGTTTTTATTTCGATTTTTAATGAGATATTTTCGTGATATTTGGCAAACGGCTGCTCCGATCTTGATGAAACTTTATGAGAACATTTAAAATCACCGAAATTATATATGTTATAATTTAAGATACATTTGAAGAAATATCTTTCATAGAAATCGTACTTTTACGATTTTTTTTTCGATTTTTACTGCGATATTTTCGTGATATTTAGGCCGATTGTGACCAAACAGGTGAGGCTACAACATTCATATTTTACATGGACATTAAGGTTATGGTGATGATTGATGAAGTACGTTTTGAAAAAAACAAAGTTAAAATAAAGGTTTTAATGTGAGTTTTTTGAGGTGTGGCCTCCAGATATTTTACATTCTATTGATTGGGATTACCATAACAATTTATAAGTAAAGAAATCCCACGCATACTAAAAACTTACAAAAAAGCTCATCCATCAACGCGAATAAAAAAGCGTTCGCGAAGCGGCCTAGTTTTAAAACAACAATACACAATATTCTTTAGTGTTCAGAAAGTACAATAGCAGGAACAAATAATGTTTCGTACATGCCGAAGTAAATTACCCTGTAGATTGATCAAAGGTCCAATAATTAAGACAAAAAATAACAATGGGTCATTAGCATTAATGAGTCTACTGGTGATGATGACGTGACATACGCAATACAGTGTTATTAACTTTACCCGACGTTAAAGGTCATGCATATTGCAGACTCGTGACTCAAACAAAGCCTACGCAGGGTGAACTTGCCCCCGAGTTTAACCAAGGGAGGAAAAGTGGCTCCCCTACCCCGGAGAAGTGGCCTCCTTGCCTAAATAATGCCAAAAGTTTTCTAAGTGGTCTTACTTACGAAAATTGTTCACGTCATTCAATCAGATTGTGTGTTGTTTGTTTGTCATCAACAACATAAAAAAGTTTCCGAAATGCGTGGATTTTAAAGAGTACATTGCATTGATTTTTTTCTTCTAAATACACTGTATCTAGGGCGACGGTCGTTCGCCCGCAGCCAAGCGCACGCGACTGCTTAGGCGACGACTAACTCGAACCCTGTATACTCGTACCCGAGTTGGGGTTTTTCAGCTATCTGCACACGCCGTCCCGAAAGATTTACAATATTGAAACTCGGTATATGACCTGATATGTGGTCCATGACCTACAAAAAAAACGATCCGATAACCCGTTCTGTGTTAAAAAAAAGTGCATCAACATTATTGAAAACCTAGTGGCTAGCTGGATGGGTGGTGGGTTAATTCTGGAGGAGAGGAATAAGAGCCAACAGAGGAATCGGTACATCTTAGAACTATGAAACTCGGACCACACTTAGATGTACCTCAGACGCAGTGCCTTTTGCTTCCAAAACCAAAATCGGGTAACAGGGACTGGAGAAAATCAAAATTTTGGATAACTATCAAAACACGTAATTACTAAGGCGTGTTAATTTGTACAAACTTGAAATAAAACATGCTCTTAGCCATTATACATATCTAGCGTCCAAAACAAAAGGGGCTAAATTTGGGGGGACCGAGTGCCTTTTGCTTTCAAAACCAAAATCTGGTAATAGGGACCGGAAAAAATAAATTTTTGGATAATAATTGATTGATTGGATGTTGCATAACGTCTCATATTTATGCAACTCGACTAAACGAGACGAATCAAAACACGTAATTACTAAGGCGTGGTAATTTGTACAAACTTGAAATTAAACATGCTCTTAACCATAATAAATATCTATCGTCGGTAAAATTTTGGGGCGACCTTGGACCAAAAATTGTGAAAAACATCTGAACTTAAAAAAATTAATCGATCAAAGAAAAGACTACAACTGAGAAGTTTCAAACGTGGAATACACATTGTGGAGAGAGAGAGAGAGAGAGAGAGAGAGAGAGATTGATTGATTGATTGATTGATTGATTGATTGATTGATTGATTAAGGTCTTGATTGTAAGGCGGGATTAAGGCTTGTGAAACCTTATCTTCCATCCAAAAGAGAGAGAGAGAGAGATTGATTGATTGATTGATTGATTGATAAAAGGTTTTATTTATTCGGGCAAGATTAAGGCCATGAGGCCTTTTCTTACATCTAACCAGCTTGGAGAGAGAGAGAGAGAGAGAGAGACCACAACATAAATCAGCAACTTCAATCAAACCGACAATATCTGACACCCCAACACACTTTTGAAGGCATCGACTCCTTGAAAAAAATGTTCAATCATTCATCATTCACGCCTTGATGTAACAGCAAAAAGATGTAATATCCCCCACAAATAGAAAATTTGTAAACAAAAAAAAAACGGCAGCCAAGCTCTCCTTCAAAAGTCTTCGGCTGTGAATGCTGTGAGATATAGAAGTTGAGCCTTTTCTCCCTAGTTTCGCATTGAAAAGAAGTAACAACAACAAACAACAGGCGAAATGTCGCCTGTTGACGAGCGCCAAGCCAACCATTTTCGTGGTAAAAAAAAGTAAAAAATTTAAAATCAATATCAAAAAAAATTGCTTGGCCATTGACTTTTTAGAGTTCTCATAATGAACCAACTTCAATGGCCAAGCAATTTTTTTTTAATGATTTTGAGTTTTAAATTTCTACTCTTTTCACCACGAAAAAAGTTGGCTTTTCGCTCGTCAACAGGCGAAATGATCTTACTTCTTTTGAATGCAAAACTATGGAGAATGAATGAAATGCTTTTCTCATCTTCTACATCTCACAGCATTCACAGCCGATAACTTTTGAAGGAGAGCTTGGCTGCCGTTTTTTTTTCTTTCAATTTTTTGTATTTTTGGGGTTAAAATATGCCATTAGAATATTTTCTTGTATAAATCAAACCTAACGTAACCTAATCTATCCCAACTTGGCCAACATTACCCAACCCAACCTAGACTAACCTAACCTAACCGAATATATAGACCATTATTTTTTTAATTTTTTTTTTAATTCTATTTTATTGTTTATCCTTGTTATTACATTTAACAACAAGAGACAGCGTTGACGGAAGCAAATATTTTGCTAAAACACTTAAAATCTATGTAGAAATCTCGTGCCGCGAAGAGCCTTGCTGAAGCACGTGAAACTAACACGTCACATGTAGTTGGTTCTCCCACAAGTGCTCCTTGCACAGGGAAGGGAAATGACTCACTTGGCAGTCTTTGAGGGCGGGCGGCAGGGAAGGAAAAAGCACGTCGGCCGAGCACTCCTTTGGCTGGAAGGGGTTGGAGGTGGAGGTGCCTACTATCGTCGCCATAGAGATACCATGGTACTAACAGTATGGTATCTCTATGATCGTCGCCTCTCAACACGCGGCCCTGGATGATGCGCGCGCACACGTCAAAATCATTGGCGCCGCTGAGGCATCTTTTAAAAACACCAGGTCGATGTACTGCAGGTGCTTGGTCATTGGCATAACCTGCTTCTGGTCACAGGGTGGGGGTAGGTTACGGCCATGTATGAAATGCAACGCCCTTCTCTGCGCCCTTTTAAGCTTGGTAGTGTTCTCAATGGTGGTTGGGTGCCAGGCGGGGAGGCCGAAAGGGATGGTGGGCATGACTAGCGACAGATAGACCAACCTCATAGCTCGTCTCTAGTTTCGCGGACTAAAATACTCACCTACAAACTAGATGAAAATTGCAAGATGTATTCTCCAGATCTTCATTTTATTACCACTGCTTTTCCCTCAAAGAAACTAAATTTACAAAGAGGCCGACTCATGTACCAATTATACCTTCTTTAAAAAGCCGGACCTACCACATCCTTACGCGTGCCTCGATGTTGCCAAATAGAACTCGCTTTAAAGACGACACATTTAAATTGCTTTTCTATTGTGTTGAAAGCAGTGGAGCCTCCTTATCGGCAACGCTGACCGAAGTCTGTGACGGCGGTCAAGAGGAATTAAGGGTTGACAGCTTAACAAGACTACTTATTCCGCTTGAATGAAGAGCGGCGAAAAAGGCAATGGTGGTAAATTGAAGATCCCCACAATAACTTACTTAACCTCATTTCTTGGCAGAAAAACACCCCTTGGGCAGAATTAAGCCATAGCTCTTATTGTCGTAAAAAGCGAGGTTAGAGATAAGGTCCATCTCGCAAACATTGGCAAGTATGTAGGGGAGGATCTTACTTCCCGAAACTAGAGGCGAGCTCTGGAAATTATGTCTACGGGGACCCTTCCTCATGCTCTCGACGACCTCCCATACGACGACGACCATGACAACAGAAACGTGAAAGGTCCCCCTCTCCTCACCCGTGGCTGGTTTTGACCAGAAGGGATTGCCCCCCCCACATCTCCTATGCACATCATGACCTAACGGTTGACTCGCCCATGAACTTAATGAATTCTAGTCAGTGAAATACTCCCCGGTTCAATTCTGACCTGGGCCTAGACAGGAAGTATCTTTCGGTACTCAATGATACTACTGGCACACAAACTCAAACCGTAGTCAGTTTAGTAAGAAAATGCAGCCCAAAACCAAAACCAAAACCAAAACTAAAACCAATACCAAAACTCAACACCGCCATCTGGTTTACCTAGTGGTGATGCACCGCTGCTCAAAATCAAATTTCGAATAAGATGAATTGATTCGGTCAATTTGAATATAACAAGGACGCTTCGCGAATGCTTTTTTTAGTCGCGTTGATGGACGAGCTTTTTTGTAATTTTTTAGTTTGCTTGTGAGCTCATTACTTTTGCAAGTACTTTTTGAACGCATTGTAGGTGATTGTTGTCAAGTTTCTATTGTTACTTGTTAATTGTTATTATATACTTCAAAAAACTTAATTTAAAACCTTTATTTATATGGTTTCTGGATAATATTTTCAATTTTTTTTTTAACGCAATACATCACCATTGCCTTAATGTTCATGTGAAATATGAACAATTTAGCCCCACTCGTTTGGTCAGAATCGGCCCAAATGTCACGAAAATATCGCACTAAATATCGAAATAAAATCGGAAATCGGAAATATTTCTTCGATTGTACCCAAAAACGTGGCAAAACTAAGTTCAGGGATTTCTAGGGTCCCCTCCAATTTCCATCAAGATCGCATATGCCGTTTACCCGGTAACGTGCGAACAAACATACAGAAAAAGAAACAAACCAAAAAAACATTGGAGCTTAATTTTTTGAGGGGTCAGTGAAATTGAAGTATTCGCTTCGCTCATCCAATAATTGTTTATTCTTAGGTTATGTCCCGTCCAAATTTTTTTTTTTTAATTAAGCTGATCTTTTATTTAGTCCATCATTCATTATGCCAAATTTTCATACTGTACATCTACGAGACGATTAAAGCAGGCTTATCAATTTTGTAAAAGCGTACAATTGAGGTGGAAAATTAAATGGATTATGATTATTACGATAATGACCATTTCAATGTCTAATATAAGAAGTTGAACAACTTTAATAATAAAGATACAACATTGATACAGCTCAAGAAAACAACTGAAGTATTTCATAACTATTTATTATACTCACTTTTGTATCATATTTGGTAAACATTTTATTGATAATGATGATATAGTTACATGTGTGTAATTGTTAAACATGAAAACAATGGTGTAAATCAAAATACAATAATTAATACTGTCAATATTACTACAGGTAAAAGAGTCTTATATAAATTAATCTAAAGCTAAATCGCAACGGACATTAATATGAGGAATGAAAACAAATCAATATTCTGCTCTGAGACGCATCTTAGTATTACAATACAACAATTACTGTATAGAACAATTTACACAATTATTTTCAAGAATCAAAACAGATGTGATAACAGCTGTGAGTAAATAATACAATGGGTTATAAAATAAAAGTTGAAAAATAAAATATTTAAGAAAAAACATGTTGGTGAATTGGTTAAACCACTGGTTAGAATATTTTATGATGAAACGCAAATGAAATTGTATATTATTAGGGTTCGTTGCCATGTTATAAAATGTTTTCTTTGCCAGTAGGAATGTTCCAACCCCTAATAAAATAAGTATTTATCATCAGGTACCTAAATCTGCTCGATCAAGACAGTATTGAAATTAATTTTATGTAAATCAATCCAGATATTAAGAAAGTCCTTCTCAGTAGGGTATCGAACCCCGGTCTCCCAATTGCCGATCGGGTGGTTTACCCCTAAGCTACCGAGACGGTTCACGTCATAACATCTAGATTGTTGGTGCATTTAGCATTGAAGATCGAAATAGATCTCACATTTCTTGACGGCTGAGTTATATCTCGAAAACTATTTGATGTGTAAAGGTGCTTGCCACTGCGATTTATTTGTGGCTCCAGTGGGTTAAAAAATTGATCGAAGAGTACAAATAGAAGAGATTCGACTTTAGTGGAAAAATTGTACTATATTGTTAGCGTTTGTTACTGATAGTTTCAAACGAGGGCACTTTAAGAGGGGTGTAGAACTACTATGTTAGGGACAAACGATAAATTAGACCTAGAAAGTGTTTAAATGTTGCTTTTCTTATATTTTATGCGTTAACTTTGTCCTGGGAAATAATCAAGTAGGCTACTTTATTTTTAATTTTTTTGGTGGACGTGGATATTGAAATGGACGCCAGGCTTCTTCAGGCTTGTGGTATTTTACTTAAAACGTTAATAGGGAACTGTCCTTCATTACCAAATTTGAATATGTCCCTACTAATAACCTTTATTAGCTTTTATTAGCGCTAACTGTGAGCGAGGAAAAATTTCAACCGAGCTTCGCGCCGGAAAACGGCCGTTCGCCATTGCAGGTGGGCGTGACGTCATCGTGAGGTTCGCCGAGGCGGCGAGCTGACATTTCTGCCAACCAGTTTCCCCTCCTCACCTCACGATAACGTCACAACCAAAAGAGCGCGGACTTAAGTCTTTGTGCGGGAATTCAAAATTCAGAAACTTTGAACATGCATAGAGTCCACAGATTTTATTTTTTATAGTTTATTTTGATTGCGATGTTTATTAAATTTAATATTACAAATTACTAAATACGTGTAGGATATATTTAAAACCAAGGCCAGTTCCCTATTACATAAGCTACGTGAAAGGGGGCGTAAAACTTAACTAAAGCTTAGTATCTTCCGATTCTGGTGAGTTTCTGTGGTAGACAGATCCTGGAGTCGACACGGGCGGAGAAGTTTCCCCGTTATCACTATCATGCAACATCTGCCTCTTCTTTCCTTCAACGCTGTTCCTTATCCCGTATGTAAAGTAGATCAGAAACCCTTCAAACAGAAACAAACATATTTTATAATGTTTACTTGTTTTTATCCATCCTCGTGATAAAAAAAAACTGTATTAAGCTTATAACAATATTTTATGAAATTATTGCTGCATCTTTATATTTAATAAGTTCATACTTTTTATGGTCAAATTTTATTGGTTACCTGTTCAAAAAATAATAGCTTTAAGAAAAAAATAATATATATATAACTGGTGGGTCGAAAGTTTCCCATATATTATCGTTATCAAACCATAACGAAAATTAACCAGTCAATTAACATGAGGACTATTTGGTTTTAATGCATATTTCATAAGCTAGTTTTGTCTTTTATTCACATTAAAAATAAAAATACAACACTCGATTTTAATTTTTTATTATTAATATACACGACATAAATTAATGAAACTACTCTGAACATATTGCCGACAGTAGTTGAAACTAGTGTGTGACTTTAGATTTTAAGAATGTGTAAGCCAACATGTCTCGATCTAATCACATTGTCAAAATGTTGCTTAGTTTCTTTATCAGATGACCGTGAATATGCATTTTTTTAAGTTTTTTAAAACTTTGTAGACAAAATAATTTTGTGAATTATTGGAGTGTTTTCTGGTTGCGACATGCAAGTATTTTTGTAAAAAAACTCCTAACGATTTTATTCTTTTGGGTGAACGTTTTAAGTCGAAAAATAATCCAGAATGTATGTGAAATTCGCTTAATTTGGTGATCAAGCAACTTTTCCACCTAATCACATTAACCGTCTAAAGTCTGCATCGGACTCACCAATCAACATCCATACCCCGAGTCTGATCCAAGTTCCAGCTTCCAGCTGCAGCATCAGGTATGTGTTCATTAGGATGCTGACAGCAGGAAGTATAGGCACAAGTGGCACCTGTAACAGAACAGCGTCAGATAAGTGTTCATTAGGATGCTTCAAGCAGGAAGTATAGGCACAAGTGGCACCTGTAACAGAACAGCGTCAGATAAGTGTTCATTAGGATGCTTCAAACAGGAAGTATAGGCACAAGTGGCACCTGTAACAGAACAGCGTCAGATAAGTGTTCATTAGGATGCTTCAAGCAGGAAGGAACAAACAATGTATAAAGATAGTAGGACTGTTTTTATTGTATTTAAAATGTGTAATTTTGTATTATAATTAATTAATTATTATTATAAGGCCTATTATTTATTTTTCAATATTAGGCTTTATTATGTATCGTTTGTAGTATAGAATGTAGTATGTGTAGTTTTGCCCATTACGTATGGTTTTGTTCTCCACAAAACGCAGTCTAATTTAATATTTGTTTCCATGTATTAATCTATGGCTATAATAAAGAACATGAACATGAACATGAACATGAACATGAACAGCATCATGACTGTATTCATAACGATGCTGGCAAGTGGCAGCTGTAGAAACAGAAAAGACACTTCAGTACATTCGCAATTTTCCAAGGAACTCAAAATATATATGTCTGTATTTATTCACTCAGTATCATAACTGATTCTCATGTGGATACTTGCACCTCAACAATTCCACACTTCCACTCTTGCACACTTCCACACTTTCACCTTTCCACACCAAAACTTCACACTTCCACACTTCCACACTTCCACACTTCCACACTTCCACACTTTCACACTTTTACACTTTTACACTTTTACACTTCCACACTTCACACATCGCACTTCACACTGCACCACTTCATGTGGACACGGATACAAAAAATCGGCGTTGACGACATCGACGCGTAAATAATGTCCAACCATAGATCGATATCTGTCGCTTCACAAAAAACAAAACACTGTGTTTAGCTCTGAACGTTCGCAACAACAAACTGTAAACTAATCTTTAGTGCTCATACTTTTGGTGAAATGTCGATGTAACTAACCACATGAATTTATATTCAACCTTGATCGTAATATGCCTCAGCATTCCATTGCTCTTTTGCAATTGTGTTCGCCTAATTTAATAAGTCCTCAGTTGTACATGATCTAAATAGAATAAACTTAAATAACTAAAAATATATAATTGGATCGTTGTCATATGCAATTATACTCCAAAACCAACAGAACTATGTGATATTTTTTGGTCTCCAGTAAGAACTTAAGCGACCATACCTTGAACTTGAGTCCGACAGTGGTGTTAGGCTGTCTGCTCAGAACAACAAGAGTCGTCACCAAGGCGATGCCAATGAAAGACAGGAGGCAGATGACCCACACGTTGCGGTCTAGAACCTCGTCAATGCCAAATGTCAGAACGGTACAGAACATTACTGCCAACACACCTGAAAGTAAACAAGAGTGATTGAAGCTGCTGTAGACAGTCATGATATCCCGAGGATAAATTTAGGTTTTTATTTGTGAAAAAAAGGGTTTCCTCAAGGTTCTAAGGATAAAAGTTTGGGTTTAACATTGTTTAACGTCCAATAAATGTTCCCTCTTAATTGTCATCTCATCTTCTTGTTCATAAAATACTTGTTACATTTTGTGACCAGCTAGTACAGTCAAGGTTCTTAAAACTTTTTCGGGTTACTTTTAATGTCACCAAAAGTTATGCTCAGTGACCCAAGTCTTCGCCACATAAACCATTGTTCAAAAGTAGTTTCAAAGACCCTCTTAGGAAGTTAATGGCAAATTAAATGGTTGAACGGTTACTTAAATCGAAATAAATACGACAAGCTTGTATTTAAAAGTTCTCAAAATTGGGAGCGAAGCTGATACAGCAACAGATTTTGGATGAACTATGAACAAACTCACCTTCACCGCGCTTTGATCGCTTTCGGTTGTTGTGCAAGGTTAGAAAATAACCCCATTTTTAGTCAGGATTACTCGTTCCAACGACCTTTAAGCCACTAAAAACAATATGCAATACAGCAATGCAATACTTAATGAAAGTTGATGGTCATATTCCGTTTTTACAGTGTGATTTGACACACGCACAGACGAATGCACGGACGTATAGAAAAGCGATGCATAAGGAGGAGTTTTGAAAGCTCCTTTCAAAATGATTTTTTTTTTGTTTGCTGGGTGGCCGAGGGTTATACATAAGAAGTGGTCTGTCTCGAATAACGCTGCAACAAACAAACAAAAAACAGGAGTGGTGAAAGTGTTAAGAAATCAATAAGTCTGTACAACAATTTATTATAACTAACCAACATGCTAAGTTATAATAATTGTTGTGTTGTACACCATTTGTCGTTTTGTTGAACACTTTCATCCTCTCCTACAAAATTTTTTTAACTCTTGATTGCAATGTTTTTTCGCCGAGGGAGGCATTCAATATTTTTGACTCACAGTAAATTCCGGCTGTACACTTGGACAGCAAAGCAGAAGCATGGCTCGGGTATTTCTTTCCGTTGAGGTTGAAGAGCATGGCGAATGCGTGAAGAGACTGCTTCTCCACGGTTGTAACCACGCGTTGTTTGCTAGCCTGTTCTTCAATAGGATCGGGATCTTCATACCTAAAGGAAGAACAGTTTGCCAACATTAGAGAAAATACTCATTAAAAACAAAATGTTGTATTTGTGTCTACTTGGCACTTTTATTTACAATACAATATAATATTTTTTGACAACTCGAAGAACATTTACATTATCACTTAACTTCATCAACGAGCCAACACAGCGGTTCCAAAATGTTAGCGCATCGAAATTAACCATTTCACATCTAACAATTTACTAAAATTGTTACTGGACACAAAATATATGTTTATCATCCATTGTCACGATTAACGAACAAGATATTCAGAATCGTTCATATTTATAACTCTTAACTAAAATTAAGTAATATTTTCGTCACTTAAGTAAAAGTTAAACTGCAGGATAAATTTTAATTATATTGTACCTGAGAATGAGTACGCATACGGCTACTATAGAGTAAGCAAGTAGGGTACCAATTGACAGCATCTCAACAAGGTGCCGCAAGTCGAAAATCATTGCTATCACACCTGGAACAAAATATAAATAAGTGAATTCAAATTCAAATACATTTTAAAAGTAATAGTCTACCCATACTCTGTCACAGCTGATATTCAGTAAGGGACATTACATTTAAAGCAAACCATGCCAAACTTGTTGACGATGACACTATCGACGAGCAAGCAATGTCTAACTTGAGACCAGTGATTTAAACAGGGAACAAAGGAGGACGGATCAAATGTCACAGTTTACACACTCAAGAATTGATGGGCTTGAAATTGCTGCAAGACATCAGAAGTAAAAATCTTCTGCGTGAACATGATTCAAATGAAATATCCACAAATCATAAACAAATATCGCGACGTTCTGACCTTTCTAAGGTTAACAACTCCTCTCAAAGCCTTAAGTCAGGAATGTAAACCAGAATCTAATGGTGCAATTATATTATCTTCATCTATAATAGTGGTACAAATGTCATACCTGCGCATAGACCAGAGATGAGAGTAGCGACAACGGGTGTTTGGGTCTTTGGGTGGACGTTAGCCAAGAACTTGTAGATGAGTCCATCGTTAGCCATGGCGTAGATGATTCTGGGTAACGGAAATAGACTGCCTATCATTGACGTCATCAATGCAAAGACAGCTCCAATCGTCACGATCCATGTTACGACTGGCCAGCCCACCATTGTGAACACATGAGGTAGGGGGGCCAGCGGGTTCTGAAACAAATCTTAACTCAGGAAAAATTTCCATTGCTCCTTTTGTTACTTAAAATGGCACTTCCTGGCCAGAATAAGCACAAAAAATGGCTCACAGAAAAAAGTCATTGACAAACTCATAAAGCCAGAAGACACAAGTAAACTCTAAATTGAGAAGGAAAGCTTTATCTATGCTCATTTGCTACTAACTTTTCAGTACCTACATTTGAATCTGTTTTCATAGTTGTTTGTCAATCATCCCCTTAAAGGCATGCAAGCATAGATCAAATCTTAATAAAGAATCTCGTGCATAGTATAACGCATTATCCATAATCATTCGTCAGTCAAATCTTTTTTACAGAGTGGGTTTTTAGTCAAATAACATGGGCATCCCATGTAGAAAAATTTGGTTGCCAAAAGTAGCCACCAAAATTTCAACTTAATATAAGATAGCCAAGCGTTCACCAAGAGGCAGAAAACGATTAACCAACTTTTGCTCTCTGCTGAGCAAGGTATCCAAAAGGTTTCGCACAGTTCGCCATTTAGTTACCATGTGATTATCACTTTTGTCGACCTGTTGGTAAACTGTTGGTGACCTGTTGGTGATTTACCAAATATGACGCCAAACCTCAGCCAAAATGTTGCCATGTGTTCACCAACTGATGGAAGTCACCAAGATTAAGAGGTTTCCAGCTGGTTACTATAGATTACCAAATGATTGTAACGTGGATAGGCATACTGTTGGCGCCGTAAAAACTGCATTCTTGGTTGTAAGGCGGTGAAGTATTTACCTGGTCGTAGTACGGCCACATCAAGGTGAGAACGGTGGATATGCTGAAGTAGGCGAAGAATATCACTGTGAGAGAAATGACGATGGCCAAGGGGATGTTTCGTTGAGGGTTCTTTGCTTCTTCGCCGGTTGTAGCAACAGCATCGAACCCAACGAAGCCGTAAAAGCACTGAAAACATAGACATGTATTGTTATGTCTATTCGAGTAGCTACATAATCACCACTTATTATACCGACAGTGTTGGTTCGAACGTCAAGCGCACGACTCTGATAAATCCCGTCGAGACCGGCAATCCTGACTGAAGATTTTTCCGATGTTTTCCTCAGTCGTTAATGCGAATGCAAGGCATGAGTCCTCTTAATCAGCCCTCGTACATCTTTTTGCAAGTGTCCTATCCGTAACATACCTATAGTTATGTCACCTGAAGAGGGGTATGAATTGCACCCTGGACAGGCTTACACGAAAAATTATTAAAAATCAACACTTATTCAATTTAAATTCAAAAATCGTTGATCATTAAATGCATTAAATGGCACTTATTATTAACACCGTTTGACTTAATGTTACCCTAATTTGTACTGGTTGGTAACACTCAGCTAAGTGCACGAGGTTTAGCGTAGCACTCAAGCTCAATCGTTCCACAAGTGAAGCTCGTAACTTCACTCTCCACTCACAACTCACAACTAACCAAACAAATATCAACTAATATAAAAGGCATGTCACAATCAAATCATATGTTTATACACTTCAAAAAACTGTATCATGCAAAAGCTTGGGAAATAACTTTTCAAACTATATAAAGGGAACGTTATGATGTCTTGGGCACATGCAGAGGATAAACAAAGATTGGATCCCAAGACAAGACTGAAGCATTGGAGGAAGGTAAACAAAAAGAGTCGGGAAGATTGATTGAAGGAGACTTTGAGGAGCGATGTGAGTCGTGTAACCAGGTGATGGAAGTGAAGCTGTGGGAGGACAGGAAATAGTGGGGTTAGTTGTGAAGAAGCGGATGCAGGATGAAGATGAAGAGGCGCTGAGCCCGGTAATCTCAGAACGAAGCAGTTGACTGATGTATCGCTGTGAAGAGCATCACTCAACCCGACATAGTTGGAAATTAGTTAGGATTATTATTATTGAATAACTGGTTTGTTTTGTCACGTCGGGTATTATAACTGAAGCAACATCAAGAAAATCTACACTAAAATCCACATAACTACATTTAGAAATGACAAATTGGTACAATAGACCTCCGGGATTCATTTGTTTAGCTTCAACGAGATCCAGACCATAGATACTAATATATCCAAACTTAAACTTGTGCATTCCACATCAAAATTCAACAGGATTGAAGAATTGTAATCACTAAATGTACGTCTTTATCATTCAGTTAGTAAAATTGTTACTAAAACAACGCATCAAAGTAGGTGTAAGCAACGCATTTCTATATTATTACAATCACTTGTAATTTTAATGTACCACTTTGTTTATTTTTGTGAGAATTTCCACAACAAACATAGTTGTTAGGAAAATGGAAACAATCATTTCTTAACTTTTCCATGTAAAAAAAAAGCAACAGAGAGCAGACACAAAGTAGAAAATACGAGATTGCAGAGTCAATTTTTCAAGAAGCAATACAAGCTGCAATTTCATATGGACGCATCTTATGTCTTTGATTCAGGCTTATCACCTATTTCAACAGATATCTCCTTATCCAGATTAAATAATGGATTCCCAATTCCTACCTCTGCTGCTCCTTTAAGAATTCCTCCAACTCCGAAAGGGATAAAACCTCCCTCGCCCCCGTCTACCCCATCAGGAATAGCTGACTTAGGGATGTTCCAGTTGTAAGGATCGGCTGAAAAGAGCAGAATGTTAGATTTATTGGAAAATGTGAAGCTTCATACAATTCATTAAATCCTCAAGAGGAATAAAAACAACTTGATTTGCCATTCTAGCCATACTCGATCTTGAACTTCAATTTTAATAAATGGTGGGTTAGTTTTGAAAAGTTGATAGCCATAGGAATAATAAAGACATTTTGTCAAATAAGATAAACTTCCGACACTTTTCCGAGAAACGGTCCTTTTATTTAATGCTTCTTGAACAATTGTGAGGTTCAATCTTATTAATATTGTGTTTAAGTAAACCAAAAATAAAAACTCGCGTTTGCTCGCGTTAAGAGGGCCTATCATCAAATACTTAAGAAACTTGCTACTTTAATTAATAAGTTTGGTATAAATTTTCATTAAAATGTACTAATGCGTTTATGCAGACATTCACTTTTCGAAAAGGAAAACCACACAGAAATCTATTCATTGCATAAGGTTAGAGTGTTGTTGGTGTTTGGTATCGTTCCAGCTTCTTTTAAAATTTTGAGTCTAATGCGTACGTGAACATGAAACGATGAAAGCTTCAGCTTCCACGATAACTTATTGAACCCTGATTAAAACAAATGATTGTAGCAAGCAATGCTTGCTTGGGAAAACGTAACAGGTGATAAATGAGTATTGAGAGTCATACTGGAAAACTAGCATGAACAGCTGTTGTAAATGAGTCAAATTTCTTGTGATTGATGTTAATTTCTTTATCATTGGCTTAGAATTTGGTTGTAGGTGTCTTGAATTTGGATGATGGAAAGAGTTTAAAAACATCAATATGAGACATAATTTTGAAGGTTATGTGATCTTTTAAATCTGGTATGGATTTGAATGTTTATATTTTATAAGTAGGTCCGAGTCGATGAATTACGTCAGTCTGAGTACAAAAAAAGTTGATCATCGTACCAGGTGTGTACTGTATAGAAGGCTTACTTTTGAACGCCCCTGCTCCGACAACGATCAGAATCGTAGCGACGTTGATGAAGGTGAACAAGTTGTTAACCATGGTGGACTCCTTCACACCAGACGCGAGCAAGCAGCTCAGCACGAGGACAAATAGACAGGAGACGAGGTCTGCATACGATGACAGGTACATCACGTTCATCGGAAGATTCAACTGCATCCAATTAGCCATTGTTTGTCCAATCTGCGCGTCGATGTAGCTGACGAGACCCCGGGCTACACTTGCGGTACCTTAGGAAGAAAACTGAATTATTATTTATACGCGAAGCAAACAAAGGACTTAACTTGTAAGTTTGATTTTACTTGATTCCATTGGATCAAGTACATGAAAATATTGGAATTTCCAGGGGGGGGGGGGGGACATTTACTTTAATATTCACGATACTGCACCTTATTACTCAAATCATATGAGCAAAATTACATTTCCAGTTTCAAAACACAAGGTTATTTTATTCATGGTTTAATACTTGTTTATAAGAATGAACAACCACGAAGAAAACGTTGGACTTATATTGTTGTATTGTCTTGTAAACTCAGTCAATTATTGTGTCCTAAACGTCTACTGTGGTATTTTGTCAAGATCGTCCCATGTTATTTATTATGGGAGATTTTTGCCTATGGAACCTAGCTCGAAAAATTCTAAGTTTGTCAATTTTTTTCTTCGGATCATGGTGGACACAAGATTTTTTCTGTTAATTTCTAAAGTCGTAAGTAGATCGCCTCAATTAAATATATTCTTTTAGTCTGGCGGGTGAATACCCCTTTAACAATATTTTACTTATTTATTTATACTTTTCTCGCCAACTCATCGAGAAGGTCATTGTAGAGCGAAGGGCTCTATTTAGCCTCTTACCAATAAGATATTCCATGATAAGGCTCCACCCGATGACGAACGCGGCTGCCTCTCCCACGCAGACGTACGAGTAGATGTAGGCTGAGCCAGCCCTTGGCACTCGACTGGCGAACTCGGCGTAGCACAGAGCTGGAAAACAAGGCTAAGTTTATCCACAGACAGAACCAGCCCTTCAGAACTTTTTCATCAATTATTATTACTTTTTACGTAACGATTATCAAAAATGTAAAATATATATTTTGCTATATTTTATGCATATTATTTCAAAACTAATAATGTATAATGGTTTTTATGTAATAATGTATGTAATGTAATAATGTACGATTTTAAATCTACAGGAGCAAAACCAAAAATATTGTTTGTAGTTGTTGGTTTTTCCAGTTGCTCTAATAGTGGATTTAATGACTTTCGGAACTAAGTTTCGTGTACGAAAGTCTTATATGTGCAAAGCTGACTATTATTGACATAAATTTAAGATCTTTCCTTCGCGATCTCACTAAAATCAAGAGCAAAATACATAAACACAATACCTGCTACTGCTGATGCGACGCCTGCCACTAGAAACGATATCGTTGTTGCCGGCCCTGCCATGTTCTTAGCGACTGAGCCAGCGAGCACGTAAACGCCGAGCCCGAGAGTTGCGCCGATGCCCAACAGAGTGAGGTCCAGTAGCGACATGCATCGTGATAGGTCTGTCTTCCCGACTGATGCTTCCGAGTAGGTTTTCTTGCGTGTGAGCACACTCAAGCAAGACATCCTGAAAGTGAACATGATTGATTGAAGATTGCTTGTTGATGTTTTTTATGTCTCTTTTTTGCAATTTACTATTCATGACGATAAATTGTGATAAATGAGGGTGAAAGACATTATTTTTGCAAAATACCCACGCATTACTTAGTTTATAGGCCCTACCTCAATTAAAGCAATTGAATTGAATTGAATTGAATTGAATTGAATTGAATGACATAAAACTGGGATGCGACCTACATTCACATGCAAAACATTGTTAACTGGCGCGTACGTAGATATAAATTTTTGAAGCGATTTAGGTTTATGATAATTAATTATCATAATTATAACTAATTGTTCTAAACACAATGTTTTGAATACCTATTGGGAACCTAGTTTAGCAATGTATTCTAGAGATTTATGTGACTATATCAATTGAATTGAAATGTTCCTATAATTCATCATTTAACTTATTTGCTTTTATTCGGCACCAAAACGACATGTAGATCGCAGCACTGGCGGCGCGCTACGTCACAACATGGCTGGCGTAATTGTGATTCCGTGCTGGAGCGTATATGGCGCTAACGTGTGTTAGTCGCGCCGGTTATGACAATTCGGGGATTATTTCCGATCTGTTCACTCACATTTACCTTTCTCGCACACGCATTAAATAAGATGTATATTTTCATCTAGGCCTACGGTTTGCATTTTTAATGCTCTTATAAAACCACAAGTAGGCGTAATTGCGTAGGTAGGCCAACTATAGCCAAAATTGAACCTTCTTATTCCTATATTTCTGAATGGGATAGGGCTGAAATGTAAAATATTATATAATAATATCATCATAATAATTGGGTATATTATTATGTTTGAGCGTAAGAATATCCAGAAAATAATTCATAAGCAGATTATTATTTATTATTTACTTACTACTATAAGTAAAGTTGCCCGCCGAAATTGGTATTGGCCCAAGGAATTATTACCAAATTTGAATTTAGAATGTTAAGTTTTTGAAGTGAAACGAGTCTGTTTGTTGTATCAACAAATATTTTGCAACAAATTGATATAACACTGAACAGCTGAAGTGCAATGTGCAATATTTAACGTTTTCCCGCGATAATGTAATAACAATAGTACAACTTGTATTATTTTCATCATATTCCCTGAAAATGTCAATAAATTAGGCCTACATCTATGCTATAATCCGGATGTTGTCAATTTGTAATCATCGACAAAGTGTGCTTTATTCAGAACATGACGAAACTTTTAAAATTACTTGGCTGCAGAAATTGGTATTTATTATGAAAAATGTTCATTGAAAAAGATTTTTCCGAATTTATTACTACACATAGTACAACTATGTTGTTGATAAAAACGCACTACACTGTAGTAATTTTGAGGTGGCCCATCACATACGAAACAAATTGAATGTAGGCCTATGTACTATGTAGGCCTGTATGTGTAACAATTGGGAACGGTGTGATAGCCTATTGGCATAAGCATGAATTAAAATTATTGTCTGAAATTGTAAAACGCGATTTAATATGAGTGTCGGTGACGGGCAAAAAACAATAAGTATAATTATTAAAAAATTAACATAAATAAATAATAAATCTATCAAACACAACGGGAAAACTCAGTGGGTGACACCACACTGTCTTCTGACTATATGTTTTCGGACTTTATCCCTGACTTAAATTAAGAATAATGTTTTTATTAAGAGTAGCCCTTAATGAAATTTAAATTGAGATCACGATGATTTAAAAGTTGTTATTTAAGTGTAAAGAGTTGTATTTTAAAAGAGAAATGTAGGCCAATGCTTAACCATTCGAGACATAACCCTTGCGTCAGGTGTCTACTTTATGGTGCACTTAGAGGCCCCATTTTTTCATTTAAAATTTGTTTTCTTGTGATAACCATAGCACAAATATTTCTTTATTTTATTCCTCACGTTCAACATCCGTAAACAAAACGTATCACGCCGAAAACTCAACTTTTTAGTTACATCTACACGTTCTTCCACGTTATTTGCCGCTGTGTCTAGCTGAGTGATCACTACTGCTCGGGTTCTACGTTCCGCCAACAGGGCCGCGCTAGTGTGCTTTTTGGTGCCGAATAAGTTCAAGAAACACCCCACATTTAGGGTTTTGGTAAAAAGGAAAAAGTATTAAGCTTAAAAATGAAAAATTGGGGATCGAACCCGTGTCCTCGTATTGATATTTGCTCGGGCCAGTATCGTAGAAGTGTGTGGTAGGGGAGTGGAGTGGGGTTAATTCTTCCTGTAACACCCCACTATTTTCCTTTACCCCCCACCCTCCTTAAGAATGGTATACATTTAGTTTGCTGTTCATCGCCATGGCTTTAACTGAAAAAGTATTTGCTGTCAGTATAATAGTGAGTGGCGATGCTTAATTGTGTTTGTGTCAAGCATGCAAAAGCAAATCAAGTTCATCATTCCCCCACAAGCTCACGCATCAATGTCGCTTTTAATTGTACTCGTTTATAATCGATAAATCTGTTTTATAACTAGGGAAACGCCAAAGTCGTTGTTAAACGAGTGAGTGAGTGAGCCAAGTGTTGAGTACCCGGGAACATCCCCTTTCCTCACCTATACCTAAGGATCTAGCCCAGTATGAGGAATGATACCGGGTACTCAACACATGGCTCACTCACTCGTTTAACAACGACTTAGGCGTTTCCCTAGTTATATAAATTGAACATTTGAAATGCGAATCGTATTCAAAACGTAACGTCCAAGATAAAACAAAATCACCTAAGTTTTATTTCCCATTTAACACCCCTCCAAAATATAATGTGGGTGTAAAAATATAAAAAAGTTCGAGCTAACGGGTATCGAACCCCAACCCTCCGTGCGGTAGACTTAATGCTTACCAATAGGCCATGCAAGCCACGTAGATATTGTCCCGCTAGCTGCTACTAAACAAATGCTATCGATATTTAAAAAATCACATTTTTATTTATTGTAGGATTAAATCGCAATGGATCTAGCTGATTTTGTTAGCAGTTCTCAGTAAACTCGTACTGGATGTCTGTTTAAAATTTCAGCCCAATCTGTTCAGCGGTTCGGCTGATTTTCGACGTACAGACAGACAGAATCACAGAATGAGATCCGTTCGAGTTGAATGGAGACACTCGGTCGCACCGCTCCCTCGTTTAACTAGGGAAACGCCAAAGTCGTTGTTAAACGAGTGAGTTAGCCAAGTGTTTTGACTTCTAAAACCGGACCGTCTGGTCACCTTACAGGAACTCACTCTGCTTGCCACAATAATTATTTAAATTGAACATTCAAAATGCGAATCGTATTCAAAACGTATAAGCGTGAAACATTAACAAATTTCCAAGATAAAACAAAATTACCTAATTTTTATTTCTCATTTAACACCCCTCAAAAACAATATGTCTGTGCAAAAATATAAAAAAGTAAGAATAAACGGGTATCGAACTCTAACCCTCCGTGCGGTAGGCTAAATGCTTACCACTATGCCATGCCAGCCACGCAGATCTCATCTCCCTAGCTGCTACTAAACAAATGCTATCAATATTTTAAAAAATCACATTTTTATTTATTATAGGATTAAATCGCAATTGATCTAGCTGATTTTGTTAGCAGTTCTCAGTAAACTCGTACCGGATGTATGTTTAAAATTTCAGTCCAATCTGTTCAGCGGTTCGGCTGATTTTCGACGTACAGACAGACAGAATCACAGAATGAGGGCCGTTTGAGTTGAATGGAGACACTCGGTCGCTCCGCTCCCTCGTTTAACTAGGGAAACGCCAAAGTCGTTGTCAAACGAGTGAGTGAGCCAAGTGTTGAGTACCCGGGAACATCCCCTTTCCTCCCCTATACCTACGGCTGGATCTAGCCCAGTATGAGGAATGATACCGGGTACTCAACACATGGCTCACTCACTCGTTTAACAACGACTTTGGCGTTTCCCTAGTTATTTAAATTGAACATTTAAAATGCGAATCGTGTTCAAAACGTATTAGCGTAAAACATTAACAAATTTCCAAGATGAAACAAAATCACCTAATTTTTATTTCCCATTTAACACCCCTCAAAAATAATATGTGGATGTAAAAATATAAAAAAAGTTCGAACTAACGGGCATCGAACCCCATCCCTCCGTGCGGTAGGCTAAATGCTTACCACTGTGCCATGTCAGTCACGCAGATCTTGTCCCGCTAGCTGCTACTTAACAAATGCTATCGATAATTTAAAAAATCACATTTTTATTTATTGTAGGCTTAAATCGCAATGGATCTAGCTGATTTTGTTAACAGTTCTCAGTAAACTCGTACCGGATGTCTGTTTAAAATTTCAGCGAAATATGTTGAGCGGTTCGGCTGATTTTCGACGTACAGACAGACAGACAGAATCACAGAATGAGAGCCGTTTGAGTTGAATGGAGACACTCGGTCGCTCCGCTCCCTCGTTTAATAACTGAACAATAAAGACGTTTAATTAATTTACCAAACACAATTTTATCTGTCGTTAGCAATAATAGTGTTGTAAAAAAATCGTCGGAACGGTCTAAAGAATGTTATGTTAATCAATCCAGAAATTACTAAATCCATCTGGGCGGGGTATCAAACCCCGGTCTCCCGATTGCCGGTCGAGTGCTTTACCCCTAAGCTACCGAAACGGTGAACTTCATAACATCTGGATTGTTGGTGCATTCTAGATCTGAATCTGAATGATTATTAAGTTAAGAAGTTAACCGTCCCGGTAGCAAAGGGGTAAAGCACTCGACCGGCATTTGGGAGACGGGGGTTTGATACCCACCTGTGATTGATTTTTTAATTTCTGGACTGATTAACATAAAATCTATTACACCTACGGGTTTTTTTCCCGATTAATGAAATTGTGGTCTACAGAATCCCGTAAATCATCACATTCGACGAGTTTTTGCCCTCAGTTCTCTGGTTTTTCTGGGTAAAGGTTAATACCATTAAAATTAGTATTTCATTTCACGCAAACGTTAGTGAAGAATTAATTCATGAGGTCCAGTTCGCATATTTCTTAATTAATAATTCAGCGATTTTTAATTTAAAAAATCGTGAAATCTTCTTAATTCACACAATTCTTGTGAACTCCGTGAATTTATTCGTATAACGTACGGATGTTTTAAAAGCAATTTTATTGTCATACAGGAATAGGATCTCAATGTTTGAATAAATTTGAACGTGAATTTGAATTTAATAAGAATAATCTATGATAAACGTTTAGATGGGTATTTCATGAATTGAAATCCATCCATGTTTGTGACTATTTCACGTTTTGAACTTTTCTCTCGGAATGCTTATTCTTTGTAACCAAGTTTAGATAACAAAGGAAACGAATTCTATTAACATTCATGCAAAATTTGGTAATAATATTTCCAACCGTTCAGCTGCAAACGTCAACGCCTGAGCGCGTGCATTTTATTTAGTTGGGACAAGTTCAATGCACTTGCACACTCTTAAGAGGGGTATTCACCCTATAAACTCAAAAAATATATTTCATTCAGGCTAACTAGTTACGAATTTAGAAATTAATAGAAAAATTGTTGGGTCCACCATGACCGGAAAAAATGGTCAAACTTGCTATTTTTCGAGCTAGGTCCCATCGGCAAAAATATCACATAATAAATAACATGTGGACGATCTTTATGCCCCGTGACCTTGGAAGATTTTATTCCAAAAAAATATTGGCCATTATTCACGTCCTCGGTAGACTTTTCTGTAAATCCTCTATGTTTTGTTGTGTAATTTGGGTAAGTGGTTCGGTCAAAATATGCTGGTTACCAAGAAGGAGTGTGATTTTGGAATGCATATTTTTGCGTCTTTGAGAGTATATTGTGCACAGTTTCAAGAGACAATGTTATAAAGGGCCATTTTAGATTGATCTGATGCTCTAGTATCTATGTGCAACAAAAAAGAAGCCGATATATAAAATTTCCAAAAACGCCAATTTTCTCAACTTTCTGGATAAAAAATGAAAAATTAGTATAAAGTCACAGTTACAAGATATATTTTTTAAGCGTTCATTTAAGTGTAGTATTATTATGCTACAGATTATGTGGTAAAATTTTTTGGGGGGTAATAGCCCCTTCAAGGATACACATTTCAAGCAGTTTCATTTATTTGAACATGACACTCTTGCTTGACCTTGACCTTGTAATATGCGGGTGTAGGTATGGCAAGGAGGTCAATGAATTCACTGAACACTTTTCTGATATACCTCGGCTGTTGTTTAACGCGTAGAAAGAAAGGAAACAGACGACTTGGGACGATAAGGAATAGACTGAATACATCAAGATTTAGCCGGTTGAGTGTGTTTACGTGTAAAAAGCTTTACGTCGCACACATTAACATTATTCTCAATGAGAGCGTATGTCTAAGGTAGACCGACTGATAGAAGTAGCTAGCTACCTATATCCTATTTAACAAGGAAACCAGTTTCTATCTGAACCCGTTCAAACCGTTGTTTTTATTTTGGTGTAATCAACCCAAAATTCCTCAAACTGAAAATTGAACCGAAATAAAAATAATTCGGTTGGGTGCTCTGTAGAAAACTTAGTTTGCCGTAGGTATATTAAAATGGTAAAAATTAAAAGTATACAACATTTGCAATTACGCGTAATTACGTGCTATAATGTACTAAAACGACGCGAAAATGTACACGCTATTCCCACGTGTCAGGGACATAAGTCGAATATTGTTGTATTTAATTGTAGGAGGAAGGATGAAAATTCACGCCATTGTTTTTCTGAAGACTCAACAAAAAGTGGCGCACGTGACTGAAGATGAACACTTAAAACAATATAATGTTATATCAGTAATGCAATTATGATATACTAGGAAAACTCTTAAGTCCCGCCGCGTTGTTGGATGAGCGTAATTGGTGCATTGAGCTGCCATGTGTTATGCGGATTTTCTGTTGTTCTGTGAAAAAATCATTACTAAGTAAAAAAAATTTCAATTAAATTAAATTAAATAAAAAATTAACTTAAATTTTTAAATTTTTAATTAATCGTAATTTTAAAAAAAAATCGAAAAATTGCAATTTAATTTTATAATAAATAATTATTTGATTGCGCTCAAATTTGACACGAATATATTAATTCATTAAATTTAAGTTCTGTAAAAAATCATTACAAAAGGATAAAGCATGTCGGTGTTATAAGTCAAAGAACTGTTTTAAAAAAGAAAAAAAGGAAAATTTAATGAGAAATAATTTTTAGATTGCGCACAAATTTCACACGAATATCTTAATTCATAAAATTAATGTTCTGTAAAAAAATCATTGGAATCGGATAAAGCATATAGGTGTTATAAGTCTAAGAATTTTTTTAAAAGTAAAAAAAAATCGAAAAATTGCGATTTTCATGAGAAATAATTTTCCGATTGCGCTCAAAAACGTGGCAGTTCTAAGTTCAGAGATTTCGAAGGCCTCCAGAAAATTTAATCGCAATTGGAGTATCGGTTTAGCCGGAATCGTGTTAACAGACACACAAAAATACAAAAAAGGGAAAAAAAAACATTCCGGATTTTTTTCTCCCGTGTAGTGAAATGGAATCTTCGCTTCGCTCATCCAAAGACGTTGCGTTTTAGTGTTTTAAAATCGTCTGATTTAAAATTAGTATTTTGCTGCCTATCAATGCGACTGAGTGGATAGACTCTATAAAGGAATTGATTTGATCATTTATTTAATATTTATTAATTAAACCACCATCCATTGCCTCTATTGATCTCTTATATAAAATGGAGAAGTTAATGAACTTAATGACATTCATTATAAATAAATGTTACAAAAATCAACGGTTTTGAATTGTAAGACTATTTTAAAATACTGGAATTAATTAGAACATGTGCATTTATTAGGGATTACAAATCAACTTCAGAATACAACATGTACAATACCGATGATTATGATAATATTCAGTATTGTCTCATATATAATATGCAATTTACGTGTCAGTGGAGTGGACAGCAATAAAATAAAATTACATCATATTTTAAAATAATGTTAACATTTCGGTTTCTTCATTAAAAAATTCTACGTTATTCTAAATGTTTATATGAGCAGGTTTAGAAACCCTTTCGATCCCGAATTAAATTTGTCTAGATTAGGTCATTGTAAAAAAAAAAAATTAAAACTCCGAATATTTTTCAAGAATTATGATTTTTTTCCATCTTTTTCGTGATTTTTCATTAATTTTCGGAAAATTTTAAATCTTGAATAAAATCTTAATTTTTGGTTAAAATTCTTATTTGAAGTGCATTTCTAAAACTAGATTTATTTATTAAATGTTTGCCTTTAATTTAAGATTTTGTGTATCACAAATAACAGCACTAGAATTGTATTACATATTCGGGACTATAACCATTCCGGGACTAACCAAATTATTTCCAATTTTAACCATTTTAGCTGATATATATTTTCAATTGAATTGGGAAAAAAATAATATTTTTTTTTATTTACCAAAATATAATTTAAAAATGGGGTCAATCTAAAAACCCTAAAATTTACCCACGAAAAATATAGAACTTTCCGTTGCCATGCCAACGCTTGGTTAGAAAGGGTTTTTAACTTACCGTGTAAATAACATTATGAATTCAACGTTTGAAGTTTAAAACAGCAACAGCCATTTATTATTATCTGCACAGATATATAGTTTGAGCGAAATCTAACGTGAAGTCATTGAACTGTACCGACCTTGTCGTCATATCTTCCGCATGTCTGTCGAGTGTCGAAGATGCAATAACGCAAGAGCCGGTCCTAGATGTACTGAACGCCGTCAGCTTCTAGACTGAAAGGCTCGGCGAGTTTCGACGCGACCTACCTTGCAATAACTCTGCTGTAATTATTCTACAAACATTCCTATGATCGCATCATTGTTACGGTCAAGGTCATGTGACGGAAGAAGGCGAAACAGGTTCTCACGTGAGATGGTTGGATTCGTTTGTTTTGAGAAATGGTGGGCGTAACCTTTTAAATCGAGAATCAAGTTGAATTTCTGGATTTTGTGTGTGCGTTTAGGTTAACCTTTTAACAATATTCTTAATATTCATTAAAAAAATATATTTATTAGAAATCTTTCAAATTCTCGTTGTTAAGATATCAGATTATTAATCACAATTTTTAATGTATAAAATGTTCATATTACAACTTAATGACTCCTACATAACCTATGAAAATACATAAACATTTTCACACTTAAGGTACAAATTAAAATAAAATTGCTAAAACTTAATGCATATGTCTACTTATGACATTGTATTTTTATTAAAGTAAGTAGTACAAACTATAGCTAACCATGCCATTGCTAGATCAATATAAACGTAATTCGTAATCCATCGAAAACTTTTTAGTATAGTAAATAATAATTATTGATTGAGTTTTACCTGTCCATAGGGCTGGAAGGCTAATGCAGGGTACGTGTGTCCCTCTGTAGCCGATTGCAATTGTGACCACAGAGTTACAAATTCAGATACAAAATATGCTTATTCTTAGCGTTAACATGGACACAGCCACACACCAAGAGAACATAACATTTTGTTGATTTAGTCGACTAGTGTATTGCTTGTTAAATAATATGTAAATAATAAATACTATCTAAAAATTTGTGTGCGTTTGATTAAAATGAGATCAAGAATAAATATGAAAGGGCGCCGGAAATATGTGTGTGTTTTTTTAACACGTGCAAATATTGTCATCAATTGTATTTACTGACATTATTTTACTTACAGTTTTATGTCATATTCATTTAGGCGCAATCGGTCATGCTTTTATTTAATGTGTAGTTACAACGATGCCAGTTTTGTCAACAGGTGATGTTTTTCATTGAGAGAAGAATAACACATCACTTACATTCACCCATCCATTATGATAAATTTAACTAAATCACCGTTTGAATCCTAGTTATTTTTTGTGTCTCCCGATCCCTTAATTAATTACCTATTATTGTTATTGTGGTAGAGTGAACTTTGTTTTTGAATAAGTTTTTAAAATACTATCCACGTTTTTGAGATGCGGATGTTAGACTTGTGTAAATAACGTGTTTGGTGGACGGAGCAAAACTGTAGAAAAGTAGTAATTCTTATCCTTATAGCATTGCCCAAATTAACTACATTTTATTATTTTTATCGGTCACTTGAAGGGGTATTTAACCGCTCAACTCCAAAAATAATTTCATTAGGCTAACTAGTAATGAATTTAGCAATTTCCAGAAAAATTATTGGGGCCACCATGACCTCCCAAAAATTGACAAACATGGCATTTTTCGAGCTAAGTCCCATCCGCAAAAATCTCCCATAAGAAATAACATGGGGACGATCTTTATGCCCGTGACCTTGGAGGAATTTGATCAAAAAAATAAATATTGACCATTATTGACGTACTCAACAGCCTTTTCTGTAAATACTAATATATTTTGTTTTGTAATTTGGGCAAGTAGTTCTGTCAAAATATGCTGATTACCAATGAGGGGTTGTATGTTTTGGAATGCATATTTTTGCGTGTTTGAGGGTATTTTGGCACAGTTTCAAGACATCGATGTTATAAAGGGGCATTTTAGATTGGTACTATGCTCTATATCTATGTGGACTCCAATTTTCGCCAATTTCTGGATCAAAAAAATTAAAAAATTCGTGTGTAAATCACAGTTACAAGATAACAATTTTTAAATTCTCTATTTAAGTGTAGTATTGTGCTATAGATACATTGTGTTAAAAAAATAATTTTTTGGGGTTTTTAGCCCTTTATGATTAATTTTTAATCATTTCGAAAGACAAAACGAGCACAGCACTTAGACGTATATAATTGCTTCGGATATCCCTAAAAATTAAAAAGTAATACGTTACATGCATATCTGCACAATTAAAATTTACAAAAAATAATACACAGTAAAATCGTGACAAACAATAAAATGAAAGGACATAATGTACAATTTCTAAATGATTAACATATATACCATATAATAGATGTTATTCAGACCGCGGTGGCGTATTCGGTTAGGGCATAAGCCCGAGGAATACAAACATCAAGGTGACATGGGTTCGAGTCCCTCACAAGGCTTGGGTTTTAGTATCTGTCCTTCACCCTCATATGTACCACTCATCGCCCCGAATAGTGTTTAAGCATTATAAGAGACGTTCAGCGCAAGGTTGTCAGTTAATCGCTATGTTTGCTGAATACTCCAAATGTCATACTATGCTGTAAGTGATCTGATGATAATAAATAAAATAACATTATGTAACTAACAAGTAAAGATAAACAAATCAGAATTATACAGTATGAACACATTTTATTTAATTTAGGAAAAATCCTGATGCTAATGCTTACTTTTGTTCCTTTTCTTATCATAGTAATGCATTAATTAAGAGGATGCGATAGTCGCGAAATTAAAAACCACGCGAAATTACAGTTTTTTTCGTGATATCTCGAGATCGATGAAAAATATCTTAATACTGATTATAGACCGAATTGTGGTTTTGTTAGAACAATATAATTCAAGAAAAAATATGGTAATGTGATGTTTATCAAGTTTTTTACTAGGGAAACGCCAAAGTCGTTGTTAAACGATTGAGTGAGTGAGCCAAGTGTTGAGTACCCGGGAACATCCGGCTACTAAACACATGGCTCACTCACTCGTTTAACGACAACTGCTTTGGCGTTTCCCTAGTTATTTAAATCGAACATTTGAAATGCGAATCGTGCTCAAAATGTATTAGCGTGAAACATTAACAAATTTCCAAGATAAAACAAAATCACCTAAGTTTTATTTCCCATTTAACACCCCTAAAAAATAATATGTGGGTGTAAAAATATAAAAAAGTTCGAGCTAACGGGTATCGAACCCCAACCCTCCGTGCGATAGGCTAAATGCTTACCAATAGGCCATGCAAGCCACGTAGTTATCGTCCCGCTAGCTGCTGCTAAACAAATGCTATCGATATTTAAAAAAATCACATTTTTATTTATTGTAGGATTAAATCGCAATGGATATAGCTGATTTTGTTAGCAGTTCTCAGTAAACTCGTACCGGATGTCTGTTTAAAATTTCAGCCCGATCTGTTCAGCGGTTCGGCTGATTTTCGACGTACAGACAGACAGACAGACAGAATCACGAATGAGAGCCGTTCGAGTTGAATGGAGACACTCGGTCGCTCCGCTCCCTCGTTTAATTAGAATTTGAATTAATTAAATGCATATCTTAAATACAAACCGCAACAATTATTATATTTGAATATTTTTTCTTGCATTATATTGTTCTAACAAATCCACAATTCGGTCTATAATCAGATTTTAGATATTTTGCATCGTTCTCGAGATATCACGAAGAAAACTGTAATTTCGTGTGATTTTAATTTCGCGACTATCCCATCCTCTTAAGGCCCTTCGAGACGTTGGGTAGTGGTAGTTGACGATGAAGGACGATTTCAAAAAACTTTGTCAACAACGACCTAATCGTATGTGCCACCGCAGACGGCTAGGAAACAATCTGAAATGCATACTTAATTTTCTTTAACGGCTATGGCTTTTTGTAATATTTCTAATGATTATAAAGGAAACAATTCAAAATAATAAAAATAATTATAGAAAATTAAAAGAAGATTGAGACATGAGTAAGTGTGAGGCAAGACTGGCTGACATAGATTACCGCCACAAGCTGATTTGAAACAATTTAACATCGTTTTTTACTAAAATCTGATTTGAAACAATTTAACATCGTTCTGTCATTTTACCGTGCCGACTGGAATTAGTCAATAAAACTGGTTTATTAATACATTGAAAAAGGATAGAAATTGCACCCATTGATAAATTAAAAAAAGAATGCAACTATAAAACAAGCATATTATATTTTGCTATACAAATTATTTGACTATTTAATGTTAACTCACATTTTATTAAAATATTAAACTAAAAAAGTAATATTTCTACTTCTTTACTGCAGTATTTGTCAAACAATATAACAATCAAAAATTTAAAACCGAAAAGACAAAATTCCATGGAATCATTGTTACTGTGGATCAGTAGTCCTAAAAAATTGTTAACAAAATCGTTATTTAGAGTATTAAAAAACTACAATTTACAGAACATTAATAGTGAGTCATGGTGAATGAAACACATAAGCATTTCTGGACATAAAACTTCCAAATAATGTCTAGATACTAAACAGGGAAGCTCATATTTGTATTGGTCACACAAGAATTTAAACCAGCTTCCCTAATTGTTAGTGCTGTGGCGTTAGACTCATGTGCCAAGATTTGTAAAAGAAATTGCGTTTAGATGGCTGCATGTGCTTTAATTTATTCTTTCACAGTTATTAAAAAAATATTTGAAGAAGATCGGAAATTTTCTTGAATTAATTACAATGTCATCATTCTACAATAAAATCATCCGTTATCAATATCGCAAAGAGAGAAAATATCTAAGAGTATTTTTTAACTCAAATGAAACAGGGGAATCTATTTGAATCGCTTTGGATTACATTTAATTGAAACTAAAATTGAAAATTTTAGAAGATTTTTTTTATTATTTTAGCCATAAATTTTACACAAAATACGCTTTTTATGTAAAAAAAAAAACATAGTTTTCAATGAAAATAAGGCGACATCTCAAACCGTCCATTTTACAGATAGCGTTTATCTCTGAAGGTCAAAACACATGTTTTAATCCGTTCGAAATCCCGAACTTCCTGTACTAGGCCTCGTTTCTGCTGTGTTCCGAACTGTTCATAACCAGCCTCGGACATTACAAATAAACAAACCTATAGTCGTTCATTGGTTTCTGGTTGCAAGCAGCCATCCGTTACCGCGCCTGTGAAGTGTAGCTAAGCGCACACTTAAACGTAGTAGACTAATTGTCCTTCCGTGTACGCTAATAATCAGGTACACGTACATGCACACATGACCTTACGTAATGTCTCTAGGACATTCTACTATCTCGCACGAGACAATTAGTAAACAACCCCGTAAGTACCAAAGGGTTAAGCAAACAGCCTTGAACTGGGACTCAAGTCGGCTGGATGACCGTTTTAAAGGCTATTCCAGAGCACTCTTACAGAAATTTTGAAAGCTAAAGGAAAATGGCTGAAAGTTTATTGAATGAAAGGGGAACTTGAATAAAAAAGTGGGAAAAATGTAAAGGCTCAAGCATTTGACCATTATATGCAAATTTTGGGTCAATAAAAAAAGTAAAGTTCTAGGTGCAAAACTTAATTTTGAGCTGTTTTTTTATTGTTTAAGGCTATTCGACCGCGTTTTTCTATTTTCCAAAATATGCTACCATGTCAAAATATAGTGAATGGCTTTGAAACCTGGCTATTTTAGAAAATCAAAACTTTTTTTTCAAATTTTTCTGATCCGGTACACGGCCAATATCGCCACCTCAAAATAATTTCAAACTTCAATTCGCCAGGGCACACCATTCAAAGAAGGGTGTTGTGCTTTTGTGACATTCATTTTCAACTGGTTTTCTATAGGCTGACTGAGAGAAAAAAGATTTTTTTTAACAATTGTCGTTCCTGCGAATTTTTTCGTTTGGCGGTACAAATCGGTACAAAATACCGCCAAACGAAAAAATTCACAGGAAAGACAATTGTTAAAAAAATCTTTTTTCTCTCAGTCAGCCTATAGAAAACCAGTTGAAAATTATTGTCACAAAAGCACAACACCCTACTTTGAATGGTGTGCCCTGGCGAATTGAAGTTTGAAATTATTTTGAGATGGCTATATTGGCCGTGTACCGGATCAGAAAAATTTGAAAAGAATAGTTTTGATTTTCTAAAATAGCCAGGTTTCAAAGCCATTCACTATATTTTGACGTTGTAGCATATTTTGGAAAATAGAAAAACGCGGTCGAATAGCCTTAAACACATCTTAGTCTCAGCAACGAGTATAAAGTCAAATAATTTTCTGAAACAATGTTCGATGTGCGGTTTTTTTGTCACATGGTACAAACATAGAGATTAATTCCTCATGTATTATAATCTCTATGGTACAAATAATAGTTTTTAAGTGGTGGACGAAACAAATCATACGTCAAACGGTATTTCAGAAAATTATTTTCCCTCATACTCGTAGCGGAGACAAAGGCGAGTTTAAACAATTAAAAAAAATCATATCTCAAAGTTAAGTATTGCACCTAGAATTTAACTATTCTTATTGACCCAACATTTTTATATTACTAGGAAAACGCTAAAGTCAAGTCGCGTTGTTGAGCGAGCACCGGTACGTGCAACACGACCCGAGTACGACATTGCCATAATGTTACATACCGATTTAGCTGAAAATTTGTAAAATAGGAGAGAATGGTGGGTTTAATATCAATGAGAATGGTTTTAATCCACCGCCATCTAGAGGACCTTGACATCATTTCCTTGGGAAAACTATTTTAACTCTTTGATAACAAATAATACACTGCTTCCTCGATAGTATTTTGATTACTTCTAGGTGGCAGTGCATAGTGACCAGAATTCTCGTGCGACTTTTCGTTGCCATGGTAACGTTACTTTTGTTAAAATGTAATTTCTATCTACACTACTTGACTTGACAGGTCTTGACCGATTTATCTGAAAATTTGTAAAATAGGAGAGAATGTTGTACTTATTGACCCTGCAAAATTTCATAAGGATCGCAACATTTTTATTTTTTTATTTTTTATTTTATTTTTTATTTTTTATAACCAACGATCGGATTATGTTCAAAAACTATACAGCAACCCGCATAGGTGGTATGTATGTGTGCAAAATTTCAGGTCGATCAGAGAAACGGTGCGACCTGTACCGAAGCAGTAACAGGAAAAAAACAGACATTCGAGCCATAAGAGTCAAGTGGATACGCTCGCTACGCTCGCTCAATAATAGCCAACATGCCTTTTGTACGGAAAAAATAATTTTATAATTTTTATTCAAGCTCCTCTTTCATTCAACCAACACAGACAATTTTTTTTTTACTTTCAAAATATCGGTAAGAGTGACATATGCAAGACGCCCATGTTATTTATCAGAAAACAAACTTTTGTAAAAAAATATCTGACTTATGAAATGATAAAAGGTAATACGCTATACTATGTACAAGGCTCTTTATTTGTATTATATCTATGCTTGCATGCCCTTTTGAGACATTCATTTATTAACCAGTGTATTAAAAAAAACGAACAATAAACCTTATAAAAATACATTGTTTTATAAAATCCACATTAAAACGCATTTAAAGATACTGAACATTGAAAAGTATTTCTTTCCTCTACAATCCAGAGCTTATTCCAGTCGTCTGGCTTTAGAGGATGGGATAGTCGCGAAATTAAAACCACGCGAAATTACAGTTTTTTCGTGATATCTCGAGAACGATGCAAAATATCTAAAAACTGATTCTAGACCGAATTGTGGTTTTGTTAGAACAATTTAATGCCAAAAAAATATTGTAACGTGATGGTAATTAAGTTTTTTATTACAATTGTAATTAATTAAATGTATATCTTAAATCCAAACCACACCAATTAAAATATTTGGATATTTATTCTTGCATTATATTGTTCTAACAAAACCACAATTCGGTCTAGAATCAGATTTTAGATATTTTGCATCGTTCTCGAGATATCACGAAAAAACAGTTATTTCGCGTGGTTTTAAATTTCGCGACTAGCCCATTCTCTTTATTGTTTGACGCTCGGATCTTTCTCCGCTAGCAATGCCTTGGGCCCAGTTCCAGACGGGAAGAAAATCATTGTGTACGACTGGAGTAGGCTAGAAATCATAATCAAATCTGCCCGAGAACACCACGTATGTAGCCGAAAATGTGAATTCTCGTAGATAGCGATCGATACCATCCTATTCCTCTCTGACAATCATCACTGACGATTTCTTTGATTTTTTTTTGGTAAGTCATAGGCGAATGTTGGAATTAGGTTCTACCTCCACTTACAGCCAGCTTGCACGTTCCTTCCACATTATTTGAACACCAAACAACTATAGGATGACAACTGATGTTGAGGCCCAATAACACACAAAGAACTAGTATTTATATAGTCTACTCCAGTCAAGTCACATATAACTGATTTTAAATGGGGGTCATTAAATTTAAAGCAAACTAAGCCAACCCTGTAGGCACTGACACCATCTACGAACGTACAATGACCAACTAGAGACCGGCATATTTAAATAGGAAACACTGATCAATCACTCTGGACACGATTCTACCCGTTGACTGGCCCCAATCAACAAAGATAATTATTATTCGGAACAACCTTAGAACTTATTATGTGCCTCGTTGCGAGGACGGCTCCAAAGTAACCGTTTACTCGTTCCTAAGCCAAAAACTGATGAACCTTAGTCCAAATCAGAACCCTGAACCTTCTGCGTAAAAATTAAAAACTAAAAACGATTAGCTTGTTTTAGGTGAGCGAAGCGAAGACTTCAATTTCACTGACCCCTCAAAAAATTTAGCTCATTTTTTTTGTCTTTTTTGTATTTTTGTCTGTTTATTCGCTCTCTGCCAGGCAAACGGCATATGCGATATTGATTAAAGTTGGATGGGACCTTCGAAATATCTGAACTTAGACCTGCCACGTTTTTGGGTACAATCGAAGAAATATTTCTCTTGAATATCGTACTTTTATGATTTTTTTCGATTTTTAGTGCTATATTTTCGTGACATTTGGGCCGATTCTGACCAAACGGGTGGGGCTACAATGTTCAAATTTTACATGTACATTAAGGTAATGGTTATGTATTGCTTTTTGAAAGATAAAGTTGAAAAAGTTAGCCAAAATCCATATAATAAAAGTTTTAATATGAGTTTTTTTTAGGTACATAATAACAATTAACACGTAACAATAGAAACTTGACAACAATCGCCTACAATGCGTTCAAAAAGCTCTTGCAAAAGTAAAGAGATTCCACGCAAACTAAAAACATACAAAAAAGCTCATCCATCTACGCGACTAAAAAAAGCGTTTGGGAAGCTTCCTAGTCTTTACAAATAGGCATACAAACTTACCTTGGAAATGTATGTCAGAGTGTCATTGCTATCCTCGTTCCAATCGTAAATTACGATATACTATGTCACTTTGTCTGTGTCTATATGACAATACAACATGTAACAGCTTTACCTGAGATTTTCCTAGAGTTATTTCTCAACGTTAATTACTTGGTGCAACTCTTGTTTGCTCCTGCTTTTAATGATATTTACTTCATCATTGTACTTTGTTTGCTTAGTGTGGTTATAATCATTTCATTAGTTCCTGCGTCTTCTGGCAATATATAGTAAGAAACTGACATATTGTCATACATATGGGTTAGAAGGTTAAAATATTTATTTATTTGTTTATTTACGTCTATCTTATTCAGTAAAAATCTGATTTACAAAGGAAATTGATGATTGCAGCTGTACGGTTAGTAACATCATTAGCAAATTTAGCAAGAATGGTAATACTTTATAATTAACTTATATATTGATTTTTACACTCGGTTACAAGGAATTCGTCTCAAAAATCATTGTGGGGCATATTACCAGAAAATACTAACTTTGTACTCAAAAAATTATCAAAATTACCAAAAATTACAAATTTGAAAATTACCCTGCGCGTTTACATTGATTGAAACGGTGAGATTCAGTATGAAGGTTTTCGTTAAAACATCGGTACAACTTAAATAAATTCCCGAAGCACACAAAAATTATTTTAGTAAATTAAGGGCATTTTACTATTTTTTTTCCAAGTCGATTGACTAGGAAAACGCTAAAGTCCCGCCGCGTTGATGGATGAGCTTTTTAAAGGTTTTAGTTTGCGTGGGATATCTTTACTTTTGCAAGTGCTTTGTTTTGCTGCCTACGCATTGAAGGTGAATGTTGTCAAGTTTCTTTTGTTTCTTGTCAATTGGTATTATTTACCGTAAAAAACTTGTATTAAAAGCTTTATTTCTATGGATTCTGGCTAAATTTTTCCACTTTTTCTTTCAAAAGGTACTACATAACCATAACCTTAATGTCCATGTATAATATGAACGTTTGTAGCCTCACCCGTTTGGTCAGAATTGGCCCAAATGGCACGAAAATATCGCACAAAAAGTCAAAAAACGTATATTAAAAGCTTTATTTTCTCTCGATTCTGGCTAACTTTTTCAACTTTTTCTTTTAGAAAGCAATACATCACCATTACCTTAATGTCCATGTGAAATATGAACGTTGTAGCCCACCCGTTTGGTCAGGAATTGGCCCAAATGGCACGAAAATATCGCACTAAAAATCGAAAAAAAATCGTAAAAGTACGATATTCATGAGAAATATTTCTTCGATTGTACCCAAAAACGTGGGCAAGTCTAAGTTCAGAGAAAACGAAGGTCGTGTCCAAATTTTCATCAAGATCGCATATGCCGTTTGCCCGGTAGAGAGCGAACAAACAGACGGGAAAAAAAAAAAAAAAAAAAAAAAAAAAAAAAAAAAAAAAAAAAAACAACGGAGCTAAATTTTTGGGGGGGTCGGTGAAATTGAAAGTCTTCGCTTCGCTCATCCAATTAATTTAGAAAATATTGGGTCCACCATGACCGGGAAAAAAATTGTCAAACTTTGTATTTTTCGAGCTAGATCCCATTGGCAAAAATCTCTCATTAGAAATAACCTGGGAACGACCTTTAAGCCCCGTGACCTTGGAGGATTTTGATCCAAAAAATATTGGCCATTATTGACGTACTCTACAGTCTTTTCTGTAAATCTTTTATATTTTGTTTTGTAATTTGGGCACGTGGTTCGGTCAAACTATGCTGATTGCCAAGAAGGGGTGTAATTTTGGAATGCATATTTTTGCTTGTTTGAGTGTAATGCGCACAGTTTCAAGACACGACGAAAAAGGTCCATTTTAGATTGGTACGATGCTCTAGTATCTGCGTGGAACAAAAACGAAGCAGGTTAAAGCCGATTTAAGAAATTTCCCAAAATGCCAATTTTCGCAAATATTTTGATCCCAAAAATTTAAAAATTCGTTTAAAATCACGGTCACAAGATAAAAAAATTTTAACGGTCATTTTAGTGTACTACTATGCTATAGATTTAATGGTTAAAAAAAATTTAGTGGTTATAGCCCCTTTAACCATTAACCCTGAAAACGACTCCTCTTAAAAAATATATCTTAACTGGAATCGTCAATTTTGATGAAATTTACCGGGTACGTTTCAAAACCAGTATCCTTACACCTGTCGCGTTTTTGAAAAAAATTGACTTGAAGACTACTCATGGAACTTGCACTTTTATGGATGGCTTCGTTTCTAGTCCTCGATGTCACCATGCTAAGTAAAATAAAACAATGTTCACTCAAAGCGTTGACTGGAAATTATCAGTTTCTTTACAGCCTTGTGTCGTTTGGTCACGTAAGTGTAATAACTTATTATATGTGGTTTGGTCACAGTTTGGTTATTGGCGTATGCCCATAGAGCCTAGATTAAACACAAGTCTGCACTTCTTTGAGTCGTAGTTCTATGTTGACAATTACATAACAAAACGAAATTCAGAAACTTAGTGAAAAGTAGCAGAGAACAATAACGTCCATCCATAAACGTGACTGTAATAAGTGTTCACTACGAAGCCTACTAGTGTATACTTACTCACGACCATCAGTAAACCCATGGTTGAGTATGACACATATTTAATTGGACATTTCTTTCAAATTTGTTACTTTTAGTATGAGCCCGATCTGTGAATCTAAATGAAACACATTAAAACCATCACAGCAGCCATGTTGAATTCTACGTAAGAGTCAAACTCTACTGTTGTCTATAGAAGTATTTGAATTTTGGTGAGTTTATAATGTTTAAGTTAATTATTACAGCCTAATCGTACTTTTTTAAACCGTCAACGTTATTTCGGAATATTAAAAAGTAAAATTGATTTTTTTAAACGTAGAATTATTTTAAAAGCCTTAGTATAAAAAGCATAATATTAAACAACGTTGTGACATAAAATATGTATCCTCAAACGCAGGAAAGTTTTTTCCGTCATAGTCCACATGTGATATGAACAGATGATTTTTCTTGCCACAAATGTATCTATACGATCAGATAAATTTGGTAAATTTCAAATTCCATATTCCACAAAATGTTTTATATGTAATGATTTTGATATCGTATATTCATTAAAGCCTTTGTGTTATATTTAATGATATAATTTAAAACGATATTATTATATTCTTGTTGGATTGGAGATGAAGGATGTAGGAAAATATGAATCGAATTTCCGGTAACTGGTATGCAACTTTGGTTATTTCACGTTATAAGGTTTATAAATTACTAAATACCTATCCTTACAAAATGTCTAAGTCTAAAAGTATTGCCAACGATACACATTACTTACCTAATTAATTTGTGATTAACTGATAGTAGCTTATGCTTTTGGTGATGAATGATGAAACCGTTTTTTCCAAATTAGTCGAAAATCTGATTTTTTGTATTTGGCTGACTTGATTATACCGCCCTTCTTCAACTCTCACGTTTTGCTGATATTTTTAACTGAAGCATGTTTCTTGGCACTTTCTCCATTTTATCATAAATATGTTAGATTTATACGTAAAAATGTCTTCTAAGCGATACATGCAATCGTTGCTCGGATAGCGGTAGTCGCTACCACACTTTAAGACAGTTGTTGCCAGCAGGCGCACAGGCTGTTTACAGGTGAAGAGGTAGCTCTAGACTGAGGAGGGCTAGACGGTGCAAGATGGTGATAGAGACAGTGACGCAATCTAAGAAGGGTTTACAACAAGTGTTTTGAGGTGATAGCAAGCGAAGTGGCACTGTACTTGGGTTGGGTGTTAAAAACAAACAAGGTTCTTGGTGTTAGATACAAGACATGGTACTTGTCTAGGAATAGGACTCATTTGTCGGCAAGTAGCTATAGTCGTTTGGCAAGGAAGGTACATGCAACTTTACATCATCAGGTACTATAGTATATGTAGTAGTGGTAGATGGTAGTTACTGTAGTAGTTTTCGGACGCTTTATAATAGCAAAAATTATTCGCAATTTTAAAGCAAGGGTATATAGACTAATAAGTAATAACCAATACTTATTTTTCATTCGTCAGAAACAATTTCCAAAAACGGTTCAAAGTTCAAACTCTTAAAAATGTATAGATTTATTAATTAATTGATTTATAATGATTAGAAAAAAATGTCACTTAGAGCCCTTTATTTCCGCTTTCGTGAAAACTTTGCAACAATTCAAGCAAATGTGACGTCAGTCTAGCAACCAGGAGTTTGCCTAAAACTCATCCAATATCCCGGTAAACAATCTTATTTTCGAAAATAACCTCAATTATTTTTCCAACTTTGATGTCAATTTTGAATCCAAAATAAGCAAATTTCCCGCTTAAAGATCACGGGGGAAAAATCAGGAACGTTGTTAAAATTACTTTCAAAATCATAATTTCAAATGTGGAAAAAGGCAAAATTTTGGTTCGCTATTTCTTGTCCTTTTAAAGATTGACTCAAAGGTGATGATTTTTGTTGCTTCACGTCCAAGGTTATTCTATAGTGGTCCCAACCAAAGAATGCAGATAGCTCGAAATTGTTTTCCCAACATAACAACTTTGTAATCTCTATATTCACGCTAGCTCAGCGTGGATCTAGCACACATAATTTTTGCTTGCGTTGGTAAAATATATTTCTCTTTCATACACAAAAGCGACACTCAATTTACCGCGCATCCATACTACCCTCTCTACAGGCGCGTAACAACTTAGTTTCATGTGGGGGGGTCACTGGTCACATCCAACTAGGGGGGGTCTGGGGGGGATGCCCCTCAGGCAATGCGGGTCCGGGGCGCACAGCCCCGGATTTTTTTTCGATTCTTAGAGTGTGATTGGCGTATTTTAACGAGTTTTAGGCATGTTTTTTTAATAAAATTTGTTAGTGGTGACTGGACTATTAGCAATACAAAATGGTCCATCTCCAGATTTTTACCCAGGTGACTAACCCCTGGTTACGGCGGTGCATTCATTATAGTCACACACAAAATTAGAGTTGGTTTTGGGTAAAGACCAGTTTATGATTGACAGGATCGTAGTTGGACGTCTCGTTGACGTTTCTACCATTAACAACTCTTGTTTCCCATTGAATCCGTCAAACATAAAGTGGCCTGGTGATTTATTGCCAAAAAAATTGTCAAAATTGCTTTAAACAATGCACTCACGGTGGTTATACCCTAAAGCGAGTGCACACAAATGTCACATGAAAGTTGAGGATAATATGAGTGGGGGGGGGTCTATTCCCCCGTTTCTCTCCCCCCACTTGTTATTACGCCACTGCATAAACACAAATTCGCACTGCACTTGTCCACACGTCTGTTCCCAGTCGGCAGGGAAAGAAGAAAGAGCAATTTTGGTCTGGTTAAGTCCAGTTTACGATAGACTGGAGCGTAGGTCAAGTGTTTCTACCATTTTAAACTATTCACCCATTGATTCCGTCATACATAAACTGGCCTTTCTTTGGGGGTGATGACAAAACTCTTTAACAACCCCTCCACCCCCTGGTGCCCCGACCATTTCTGGCGGCGGTTGAACAGTGCGACTACAAGGCTAGACAAAAAACTGTCAACAATGCGCTCATGGAAAAGTTTACATGGTTGTATACAAAAGCTATTTTATACAAATTGCCACATAAAAATTGTGGATAACCTAAGGGGTGGGGGGTGAGTCAGGCCGTCGAGTGGGGGGTCAGACCGGTGAGTGGGGGGGTCAATTCCCCCCTTTTTACCCCGTGTTACGCGCCTGCCTCTCTACTACAAAGCATCTGCATTCTTTCGTTGGAAGTAGTATAGACCCACGTCCTTGCAAAGCCTTACGCTTCGGACCTGCGATCATATGTGCCACCGCGTACAGCTCAGCAACTCACATACGGGTTTCAAATAGAGGTAAAGTCGGGATAATATTCCCGTAACCCCCCCCCCTTTCCCCCCTTACTGACCCTTCTAATTCAGCCGAGAGGAGAATAATTCTCCAGACATAATGTCAATATTATACCAGACTGTGTCGCACAAAGGCTACACACGGACCATTGTAGTCGTATCTCTGAATAATTGATCTTCGTTTTGTTAGACGGCGACATACGCAGTATAACTAGGAACTATACACGGTGTCGGGGGCAGAAGAAGCCTTCTAGACAACCAATCAATATCTAACCCCATTTCCAGCTTGGAAGTCAGGAGGGTCCACCCCCCCAGGGTAGCCATGCCTGACGCTTCCCACTCATAGTCGTTTTCTTCGTGTGTATTATCTTCTTTACATATTTCCTCTTCTCTTTCTTCTATATAAGATACCTTTACTAGTTTTTATAATATTTTCCATTATTCCCACCATATCTTTCCAAATATTTCCCTTTCCCGAGCTGTTTATTGTTTATTTTTGTTCACTTCATTGTTATAACCTCTTCCCACCTTAGTCTGAGCATTCCTCTTTATCTCTGTTCTGTTTAACAACAACAATTTTAAAAAAAATCACTGTTAAACATTCTAGATTAAGCTATAATGAAAATATAATAGTAGAAGCGTTTTCAGGGCAAGTAACAAACTGTTATTTGGACCTTGGCATCGCCAAAAGTACCGATTGGAATGTAGACGCTAAAGTTATTTTACGTCTTGTGTTTCATAACAGACGAGACTTCTAAACAAACGTGCTAGTAGTACAACTTTATTTATTAAACAAAGCTCTGCCTTTACATGAAGGTTGCCTTAAGACACAGAATAACAAAAAGAAATTAATTTACATTTATACAAATTACGTTTAACAATAAGTAAAATAAGTTACAGATTATGAAAAAATAGAATGAAATGAAAAATGAAGTGAGAAGTATGACTTGTGAAGTATAAAAATAACAAATACTGATTTATACTTGTTACTTCTTGCTTTGGCCATATAGATGATTTCTAAAAATCAAAATCGATCCCTTTAATTAAAGCAAGGAGCACCAAGTCATAAATAAATATTATCCTTATCGATTTTTCTATAACTGGTTTTCTTGCAAAATAACGCATTTTCTACCATACAAACACAACAAATCGTTTGGTAATATTCATAGAAATTCTGTTATGAAATTTAATTAAAGTGATAGTTAGCACTTCCATTGCTTCATGCTGCAGTCCGTTCTTAATTTGGTAAAATATTTATTTATAAAATTTAATCATATTATGATACTTATCCTCATATTAACAATGTCAGTGATAATTTACCAAACTGTTACAATAAATATGCAGCGAGTGATTAATATGATCACTAATCAGAAACAACATCGAACATGATTTGAACATGGTTAGGTTGGAAACGGAGATCCTAAAACGAGCCATGGAAGTGGCAGGGGACGGTAAAAGAAAAGTAGAAGGAAAATAACTTCGATATTTTCATGACCATCACATCATCCAAAAACTTATAGACGATCTGAACTCATTGGAAAACCATCAAGGTTCCAAGTATATTTTATCGTTCCCTCATTGAAATAGAGTCAAACATTGGATTGATACTACCCATTAATTTCTCATGGGAACGAAACCGCGTTTGTATAATCAAAACTTGGCGTGGACGCGCTCTGAAACCAAATAAAATATAAACTTTTTTTTCTGTTCGCCTAGGCCTAGATCGTCTTGAATTTGTCATACATTGAGGCTGGAGGAAGTATCTGTACTAAGTCTAGGTGTCGTTCACTAGCTGGCCGTTCCATTCAGCCTAGGGTGTAGCCTATCTGGTCAACAAGGGTCTGTGACCACAAATGTTTTTGCAATGATTATACTAGGAAAACGCCAAATTCGTTGTTAGACGAGTGCGAGTCATATGATTGTGTTGAGTACCCGGGAACATTCCCATTTAACATTTTATATTTATCGGGTTGTTTCGTAGCGGCGGTAGTGATATCTTTCTGTCGACGTTTCGAAGACCATGTTATCTTCTTCTTCAGGACTTGAAATATGATATATAAAGTTTGTGAAATTCCTCTTGTTTCTTGTTATTGTTTTTTTCTATTGTTACTATTAAAGTTTTTTGATTGGTTAACCTAAATAAGCTTCCTAAATTCACTGTCAGATCATTCCATCAACGGGTAGCGAGACATTTAAAAGTTTTATTCCCATTTAAGTTTGATAATAACTAGAAAAACGCCAAAGTCGTTGTATGACGAGTGAGTGAGCCATGTGTTGATTACCCGGTGACATTCCCTGTCTTCCCCCTACCTAAGGCCTCTCTAGCCTATCATAGACTAGAGTGGCGCATTATGGCCTACAGTTGACGCTCCCTTGTACCAACTTAACTTAAAAACCCTATTATGTATACCAATACAATAATATCAAACTCAAATGCAAATGTTACCGGGTACTCAACACATGACTCGCTCACTCGTCTAACAACGACTTTGGCGTTTCCCTGGTTATTGAATAACTCCCCCTCCCCCCCAACACTCGGTTTTCATACACACTGGCGCCTCTTATCGTCTAAATACCCCAGATTACGACAGTTTTCATATTTATTTAACTTTTCATAACGACATGCAGTCCCGATGACTGTGTTAGCGCAACGCGGCTTGCTCCGTCGGCCTAACGGGCACCTATAACCATTCATTATCATTTGGTTGTGTGCATTTATCGAGGGAAGATAATTAGCTAGAAATCTGATGCACAATTTGTAATTCTATGCTTTAAATGTTTAGTTAAGGTCTATTATTTGTACACATGTAATATTTGCATTAATTTGCATTATGTAAACATTTGTCAATTATTTCCAGTTTAATGACAATTCTGGATAAACAAAATAACAAACTATACCAACAATAAATACAATTGCGTCGGGGCCTACAGGGTTGGCTTGGTCGCTTTGATTTACTGTCCCCCACTGAAAATCAGTTATATAACTGAGTGGGTAGACTCTAAATACAATTTATTTATTTATTTAATGGATTTTATTTCATCATTGTAACAATATCCAAATTGCGTCAGTAGTACAAGGGTCATGTGCTAAAGTGGTGACCTATAACAGTCATACCCTAATATATTATCCTCATTCGGGAGTCATCCCTCTCTTCTCATAATCATGCAGTGGATGGCATCTTGTTCCATGTTCATGAATTATAATAATATATATTAATAAGATTTTAAAGAAAAAAGGTGCACCTAGAAATCTATTTTTGATAGCATTGTTACACTTGATAATTAAATAAATGAATTAATATTATACATAACATTATGGAAATTTGGAGCGAGATTTATTTCGGGTACAAAATACCAAAGTTTCAATATTTTCATCTAATAAACTTTTTAAACTTTTTTTTGTGGAACTTGTATATACTATCCTAGATGTGTTCCCCTCTCTGTGTTTTTATTTTATGATATTTTATTTTATTTTTTATTGTGTATCTGTGTAGATAGTCCCCCACTGAAAATCAGTTATATAACTGAGTGGGTAGACTCTAAATATAATTTATTTATTTATTTATTATTTATTTATTTATGATCTCGGTATAGGCACTAAGACATATATTGAGTTCCGACAGGCTTTTGGAGCTATATTCCTATCTATGTAGATGCTATATCACAATAAAACTGTGAAACTCGGAAGTCACGCCAGAGAGAAAGGATTAACAAGACTTCCCCCCCCCCCCCCCCCCCCCCCCCCCCCTTCTAGCCCAATCTAAACCATTTCTGCAGTCCAACGTAAAACCAGAAATCACTTTTACACCTACACACTACGTTTCTCAACAAAGTTTTCCTCGTTAAAACTTCTGTGTTACGATAACCCTTAACACAAGTAATAACTGCCCTCATTTGTGGTAGAGATAAAAGAGATGAACCACAATTTTCCAACTTGAACTGAAAGTTAGCCACATATATGGCGAGCTCGTCGTTATGACTTTTGTGCAAAAAAACATCAAAAAACGCGTTCATCTCAAGAGCAGAGTTATATCGGGTTATATTTTTTAACTCAAATCCCGTACAATCTGACGCTGTGTTTTTTTCTTCTTGCAAATACATTGCTACATGGTAGCAAGTACCTAAAATTAACTGTTTGTGATAATATCAAAAGTATCAAGGATTATTATCTTCTGCTTCACACTTATTTCACATCTTTTTTAGAGCGCGAAAACCTAACAAAAACAATACAAAACTATACAACAAAACTCAATTTTAACTTGCCTCGATTGATGGTGATAAAATACCAACAAATATATTTTCATGGTATTGATAGTTGCGAATCCTTTTGTGACAGAAAATAGCGTGATTACAAAAACATATTTTGTGTATACCTTTTGCCAAAATTTAGCCCAAAATACAAGATGGATACGATTAATTCATGTGTCATATAAATAGTTTGGTATAGTAGCGAAAAACCATAAGATACATGCTATTGTTATTCAGGGATGGCCAATCAAATTATGTTTGGGCGCGAATTTTCAGGTCGGAAAGATAAATTAATTTATTGTACAAGATTGCAACGACCTTTTGAATGGATTAATTGATTATTGTAATGTATTAATATTTAACTTTGAAATGCTATTGGTCGAAATGAAAAGTCATGATTTTGCTTAAGATAACCGTAAATATATCATAGTCAGTTCTTCCCTATGCATTTTTAGCCAATGTCTGTTACCTATTTTGCGTTAGCACAACTTTACTCACACTATTTATGCCTTGATCGTTTGACCACAAAATGGCATTGATCTTATTAACGCTGTGTTTGTATTTTTGACTGTTCTTTTTATTAATATTTTATTATTAATATTATTATTAATATTTATTATTATTATTATTTAATATCTGGTGTGTGATTTTTGCGGCGAAACTTTTGAACGTGATAAGATATATTAATTTATTTGAGATAGAAGATTGTTACCTATATCATAGTCTTTTAGCAAGAAGGTTGACAATTGTGTTGTGTAACTGTCTGAAAAATGGCATGTTATTGGTTGAAATGTAGAGGCGTATTTTCAAGCTTGATAACTGTAAATTTAATTGTATGTGTTCAGTGGTACATCGTCTGGGACATCTAGGAAAGTGAAATAAAATAAAATAAATAAATAAATCCGTATTTAGAGTCTACCCACTCAGTTATATAACTGATTTTCAGTGGGTGACAGTAAATCAAAGCGACCAAGCCAACCCTGCAAGCCCCGACTATAAATAGACGAGTGAGCGATAACCAACCAAAGATCGATATTTTTGACAGGAAATATAGCAATCAGTGGTATGGACAGGGCAAACACCCGCGGATCAACGCCATAATCAACAAGGCCGATTCAGAACATCTTTAAATTTATTATTAGCCTCGTTGCTAGGACGGCTCCAAAATCACCATTTACAAATTCCTAGACAAGAACTGATGGACTTAAGTCCAAATCAGAAGTTAAAAAACTTCTGAATTTCGCGGGAATCGAACCCTGGATCTTCTGCATTGGAAGCAGGTAGGCTTACCACAAGACCAACGAGGCACACATTAATAATTTAAACACAAAATTAAAGTCTTGGTCACGCCCGCTACGCTCAACCAATGATTCTTGCCAGCACAGTATGTTTTGTAGTGAATTACTCAAGTAATTAGTGTTTCCTATCATATCACGTTATCATTACTCTTAATCTATGGCATCAACGTATTAATGAAAAACCTTGTCATACACACGGAGCGATGTATTGCAGAAATGCATGAAAATATCATGATGGATTTAAAAACTTGGCACTTATCTTAAAACCAAACATTTGTAGCTAATTGTTGTGTTTGCATTGTTGTTGTAATATTACTATTTCAAATATTACCTTAACTGTAGTTCATTGTTATGTATGCATTTATGTTAAAAGATTTATTAAGCTGTCTTCCTCTGTTAATCAGTTTACTAACTGAATAGGATAGACGTTAAAAAAATAAAAAAAAGTAGCACATTTTTTGCCAATATTAATAACTTGAGTGGCGGGCCTAATATCTTTATGTGCAATTTCCAACCAATACGACACTAAAAAAGGCCTTGATAAAATCTCTCTCTGCACTTCCTAAGTCATTCTTAGCTCTCAATACTCTTCACAAAGTATATATGTACAGGTCGACTTATGTTAAAAGCGAGAGTTTTTGAAATGTATAAATGTAATAATCTCTGTCCGATTTAGTCCCGGTTGTACAGAATAGGCCTATTAAAGTTGACTACAACTTTAAAGTTGGGTAAAACCTAGCCAAAGTCAATACATATTTTCCAAAGACCATAAAATAAAGGAGAATATTATAATATATTATCGTTATGCATTTGCACAAATACTATCTCGGTCAATATTATACTATGCACATTTTTTTTTTTTTTTTACGAAATTAAAGACGACCATTTAATGATTGGCTACATTTTACGTTATTTTCTGTGCCCAGTGATTTTCAAAACAATGATCAAAACAATAATGAATGTGTACTAACAACACCGAACAACTAAAATATTCAAAGCAGCATTTATTTCGGTAGTCTCAGAACACTCTACTGGGAAAACGGCATATGCGATCTTGACGAAAATTGGAAACCACCTTCGAAATCTCTGAACTTAGACCTGTATTGTTATTGGGTATAATCGATCAAATATTTCTTATGATTATCGTACTTTTACGATATTTTTTCATTTTTTAATGAGATATTTTTGTGATATTTGGCAAACGGCTACTCCAATATTGATCAAACTTTATGGGAACGTTTAAAACCACTGAACTTATATATGTTATGATTTTAGAGATATTTAAGAAATATTTCTCATAGAAATCGTACTTTTACGATTATCCCCACAATTTTTAATACGTTTTTTTCGTGATATTTGGGCCGATTCTGACCAAACGGGTGAAGAACAACGTTCATATTTTACATTGACTTAAAGATTATGGTGATGTAGTGCCTCTTGAAAGAAAAAGATAAAAAAGTCTGTCCTAATTCATAGAAATAAAGATTTCAATATAAGCCTTTTACAAGTGTATAATTAACAAGTAATATCAATTAACTTTTGAAAAAGTAATTAGATTCCACTTTAAATCGTAATCATTGAACAGAAATATTCCAAAAAGCTCATCCATCAACGCGACTGGAAAAAAACGTCCTCGAAGCGGCCTAGTAAAATACAAAACTGGTGAAATGTTGATTAGGTGACAAGAGTGATGATTCATGTTGGTAAACTGGCATAAACAGCTGCTTTAAATAATTGAAGTTGAATGTGGTTGATGTCAATTTCTGGATTAATGGCTAATAATTTTTTGTAAATATTCTTTGTAAAAATTGTAATCGTAATTTTATTTATATTGTTTTGTGAAAAACTATGTGATTTATTTACGTCAAGACGGCATCATTCTTTAAAGGCAATGTGATCATATAAATCTGATTTTTTGTTTTGTTATAGTGTCAACTCTGTGATATATTCTGTAATTTGTTTGATTAATATTTGTTGTTAATTTGTTTTGTTGTTGTAATATCTGTTTGTGTTTATGTAAAACATTGCCTGTTCAAATAAATCAATCAATCTTTCCATTTTTACAACGTCATTTGCCTGATCAAAGTCAGACTAGTAACATTTAGTTGGAACTTGGGGACCGAGATAACCTCGCTACTGTTTCCTCGAGTGGCCGCCAGATGGCAGTTTAACACAGCCAATAAGCAACGCAAACAAAACACTCGCCAGGTTGGCAATAACTCTCCGCTAAGGTCGAGAGCTGGATAAACAGGGCAGCCAACCGACTTATCGGCGCGTGGGTGTTTTAGAGTTCGCCGGTTGGCTGCCTGGGGGAGCGTGGGTTCGAAACTTTGTTCGTATCACTTATCACATTTCTACCTCGTTGTTTTGTGAATTGAACTGACAGATGTGGTTTTACGTCACAATTTATTGGATGAGCGAAGCGAAAACTTCAATTTCACTGACACCCCCCCAAAAAAAATTAGCTCGGAAGTTTATTTTTAATTTTATTATTTTTGTCTGTTTGTTCGCGCTCCACCTTGCAAACGGCATATGCGATCTTGATTACATTAAAATATTAGGGACCTTCGAAATCTCTGAACTTAGACTTGCCACACTTTTTGGGTACAATCGATCAAATATTTTTATGATTATCGTACTTTTACGATTTTTTTCGATTTTTAATGGAATATTTTCGTGATATTTTGCCCGCGATCGTAAGGGCGGGGAACGGCTACTCCGATCTTGATGAAACTTTATGTGAATGTTAAAATCACTGAAATTATATATGTTATGATTTTTGAAACATTTGAAGAAATATTTCTCATTGAAATCGTACTTTTACGATTTTTTTCCCGATTTTTAATACGATATTTTCGTGATATTTGGGCCGATAATCAACCTAAAAGCTCATCAATCAACGCTACTGGAAAAAGCGTAAGCGAAGGGGCCTAGTTTTGTTTATGTGATCAATAGTCTAAAGACGATTGAAAAAAAATTCTGAAAGCAGGAATAAGCACTGCTTACATTCTCTCATTATTAGTGGCTTTAAATAAAATAAAATTTACAAGTATACATAATTAACGGACTGTCGAGCATGCAAACAATGACCAACTAGAGACCGGCAACCGTCATATTTAAGTAGGAAACAGCGATCGATCAAGCTGGACACGATTCCACCCGCGGACAGCACCAGAATCAACAAGGGTAATTCGGAACAACCTTAGTTTTTATAACACTCCTAAGGCAAGAACTGATGGTCTTCAAGTCCACTTCTGAAGTTGAAAACTTCTGCCTAAAGGGGTTTTGAACCCTGGAACTTCTGCATTGGAAGCAGTGCCTCTAACCACAATATCAACGAGCTACAACGAGATTTGTGCTTCATTTTTATTTTCAAAGGTTGTTGCGTGACAACGTTTCTACCAAGGATGGCACACTTTCCTGTTTGAAAAAGAAAACGAAATGAAGGTCATTTAGGTGCAAATCTGTGCGTGTCCCAAATAATAATTATTGCTGCCGTACCTGATCGGTTTAAATTATTAAAATTGTTATTTTCCATAATCACTTTATGAAAATAGTTTGTAGTTGATTTCAATAACACGCCTACGAATTAGAAAGAAGTAATTATTGCTTGTGTGGTTACCTGGTTTAAGATGAGCCGTTTACGGTAGCTTTTTACTAATATGTCTTTAGATCATAAACTTGGTACACACATTAGTAGACACACCTAACATAACAATTGTATAATTAGCATGTTGTTTAGTAAGACTGGAATTTTCTTAAACTAGGAAGCTTCGCAAACGCTTTTTCAGGCGCGTTGTTGGATGAGCGTAATTGTTTAAATACGAAAAAAGCGTAAAATTGCGATTTTCATAAGAAATAATTATTCGATTAGGCCTACGCTCAAATTTCACACGCATATATAAAATCATAAAATTAAGGTTCTGTGAAAAAGTTATTACAATCAGATAAAACATGTAGGTGTGATAAGTCGAAGAAATGTAAAAAAAGAGTAAAATTGCGATTTTCATGAAAAATTAATTTTCGATTGCGCTCAAAATTCACAAGAATGTATAAATTCATAAAATTAAGATTCCGTGAAAAAATCATTACAATCGGATAAAGCATGTTGGTGTTAAAAGTCGAAGAAATTTTAAAAAAATCGAAAAAAAATCGTAAAATGGTGATTTTCATGAGAAATAATTTTTCGATTGCGCTCAAAAACGTGGCACTGGCAGTTCTAAATTCAGAGTTTTCGAAGGCTTCCACAAAATTTTATCGCAATTGGAGTATCGGTTTAGCCGGAATAGTGTTAACTAACAGCCAAAAATACAAAAAAAAAAGAAAAAAAAACATTCCGGATTTTTTTCTCCAGTGTAGTGAAATGGAATATTCGCTTCGCTCACTACGCTCATCCAATCATTTTTCATTACTTGTAGAAACATAATATACAAATCAGAACGTTAAGAGATATGAGATAAATAATAATTGGAGATAGTTTATTGATCCTTATATTTTACCAAGCGGGACAACATTGTGTCAATTGCCTGATTTATTGGGACATGAAAAAGAATATCGGGACTGTCTCGGGGAAACGGGACGTATTTCAACGGTAACTCAATCCCCTTGCTATTAATTCTAGAAGTTAGTACTTTCGTATTTTTCGAACTACGGGCAGGAAAATTAATATTTTATAAATCAGTTTTCCTTTCATACCGATGATAAAATATATAAACATTTTTTTAACATTTTCTTTTTATCTAAGTTAGATATTTTTCCTTTGGAGTCCACAAAGTGCATTACAAATGTTATGTTTTGGTCGAAATTAACAAAATCTTGTGTAACCAAACGGGAGAAAATTTAAAAAATAAATAATGTACCAGGATTTCAGAGTATGCACAACCATGTTTCGTGATCGGTGGAAAATAGACGCAGTTCGAAAAGTACTGAGCCTCATTTCCGGCTTATGTCGTTAAGTCGAACAAATGTACTGTAAATATAATTGTAAAATATGTCGCATGTGTGATACAATGTTTGAGCTATTATCTAAATAGGATGCGATCAAATTTAATACAACAAAGTGGGTCAATGGTCAAACTTATCTCCCACCAGAGCGTAGAACGATCGGGGTTTGGTCACAGTTGCCTGGACATTTATAAAATATAAATTTTTACAACATTTTGACGGCAGTGCATTATTGTTGTGGTGGGTGACTGATTTCCCACAGTGTAAAGAGTACTGTGACCAAACCCCGATCATGCGATCCTGGCGGAGAATCCGGGCGAACCAGCTTGGCAGTGCCCTATCCCTTGGAAAATAAAATATTGACATATAGTATAGGCAAATTCGACTGAAATTCGGTCCGAGACGGAAATAATTATAAGAATTCTGATTCTTTTTGTAATACGTTCATTGGGGCCCCCTGTATATCTCCAGAAAAATCCCCAAAAATCCTACGTGGGGAACACCCTTAAATTATAAAAAAAACGCCGCCATCTTGCAGTTTTCAAAAAAAGTAGGGTCATTTCCGACACTTTTGTGACCTTTGAGAGTCAATGACAATTTGTCAACGGATTTGTCCTCTAAGAAGGTTTTATAAAACATTTAGCCCCCATGCCTCTCGCGAAAGTGTGGGCATACTTCGCCAGAGCCCAAAATCCAATATGGCTGCCATTTGCCACGTCTGACACTATCTTTTGCAAGGGTTTAACCTAAAGTATCGCGTAGTATGTGGGTTTTTATGGTTTTGGGGGTCGAGGAATTCGTTTCTGAAGTCGGTTTGGCGATAAGAACAGTTTTTTTAAAATTCAAATCCAAGATGGCCGTCGATTTGCAGCTTGAAATACCCAGTTTCTCGAAATCGTAGTAGAACTTTCATATAAGGCTCAAATGAAAGCCCTGTTTATATAATTTTGAATAACTGACAGTAGAAAAATATGTTCATTTTATAGACAATAATTTAGCGATTTTCTAAGGAGCTGTGATAAGAGTGGTTATGGTACATGAATTGAGAGACAATGACAATTTCTCAACGGATTTGTTCTCTAAGAAGGTTTTATCGTTAAGGTCATCATCGCTGCCACTATCGTCACCACTATCATCTGGACAACCACGAGCTTTGAGCTGCTGGGGCAAGGGGGGCAGGGTGTGGCACACTGGTCGGCACTTCCCATTTAGAATTTCTCAGCCGTGACCAATGGGGGACGGATGCTCTAGCAGCTCGTAATGGAGCTGGCAACACGCAATGTAATTCGTCCTTTGCACATGGAGATCCAACGAGTCGTCGTCAGGTGGGAGTCGAATCGTACTCTTGTTCTTCATTTCGTGCCACATGGAAACTCTGGCTTGCGCTCAGGTAGCATCTGCACTTTCAGCATAGACCTTTGAGAGAACAAATGCCTTCATATTTGCTCTGACTTTGTCCTCTAGCTCCACACTTTCACCTACTCTTACAAGAGCTCTCTGGCCTCTGCTCTGAGTCATTAATTAATTCCTGCAATACTGTTTTTTTGCCATGCCCATAGAAACCTGATGTGTGGTCACTGCCTGTGATGACATGTAGAGGTATGATGACATCGGCGACCTCTGCTGACAGTAGGGCATTGCAGTTGATTATTGAATGCTTGCGTTTTATCAGCAGGTCTCCTCTGAATCGTTGTGAGACATAAGCTGCTTGTACATATACATCTGTGTCCTAGCTGTCTAGAACAACTGCTCCAGTATAATTCCCAGCTCTCAGCTTGGCATACGTTGAAAGCAGCATTGTGTCTGCTTCTGGATGCTTGAAGACGTACTAGTCGCTCGTCACGCCAGTGCTCAGGTTAGTTGACGTATTGCCCTCACAATATATGACACCACTATGCAGCTGACCAATTTTTGCTTTCATCTGTTCCTTCACAAGTCTCTGCAGTCTGACCTTATTTCCTGAATTGACCATCAGCTTATTGAATTCAGCAGCTTCTGGAAACGGGTCTTCAGGCTTAGGGAAAACATTTGGGATTTGTAGATGTTTTGCTGCCCGTCGATCGTGCTCATCATCCTTGATGCTAAAGGGAAGGTCTGATTTGTCGTCTAAGAGTATGATGAGACGTGCATCACCGTGGCATGAGAGAATTATCGAGCATATCTTATCAAGGTAGTCACTCGGACTCACTCCAGTGGTAGCCTCACGGTCCTCTGGTCTGGGGGTGGCTAGTCGCCAGATCATCATATGATCATCATATGCAGCGCGATGAAAGCACTTGAAGAAAGTAGCCGAACTGCCTAATTGTGGTTGCAGTACTTCGATCAAGTGTGGGTAATGCAATACTTCGTGAGAGCAGAAAGGACAGGCGACTGGAAGCTTCATCTTTACTCCGTTCAACGCATGTTATGTCACCTCCATGCAGCCTCTAAAGGACTATCTACTCCTAAGTTATGGCATTTTTTTGAAAACTGCAAGATGGCGGCGATTTTTTCAAAATTGAAGGGTGTTCCCCAAGTAGGATTTTTAGTGATTTTTCTGGAGATATACAGGGGGCCCCAATGAACGTATTACAAAAGAAATCAGCTTTCTAATAATTATTTCCGTCTCCAACCTTAATTTGCCTATACTAATAAAGAATATTTGTAATTCTTTTAATTTCACATTTTTAATGACGTCTTGACAATGATTTTACCACAAGTAAACTGAAGAACCAACCAATTGGGAAAAGATGCTACAATCAAGACTTTGAGTCTGGGTAATTGACTGTTGCTGCGAAGAACAAAAAATATTATCATGCACAGTTAATATTTCATTAAAGCCTTATTTAAACAGCGAAGTTGACTTTTAAATTGGATTTTAATTCCCAGTAAATTAACACTTAATTGAAATCGTGCTGCCGAGTTAAGCCTCTACTGTTGTCACAATAATTAATATTCTGTTTCGCCTTCTGCAATAATTGCTATTTGCGTACGCCAAAAGTGAAAAAGTAATAAACGTATTGATTAATTATTATTATTTTAAAGTACATTAATAAATCACATGCCAATTTATGGATAATGGTTGCCAAGTCTCCCGTATTTCTCAGTAATTCCCGTATTTTCCAGTCATTTCCCGCTTCCTGTATCAACTCGACCCGCGAACCACTTTAACCGTATTTCCACATTGTGTAAATTCAACATTAGTTATTAGTTATAAATTCAAAATAACATAAACTCTAGTTGTTTCAAATGTATTTTGTCAAGTTTTGCAACGATGCAGTCACTGTGCAAAGTGCATTTTCGAAAGAATAGGCCTATACATCTCAACTCAATCCCATCTGATTGTCTCATATGTTAGTCATAATGTGTAAAGACTTGCTTTTTGTACCACATTGTAGGTGGTTATTGCCAAGCTTCAATAGCTGTAACTCTCATTAATTTTTCAAGTTCTATTGCAAACATATTTTTGTTACAAAATTGTGAAATTAATTGCAAATTTTGGAGCTAAAACTTACAGAATAACTGACAAAACTTCCTGATTTTGCTCTAATTTACCATAAAACGTCAATATTGCCTTAATTTGCTACTGATGACATAAATATTGTAATAAATAATAATATGTCATATTTAACATTATTTAGTAAAAAAAGTCATTCACGTTATTTCAGGGTCTCTTCTAATAGTTAATAATTAAAAAAGATTGTTTTGCCCCAGAATCGACAAAATCGATGGGCAATCGGTCAGAAACGATGGTCTAATAAAATTAACAGATGAGGCAGTTATCAAACAGACGAATATTAATAGTTGTAGCAAATGTATTTTGTCAAGTTTTGCAACGATGCAGTCACCGGGCAAAGTGCATTTTCGAAAGATTAGGCCTATATTTGTGTGACTCGTTGGTCTTGTGGTTAGCCTACCTGCTTCCAATGAAGAAGGTTCAGGGATCGATTCCCGCTAAAGTCAGAAGTTTTTTAACTTTAAGCCACGGCTTGGCTGTGGCGCCCTAGCGAGCACCTAGATTAGGCAACGTCACAATGGAAATGGTAAGGAGCCGGGTCTGTTCAATTTAAAACATTATTGACGGTTCTCGTGACGCTTAAGGTGCAGTACTTTCGTACTTTTCAGATTACGCAAAGAGAAATCTACATTTTCATCTTCCATTTTCACCCTCAGACAGATAACCAAACACATATTTCTCATACATAATCCTTTTCCATGTAAGTCACAGTTTGTTCGTACGAGCATACTCAAAATCCATAAAATGAAATTGTTGGTCGATATTTTTAAATGGTGTCGACAAACCATTCCAAAATTTAAAAAACTTGTCGAGTACGAAGATAAGTAATCACCTTTCTAAGTATATGCACGCTTACATTATCTGGTTTGATGGAACAATGTAAGCGTAGTCCGAAAAGTACGAAACGCGTTCGGTTCGAATCGTAGCGCAATTCTAACTTCATCCCGTGTTCATGAATGTAACTAGAAAGCTTCGCAAACGCTTTTTCAGGCGCGTTGTTGGATGAGCGTATTTTTTTTAAACGAAAAAAGCGTAAAATTGCGATTTTCATGAGAAATTATTTTTCGATTGCGCTCAAATTTCACACCATATATTAATTCATAAATTAAAGGTTCTGTGAAAAATTCAACACAATCGGATAAAGCATGTAGGTGTTATAAGTCGAAGAAAGTATATAAAAATCGAAAAAAAATCGTAAAATTGCGATTTTCATGAGAAACAATTTTTCGATTACGCTAAAAAAGTGGCAGTTTTAAGTTCAGAGATTTCGAAGGCCTCCAGAAAATTACATCGCAATTGGAGTATCGGTTTAGGCGGAATCGTGTTAACAGACACACAAAAATACAAAATTATTCCGGATTTTTTTCGCCAGTGTAGTAGAATGGAATCTTCGCTTCGCTCGCTACGCTCATCCAACAACACTCACGTACTTGTGTGATTAACAGCGTGACGTCACTCTTGTGATGTTTCATGAACCGTCCAAGATTATTTTACATTTTAAAGAACCCAGCACCTCCATCATTCCCGTAAGATTCTATCTACGAAGCACTAACGTTCCATTTTTTATGTTTTTTTTTTTTTTTTTTACATAGAAACTAAAAATATAGATAGAATTATTATTTATTCCAACATGACATACAATCACATTGCTGGAGGTAAGAAATTAGAGCATAGCCCCATAACACAAAGTGTCTTACCACCAGGACAATATACACAATGCAATAATAGAATATACAAAATACATTCAACAATATAAAACACATAATAACAATATACTCAATTATCTCCATATAAGAAAACACAAAATATCACAAAAAATTACTCATAGATAACACACATAAATGTAATATAAAATGATGGCAAGTGTGAGTGTGAATTTGAGTGTGAATATGAATATGAGTGTATTTGTACATGTGAGTGAGTGGTATTCGTGTTAACTGGTATGATCTTGACTGTTCATTAAAGTTATTCTAAGGTCTCTCCGAAATTTATGAAAATCTTGTTCTGTGCGGACCTCATAAGACATAGCATTCCAATCTCTAACAGATCGACAGAAAAAACCTTGCTGATACTGCGTTGTTCTAGCAAAGGGAGGTATCAGAGTAACAGCTCTACCGTATCTGCATGAGCGATATCCAAGTTGTATTCTGGTCAATGGATCCAGGTCGACTAGCCCGTTAAACATTTTCTTCAGAAAAACGATTCCCAACTCCTTTAGGTGATTTTCCAGAGTAAGTATATCACACATCTTCGTTCGTTGTTGCCTGTTCAAGTCTTTTCTTTTGGTGATGAATTTTGTCGCTCTATTCTGTAGAGATTCTAATTTGTAAGCATTGGCCTTCGAGGTTGGATGCCATGCAGGACAACCATAGGACAGTGTAGGTCTAACTAGGCATAAGTACACAGTCTGCTTGACCTGACTACGTGCACCATGCAATGTTCTGGATAAAAAGCCTAGAAGCTTAGCAGATTTTTCCTCACTATTTCAGTCTGAATGTTCCATTTCAAATCCTGAGTTATTGTTATACCTAAGAGCTTAATTTTGATTTCCCGTTTAATGTAACAGCCATTGATTTTGAAAACTATTGCAGGTGCTTTTTTGGATTTTGTCAAGGTAATATGGCTGCATTTATTTTCATTAAGTAACATTTGGTTCAGTTCACACCATAGCTCAATGTTTTCAAGGTCCTTTTGTAATATATCCACATCAGTTGCTGACTTGATGGTTCTGTAAATAGTACAATCGTCCGCATATAGTCTTACTTTGGATTCCACACACCTGGGTAGGTCCATCATAAATATGGTGAATAGTAAAGGACCAAGTACCGATCCTTGGGGCACTCCAGATGTAACACAAAAATCAGAAGAGTCAGCACCATCAAAGACAACCTTCATGCTACGTCCTAAGAGAAAACTCTCAATCCAGTCAAAGACCTTACCAGATATGTTGAATTCTTGAAGCTTCATGAGAAGTCGTTTGTGGGGAACCCTATCAAACGCTTTCGCCCAGTCCAATGTGATGACTTCCACGCGGCTACCGGCCTCAGAATCAATGGCGTGCTGCCAGTCATCAATTGCTCCTGTCAACATAGTCACACAGGATCTTCTCGGCAGGAAACCCATGTTGCTCGATATTAATTCCCCTTACTTCTTTCAATGATGTAATAGCCTAGTGTTGACAAGTTTTTTCCATAATCATATTAAACACTTTTAATATTTGTTAGAGTTTATTCCTTATTTTCCAAAAGATGTATTAAAATACTGATTTTAAATCTATTCAAGAAAATGTGCCATCCTAAGTGCAATAGCACACGGTAAATACTGACGCATGTAGATAATGTTTTGAGTACGCAATATATTAAAGATAAGGCCTTTCCAAACAGTCACCTGATCACATAATGCAGTTTTATCAAGCCGAGTGGCATCAATTTGTAATTTGATGATACCACAGAACATGCATTACCACCAATAACATACAATTTTCATCGTATAAGTAGCAGTGTTGCGACTTATCTAGATAAAACCAGTTGTCTATCATCCTATCTAGATAAGTTTTCTGATGTTATCTTTTCCTTATATTAAGATTAAATAAAGTTTTTTATCTATGCTTTTAGATAACATTTTTAGATGAAATGATCAACATTGTTGACAAAAATATAATAATCACTTTTTCAATGAAAAATTCTACCAATAGTTTTTTAGTTTAGGCCTGTTATCTTAAACGTAGCACCTCAAATACGAAAATTCTTCTAGATAGGCATGTAAACTTGTCAAGTCTGACAAATATAACGATTGACAAGAAAACTGTTGTCGGGGAAAAATACTATTCGAAAAATCACGTCAATCTCAATAATTAATAATATCTTTTATCTAGAAAAAACTATCTAGATAATAATTTTTATCTTTTATCTTTTATATCGATAATTTTCTACGCTTTATCTATTATCTCACTAGATAACTTTTTGGGGAATTATCTTTATTGGATGAGCGAAGCGAAAATTCCATTTTCTGTTTGTATTATTGTGTGTTTGTTAACACGATTACGGCTAAACCTATACTCCAATTGCGATGAAATTTTATGGAGGCCTTTGAAATCTCTGAACTTAGAACTGCCACGTTTTTGAGCGCAATCGAAAAATTATTTCTGATTAAAATCGCAATTTTACGATTTTTTTCGATTTTTTAAAAATTCTTCCACTTATAACACCTACATAATTTATCCGATTCTAATGATTTTAGCACAGAACCTTAATTTTGTAAATTAATATATCCATGTCAAATTTGAGCTCAATCGAAAAATTATTTCTCATGAAAATCGCAATTTTACGATTTGTTTCGATTTTTTAAATTTCTTCTACTTACACCTACATGCTTTATATGGTTGAAATGATTTTTTCACAGCACCTTAATTTTATCAATTAATGTATTCCTATTATACTTGAGCGTAATCGAAAAATTATTTCTCATGAAAATCACAATTTTACACTTTTTTCCGTTTAAAAAAATTACGCTCATCCAACAACACACCTGAAAGAGCGTTTGCGAAGCTTCCTAGTCTTTATTCAGATAACAAAAAATAAATTATCTAGTCATAACACTGATTTCTGATTACGTGCGTACTCTATAGATGTCGTCATGAGAGACAGTGACCGTGTTCCCGGTTTTGTTCGTGAGAAAGAAAACAGCATTTAAAATCAGGCAAAGTGAGTCATAGAACCTACAGTAAATCTGTTTATTTCGGTCCGATTTGACATTATATTGATTATTTATCAATGGGACAACACCTTATTGGATGAGCGATGCGAAGACTTCAATTTCACTGACCCCCCAATTTTTTTTTTTTTTTTTTTTGTATTTTTGTCTGTTTGTTCTCTCTCTACCGGGCAAACGGCATATGCGATCTTGATGAAAATTTGACAGAGCCTTCGAAATCTCTGATCTTAGACTTGCCACGTTTTTGGGTACAATCGAAGAAATATTTCTCATGATTATCGTACTTTTACGATTTTTTTCTCGATTTTTTGTGCGATATTTTCGTGCCATTTGGGTCAATTCTGACCAAACGGGTGGGGCTACAACGTTCATATTATACATGGACGGTTATTGTGATGTAGTACATTTTGAAAGAAAAAGTTGAAAAAGTTAGCCAGAAATTACAGAAATAAAGCTTTTGATATAAGTTTTTTGATTTTTTGTGCGATATTTTCGTGCCATTTGGGCCAATTCTGACCAAACGGGTGGGGCTACAACGTTCATTAAACGAGGGAGCGGAGCGACCGAGTGTCTCCATTCAACTCGAACGGTTCTCATTCTGTGATTCTGTCTGTCTGTCTGTCTGTCTGTCTGTACGTCGAAAATCAGCCGAACCGCTGAACAGATTGGGCTGAAATTTTTAACAGACATCCGGTACGAGTTTACTGAGAACTGCTTACAAAATCAGCTAGATCCATTGCGATTTAATCCTACAAAAAATAAAAATGTGATTTTTAACATATCGATAGCATAATTGTTTAGTAGCAGCTAGCGGGACGATATCTACGTGGCTTGCATGGCCTATTGGTAAGCAATTAGCCTACCGTACGGAGGGTTGGGGTTCGATACCCATTAGCTCAAACATTTTTATATTTTTACACACACATATTATTTTTGAGGGTGTTAAATGGGTAATAAAACTTAGGTGATTTTGTTTTATCTTGGAAATTTGGTAATGTTTCACGCTAATACGTTTTGAAAATGATTCGCATTTTAAATGTTCAATTTAAATAACTAGGGAAACGCCAAAGTCGTTGTTAAACGAGTGAGTGAGCCATGTGTTGAGTACCCGGGAACATCGCCTTTTCTCCCATATACCTAAGGCTCGATCTAGCCCAGTATGGGGAATGATACTAGATACTATACACATAGGTCACTCACTCGTTTAACAACGACTTAGGCGTTTTCCTAGTATTATACATGGACATTAAGGTAATGGTGATGTAGTACCTTTTGAAACTATAGAATATAAGCTTTTTATATAAGTTTTTTACGGTAAATAATACCAATTGACAAGAAACAATAGAAACTTGACAACAATCCCCTACAATGCGTAGGCAACAAAACAGAGCACTTGCAAAAGTAAAGATATCTCACGCAAACTAAAAACTTTAAAAAGCTCATCCATCAACGCGGCGGGACTTTAGCGTTTTCCTAGTATTATTGAATAAAACATTGATTTAATATTTGACCCAAAATCGAGAATTTTTCTAAGGGTCCTTTGTGCCTTTGTAGACTTTTTCACAGAAATTTCATCTTTACGAAAACACATTTCTATTCTTGTCCACGTGTACTCAAGAGACATCACTTTGATACCTTTGTAAAGAACCCCGATACCCACCAGTACAACACTCGGAACAGGAACAACCTTCATTTACCATCAACTAAATTAAAAATCATTGACAAAGCCCCAATCCATGCAGGAAAAATACTATTCAATTATATACCTGAGGAAATAAAAAGTGAAACAAACATGATCATGTTTAAAAGAAAACTGAGAAGCTACTTTATAGAAAAATGTCTGTATAATATAAGTGACTTCAAGGAAGCATGACACAGTTGCGGAAGTGTATATAGGCTTGCTTATATATATATATATAAATGTATAATGATGTAATTATTAGTATATAATCTATCTTGTATTAGTAAAGTAGATTGTAATTGTAAACTATGCAATGTATATATACCAACAATTCTGACAATGCTTATGTTACGATTCACGTACTAGTTACGGCATCACATGTAATTCACAGCTGCTAACAAAATACAATACAATATAATACAGTCACAGTTCCCAGTTTGGTTCGTACATGAGTAAGAAAACAGCACTCAAAATCAGGCAAAGAGTCTTAAAGCCTAAAGTAAATCTGTTAATTTCGGTCCGGTTTGACAATATATTGGTTACTTATCAACGGAAGAACACCCTTATAATAATATTGAAGAAAACATTGATTTTATTTTTCACCCAAAATCGAGAAATTTGCAAAAGGGTTAGGTTGCCATTGTGAATTTTTTCACGTATTCATCTGTACGAGAACAATATTAGAAGAAATATTTCTCATAAAAATCGTACTTATACGATTTTTTCCCGTTTTTTTTATACGATATATTCGTGATATTTGGGATGATTCTAACCAAACGATCATATTTTACATTAACTTAAAGATTATGGTCATGTAGTGACTTTTGAAAGAAAAGGATGAAGAGGTTAGGCAAAATTTATAGAAATAAAGTTTTTAATATTAGTTTTATACAGGTGTATAATTTACAAGTAATACACTGTTAAAACGGGATGTAAATTTACAGCACAAAACATTAAGTAAAGTGCTGTTTAAATACATCACTCGTGCAGTAGTTCGCGAAACGCAGCACAAATGCTGTAAAATTTTAAATCAACCAATCACGTTTAAGAACATTTACTCCTACTTGCTGTTAATCTAACAGGATGTCTAAGACGTAAAAAAACATCAATTAACCGCATAAAACATTGGCCATCCTGTAAATTAACAGCATGCAGTGTGCTGCTTAAATCTACATGACGTACTGTTTATTTACATCTCTAGTACAACGAAACAACAGCTGCACTGGTCATGTAAATATACTCCTAAAAACAGCGTCAAACATTGGCCATGCTGTAAATTAACAGCATGCAGTGTGATGTATAACTACATGACGTTGTTTTATATATACATGTCCATTGAAGTGAAATAACAGTTGCATTGGTCCTTTAATACACTTCTCAAAACATCCCCAAACATTGACCGTGCTGTAATTAACAGCATGCCGTGTGATGCAAACTACATTACGTACTGTATATTTGCATGTCTAGTGAGTGAAATAACAGTTGCACCACTCCAAACTTGGCTGACGAAACTCGCTCTAATTCTCACAGGTCCTGTTGGTGTATATGGTTTAATGACATGCTTTGTAATTCTTTCTCCAGGTGGTCCAGGTTCGAGCCTCGGTGGCGCGGTTTTTCTACTTACGAAATTAATATGCAATGTTTTTCCTTCCTCTGGTCTGTCTAATGTGTAAAGTCTTCCTTACAGATTCATTATCCGCATCACTATCTAATTAATCAAATATAAAATTTAATAACAATTTCTATTTTGCCAGCTGTGAATTCACATCACTTGAAATGATGTTAATTTACAGAATGGTCCTGTATGAAACTGTACTAAAAGATGCAAATTTACATCACTTCCTATGATGTTAATTAACAGTAAAGGGCCTGTTCGCAACTGCACAATAGAAGTGTTTTACAGCACTTGCTATGATGTTAATTTATAGTTATGACCTGAGAGGGGAACTTAAAAAAACAGTGATTATACATCACTAATTTTGATGTCAATTTACGGTGCTTTAATGTAATTAAACGTTCTTTCGCGCAGTACATTTACATAATAAACAATGATGTTAATTTGCAGCACAAAGTGCTGGCAGAACATTTCCAGCACACTGTGCCGTAAATTTACACCATTGTATATGATGTTAAATATACCTTGCAATGGAACGTTTAGTTACATCAAAGCAAGTGTTGTAAATTCAAGCTAAGAGTACAGTCTGCTCAAAAGTACTTTATTGTTTAAAATTTAAAATAAAAGGAAATGATGTAAATTTACTGCCTTTTGTACAGCCTGCTCACAGGACTTGACTGTAAATTAACATTTTAGCAAGTGAAAGAAAATTTACAGTATTTTAAAGTAACTTAACGTTCCATTCGCAATGTATATTTACATCAAATACAATGATGTTAATCTACGGCACAAAGTGCTGGAAATGTGCGCCAGCACATTGTGCTGTAAATTTACATTATCTTTTGGACAGTATACAAGTAACAAAAGATACAGTATGAGATCCCTCTTAGAAACATTATCATTTTGAAAAATTGTAGGATGCCCGGTGTAGGGTACACACATCAGATTTAACCGTGTGTCCGTCTGCAGGTGACTAACTAGTTATATTGCGGAGAGGACAATTGTGAAGGGATGACCGAGGGCTATTTAAGGGGACTCAATCCCTTGCATTCGCATTAACGACTGAGGAAAACCTCGGGAAAAACCTTCAGTCAGGATTGCCGGTCTCGACGGGGTTAGTGTTCACTCCTTGCCAGGCGGGCGCTCGCACAGTAGCTGGCCGCCAACGCCTTCACAACCTATATCCACAGCCTCCAAACTTGGCACTTTCAGTAGAACGCAATTTTCTCCAGCAATGTTGGAAGGTTCGTTTTGGGCCCATTTCACAACTGGAGAGTTAGGGAATGGTTGCCCTAGGAACAGAACAGAAGTTAAGTCAAAAAACTTTAATAGTAACAATAGAAAAAAAACAATAACAAGAAACAAGAGGAATTTCACAAACTTCATACATCATATTTCAAGTCCTGGAGAAGAAGATAACATGGTCTTCGAAACGTCGACAGAAAGATATCACTACCACCGCTACGAAACAACCCGATAAATAAAACATGTCATCAACGGGTAGCGAGACTTTTAAAAGTGTTATTAAAAGTTTTGTAGAAGTTAAGTGTTTTTCCCTCTTTTAGGGAAATCATAAAATTATGATATGTCTTCCAAAATTATTTAAAGCTACTTATTTATAGTTTTTAGGGTTTCGTACGTATTATAAACATAGTTTGTTTGGTGAACGTAAACAGTATTAATTAACTTACAAATATACTAGGGAAACGCCAAAGTCGTTGTTAAACGAGTGAGTTAGCCAAATGTTTTGACTTCAAAAACCGGATCGTCTGGTCACCTTACAGGAACTCACTCTGCTTGCCACAATAATTATTTAAATTGAACATTCAAAATGCGAATCGTATTCAAAACGTATTAGCGTGAAACATTAACAAATTTCCAAGATAAAACAAAATCTCCTAATTTTTATTTCCCATTTAACACCCCTCAAAAATAATATTTGGGTGTAAATATATAAAAAAGCTAAAACTGACAGGTATCGAACCCCATCCATCCGTATGGTAGGCTAAATGGTTACCTCTAGGCCATGCAGGCCACGTCAACATTGTCCCGCTAACTGCTACGAAACAAATGCCATTGATATTATTAAAAATCACATTTTTATTTATTGAAGGCTTAAAATCGCAATGGATCAACCTGATTTTGTTAACAGTTTTTAGTAAACTCGTACCGGATGTCTGTTTAAAATTTCAGTGCAATCTGTTCAGCGGTTCAGCTGATTTTAGACGTACAGACAGACAGACAGACAGACAGACAGACAGACAGACAGACAGACAGACAGACAGACAGACAGACAGACAGACAGACAGACAGACAGACAGAATCACAGAATGAGAGCCGTTTGAGTAGAATGGAGACACTCGGTCGCTCCGCTCCCTCGTTTAATTAATTTGTTTTGCTATTTTTTTCAAAACATACTTATACTAATAAGAAATCCGTAGTTAAGAAGACCATATGAACGGGGGGGTCGATTAACCAAAAAGGCTCTTTCATCAACGTGACTATTACATAGCGTTAGAAAATTGGCCATGCAGTATTCACAGTACACATGATTCAAACATCATGAATATATAATTTGATCCTATACTATACGTGTGTTGATAATTGACTACAAAACCTCCAATAATTTGTTATGATACGGTACACTCATAAAGGCTATTTGACGCTCATTCTTAGAAAAAGAGTCAAAGTCCATGTGTGAAATTGTACCAGGACAAAACGAGTGGTCACACGATACACTTTCTTAATATTGAGTAAATTTGTGAAAATGGATCAAAGTCCACGAGTGAAAATGTATTTATTAAGGGGTATTCACCCGCTAAACTCAAAAAATATATTTCATTTAGGCTAACTTTATAGTTATGAATTTAGAAATCAACATAAAAATTGCACCTTGACCAGGAAAAAAGATGTCGAACTTGGTACTTTTCGAGCTAGGTCCCATTGGCAAAAATCTCCCATAAGAAATAACATGGGGACGATCTTTATGCCCCGTGACCTTGGAGGATTTTGATCCGAAAAATACCGGCCATTATTGACGTACTCGACAGCATTTTCTGTTAATCCTCTATATTTTGTTTTGTAATTTGGGCAAGTGGTTAGGTCAAAATATGCTGATTATTAGGAAGGGGTGTGAATTTGTAATGCATATTTTTGCGTGTCTGAGTGTATATTTGTGCACAGTTTTAAGGCACGATGTAATAAAGGGCCATTTTAGATTGATATGATGCTCTTGTTTCTATCTAAAACAAAAAATAAGCATGTTGAAGCCGATTTAAGAAATTTCACAAAACGCCAATTTTCGCAAATTTCATAATCCAAAAAATTGAAAAATTCGTGAAATATCACAGTAACAAGATATAATTTAAAATGTCATTTGAGTGTAGTATTATGCTATAGATTATGTGGCAAAAATTTTTTTTTGAAGTAATAGCTCCTTTAAGGAATTTAATCTTATTTTATTCCTAATTCGTAACATTGGGACGAAACTAGTGCTCACTCGATACACTTACGTTATATTAATTTACATATAAGGTCAAATTATTTTTTTTATTAAATTTTAGACCTTAATCTACAATTCATATTTAATTCAACGTTCTATTATTATATTTGATATGTAATTATTAATTTTAGTTTTATCAACCCCTTTTAGTACACCCCCTTTTTCTCCTATAATTTAAACAACTTTTAGGAGGTGGCACTTCTGAACATTTTTGAAAGAATGTTGAAAATTGATATTTTTCTGCCTAGATTTCTGCTTGCCGCCCACTGGTGGAGCTTGCAACTTGAGTTAGGTGTCCTGTATCATTGCTGTGATCAGTTTTTGACTTTAACAATTTTAAATAATTATATTATTATAAATATTATAATAATAATATAATATAATTATTATAATTATCTTTTGTACTAAATTGTTATCAAGATTTGAAGACAATAATGAAGGTTGAACACAAGAATGAAGATTCGCGGTGGTTTCTTCCGCGAAATATTGATTACTCCCTGATTTGCTGTTCCTGATTTTTGGCAAACCTCATATTTGCTTGAGTGGGATCGTCTAATAAATCAGTTTTTTCTTTTCGTTTCTCTTTTTTAATGTCTTTCTTTTTTCTTTTTTTCTTTCTTCTTTTTTCTTTTTTCTTTGTTCTTTTTTCTTTTTTCTTACTTTTTTTCAATCTTTTTTTTATTTTATTTTCATTCCCCACCCTTTTTTATATTTGATTGATTCATAAATTGCATTTAATTTCCTTTTTAATTGTTATCAAATTAGTTGAGTTTTTAATGCATTGTAATATTACTATTTCAAATATTTACTTAAATGTCGTTCATTGTTGTGTCGGCATTTATGTAATAAGTTTTATTTAGTTGTCCTCCTTTGTAGATCAGTTTTTATAACTGAATAGGATAGACGTTAAATAAATTAATTAAAAAATAAATAAATGTAAATAAATAAATAAATAAATAAATAAATAAATAAATAAATAAATAAATAAATAAATAAATAAATAAATACATTCTTCTGAGTGTTAGGCCAAAATTCAGGGCCCATTTCACAAAACCCATGATTAGTAGGCTCATCCTCTCAGCACAGTGAGTATAAATTTGTGAATAAATGTCAAATGGTGCATAATCTGGTCAGATATACATAATGGAAACATAATATTTTATTTTTGTCTTTTATCTAAAATGTGTATTAATTTTGTAAATTTAGGATCAAATTTATTTTAAATTTTAAATTTTTAAATTTCAAAAATGCCATTTCCCCCCTTCCCTCTCCCTTCTTAACCGGACGGATTTTGTCAGGGCATCTAGGGGCAATTTTCTTAGAATATTATTCCAAGTATTCAATCCAAAATTTTCGCTCCAGATACAAAACCCCTAATTGTTCTTGTATTTTCTTGTGATCCGCTTGACTAATAATAGTAAAAGTCAATATAGTATAAAATATTAAGGATCATTATTGTAAGGGTCTTGGTCACTATCATACAAGATCGTTTTACCCTTAAAGAAAGTGCCGACCGATTTAAACTAATGCGTTGCGCTTGAAACTCTGATTCGGGAGGTCTCGGGTTTGATACCCGCCATCGACATCACAACTGAGTATAAAACTGATGTGGAACTCAACGTCGGCATCCAAGCACAAAATATATTTTAAATACAGATTGCTCACCAAGTTTCGTCTCGAATTTCCCGCTGCTGTTTCTATGGGCACCGTAAAATATCCCTGCCTTGAGCTTCTCCATCACCGGCTGAAGAATGAGCTTTGCAACATCGTTCTTCTCCTCCTCGGTTTCAAAAATAATAACATTGGCTCCCCATTTTTGGCACTCATCGTTTGCCATATTCGCACTTCCCGTAAATTGAGGTTTAATCAATTTGTAAGAGCCACGTTTTTGAATAGTGATGAAATCGTCTGTAAAACTAAACGCAAATGATGTATTAGCCAATGCCACGCACTCAAACACAAATATAAACAACACGAAACAAACACGATCACGGAATAGAGCATACACATAAACACAAAGATTAACACAAACACGGTACTATTTTACCTTACCTTCACTCATTCAGACTTCGTGTCCATTATAATGGACATAACAATTTTGATTTTTTCCTATTTTAACTACAGTTTTTTTCAATTTGGCAAAAAAAATCAAAAATTATATGGAATTGAAATTTACTTATTTTTTATCCCTTTTTGACAGGACGAATAGTACCTTTTTTAAGAGAAGGTTGAAAATAGAAATCTGCAAAAACGGTCCAAAAAAGTTTTTTGTTTTTTCCCGAAAATTTGATATATTTCTTTGCTAGTATTTGAGATATAGAAAATCCAAAATATGCAAAATATTCGGAAAAAATCTTGTTTAAGAAATGCCCTTAAAGTATACATTTGAACTAAAAACGTTGCTTTTATTCAAATTTCAAAATTTCCCTAAATTCATTAAAAATTTACTTATTTTTTTTCATATTTGGTCCTATGTGAGTGTATAATCTATCATGAAATAATTTATAATTTTGTGGAATTAATTATGGTCTGAATGAGCTAATTAATTCCACAAACGTTCCAAATTTGCATTAAATTTTATACTGTTCGCTTAAATCGTAACATATTTTGCTGAAAATGTTAAGCACCCACAAAACTAACACGCATACGCTAACGTCTAACATGGTTTACCTTTCTTCCACTGCCCCGATGCCTGACAAGTGAGCTCAGCGTCTTTTAATAACGCTGGCCTTGCCGCCTACCACGGTTTTCTTCCAGGAGATGCGAGCCTTGGTGCCGACTGCCGGGGAGTTACAGGTCGTACTATTAATCCCATGCGGGGTCTCGCAGACGACGCGAAGAGACTGGCCTGTGAGGCTTGAACATGTCATCTCATCGTCATCGCCGCCATCTTGTAAAACTGCGCTCTGCGTTGTTGTTGGTGATGTTCCTGATTCTGTTGTTGGTGTTGTTGTTCGTGGTGGTGGTTTGGTCTTCTTCCACTGCCCCGGCGACTGGCAAGTGAGCTCAGCGTCTTTTATAACGCTGGCCTTGCCGGCCCCCACGGTTTTCTTCCAGAAGAGGCGAGCCTTGGTGCCGACTGCAGGGAAGTTACAAGTCGTAGGGCCCTCCGGGGTCTCGCAGACGACTCGCAGGGACTGTCCTGTGATACTCGAACACGTCGCCTCTCCACCATAGTCGTCATCTTGAGTCACTGCACTCTAGTAGAAAAAAAGCGCATTACACACTGCTTCTGTACATTCCGCGGTGGTAAGATCTACATTTTAAATTTTATTAATAAATAAATACTGTAAATAAATTAGTTCTTATTTTGATTCTACCCACTCAGTCACTTAACTAATTGTCAGTGTAAGACATTAAATTTAAAGCAGGCCAAGCCAACCTTGTAGACGCTGACACTTTCGACAAACGAACAATGACCAACTAGAGGCCAGCATATTTAAGTAGGAAACACCGATCAATCGATCCTGGCAGGATTCCAAGATTATTACAAACCTTACACATCACTAGAAGACATTGTACAAAATACCCTAATACCCTAACTTTTTAGTTTCTGTCTATTGTACAACCATAACAGCGTTATATCAATAGATTTCGAACTGATTCGACGGTAATGTCACGAGATTTTGTAGCACGGCAACCATTTTGGAAAACAATTTTCTATGTTGAGTGACATTTTATTCATAGTTAGTTAGTTATTGGGGTTTTAGGGCACAAAACAGTAAAGTTATCAGTGCCCAACCACACAAACTTTCAAAAAGTATAGATAATGGTGTATCTGTATGTTTTTAACTTCGGAAGACAGAGCGGAAATCGAATTAAAGTCAATATTTGAATTCTGAGATTGATATATCGTCATCGTCATGGCATTGCCATTTCCCTTGAAACGGTTTGACGTGAATATCAACCATTGATCTATCGATTCGAGTTTGCCAAATCACGTTCAGAAGTGGTTTTGAACTTAAGAGTTTGAGGCCAAAATTGTAAGGTAGATGATATCAACAACTACCGTTTCGTCCCGAAACGATTTACCTAAACTGTTTTCAAACTCTGTGATATACGTAGTCATAGTCGCGTCTATAAAACAATAAAGATGATGCCCATGATAAAACCAATGTTATTTCGTAATATCGGTTTGTATATCTCGAGGTCATCTCGTATGTAGTCCAATAGGCGGTACATTCTGCTCTGCACACGTTATTAACAATTTACAAACAATCCAAGACAGACGGAATTGAATGTGGTGTCGTCTTTGGGCCCGGTCAGCCAAGGTCCCGGGTTCAATCCCCGGTGGAGACATTTTTAAATTTCTGTCTGTAATACCACCATAAATATACTTTCGTTCAAATTGATTGATTGTGATTTCTGTTGTTTTTGTTGTATTTTGTTTTCCCAGTTCTGTTCTGTACCTATCAATGTTATGTAGTTTTCGTTTTTTATATATTAAGTTGTATTTGTCCTGAAGAAGATGAATGAAATTTTATCGAAACGTTGGCCATGTAAATAAACGTGGCATTATAACCGAAAAACCTAGTTTATTAATTCATATCGGCCACGGAAATATCCAAATATATATATATATATATATATATATATGTATATGAAGAAAGAGCAATAGTCGAAAAGATGTGTCTAAACGGGGCTCAAACCCGGGTCTCCCACCTTTACGTATAGCGGGGCTTTAGCAAGTAAGCTATCGATGCAATCACTATACTTAATGACATTGACTTACGAGTAGTGTGAAAAACAATACTTTATCGTAAGCCTGCAGCACGGACAGAAATAAATAGAGGAATAGTAGAAGAGATGTATCCCGAACGGGGTTCGAACCCGGGTCCTCCGCTTTGACGTGGCGATGCTTTATCAATTAAATTATCGGCCACTGGGTACATATACTCTCAATTGCTTCATGTCTGATTATCTATATATTATTTCTTGAGTTGTAGACTGCTATGCCGCAATCATGTACTACAGATAATTCCAATAAGGCAATCACTTTACTCAAGTTGGAATGTGTGAAAACAATTTTCCAGCGTAACCCGTAACCTGTATGGACGGTCATAGTAAAGGTCATGATCATGGTATTTTAGACAGAAATTAAATTGATTGAATCCAGGTGATTTGCCTTACGGGCAGATGCTCTATAACCAACAGAGCTATCAAGACATCAAATTCAAAATTCTGTATATTTATTTGTTTGTTCACACATAAAGATGTGAAGATAGAAGCTAGATAACACGACTTATCAAAGAAATAAAAAGAAACCCAATGCTATTTTCTCTGGGTTGTCAAATTCAAATTTAGATCTCTGCTTATTTTACCATGTACAATAGTAAATAAAAATGTGACATCTATCAAGTTGCCTTCGTGTAAACTGTATCCAACCAAATATAAAAAATTGTAAAAAAAAAAACGGCAGCCAAGCTCTCCTTCAAAAGTCTTCGGCTGTGAATGCTGTGAGATAAAGAAGTTGAGCCAAGCTTTTTATTCTTTCTCCCTAGTTTCGCTTTGAAAATAAGTAAGATCATTTCGCCTGTTAACGAGCGCTAAGCCGACGATTTTTGTGGTAAAAAAGTAAAATTTTTAAACTCAAAATCATAAAATAATTCTTGGCCATGAACCAAATTCAAAGGCCAAGCCATTTTTTATGATCTCGAGTTTAGAAATTTTACTTTTTTACCACAAAAATCGTTGGCTTGGCGCTCGTCAACAGACGAAATGATCTTACTTATTTTCAAAGCGAAACTAGGGAGAAAGAATAAAAAGCTTGGCTCAACTTCTATAACTCACAGCATTCACAGCCGAAAACTTTTGAAGGAGAGCTTGGCTGGCTTTTTTTTTTTTTTTTTTGCAAATTTTTGTATTTGGTTGGATATTACATCTTTTTGTTGTTCGTTTGCTATCAAGGTGTGAATGATGGACTTTGAATGATTAAATTTGTTAAGTTCAAAGTTGTTTTTTGACATTTTTGGGCCCACGGTCCCCCCAAAGATACCCCTTGTATTTTAAGCACTAGATATTTATAATGGTTAAGAGCATGTTTAATTTCAAGCTTGTACAAATTACTACGCCTGAGTAATTACGCGTTTTGATTTTGATTTTGATTTTCCCCGGTCCCAATTGCCCGGTTTTGGTTATATGAGGTACATCTGAGTGTGGCCCAAGTTTCAAAGTTCTCAGTTGAACCATTTTCTCAGTATAGCGTATTATTCATAAGAGTACGGAATTACTTACTTTTGATAATTTTGATTTTCTCCGGTACCCGTTACCCAATTTTGCTTTCCATATTCAAAAGTGATAAGAAATGAGAGACATCAAAATGTATTCCACGTTTGAAACATCTCAGTTGTAGCGTTTTCTTTGAATGATTTATTTCTTAAAGTTCAGATATGTTTTTTGTCATTTTTGGGCCCATGGTCATCCCCAAATTTAGCCCCTTGTGTTTTGGACGCAAGATATTTATAATGGTTAATAGCATGTTTAATTTCAAGTTTGTACAAATTACCACGCCTTGGTTATTACGCGTTTTGATTATCATCCAAATTTTGATTTTCTCCGGTCCCTGTTACCCGATTTTGGTTTTGAAAGCAAACGTCACTGCGTCTGAAGTACATCTAAGTGTGGTCCAAGTTTCATAGTTCTAAGATTTACCGTTTTCTCTGTAGGCTTAATTAATCTCCGCGGAGAACTTGCAGCCAGCCAGCCAGCCAGCCAGCCAGCCAGCCAGCCAGCCAGCCAGCCAGCCAGCCAGCCAGCCACCCAGCCACCCAGCCACCCACCCGCCAGCTGAAAGGAATTTGACGATGTTGAGAGCCTTTTTTTAACACAGAACGAGTTGTCAGATCGGGTTGATTTTTTTTGGTATGTCATAGACCACATACCAGGTCATACACAGAGTTTCAAGATTGTAACTCTTTCGGGGCGGCGTGTGCAGATAGCTGAAACCCCCCCAACTCTGGCAGCTGTATATAGGGCTGGAGTTCGTGTCGCCTAAGCAGTCGCATGCGCTTGTCTGCCGTTCGACGACAGTCGCCCTAGATTTAAGTGGCCGGTCTTTATATCTGATTCAATTTGATAATGAAATGATGTATTCTTTCCTTCCACTTACACATAAGATTATTACCTGAATCAGATAGATGAGCACGCAGCCAACTCCTGACCAAAACACGTTGTAGCGCATCGCTTACACTTCGTATCTGACGTCTGGGCTTTCAAACAAGCTACTCAGAGGGGCTCGGTAACCAGTGGGGATAAACGACAGGACATGGCATTAAATGTTCTTTTAATTACCATTCGACGATGTGAACCACACAATATAGTGATTCACAAAGGTTAGATTGACCTCGTGTGCGACCGTTGTTAGCCTGGTTAATGATTTAGAAAAACTGTTTGTGACCTCACTTAAATCGACGCACACTTCCCTTTTGGTTCGCTCCGAAGTCTGTTAAATTATCGTATAACACGCCAGATTAAATTGAGTCATTTAACAATTATTTTAATCGTTTTTTTTTTTACGATCCCAACTCCACAATCAAATTATTTTTAGGGGCGTTGAATTTGTCCCGGGATAGGTTTTCAAGAAAAATAAACAAACAAGAAAACAACTATTTCCTATTTAACAAAACACCGAATAATAGATTCTGCAAGAAAATGAATTTGTAATGATTATCATTGTTAAATTCATACTGGCAAAACAGGAAACAGAAATTGCTGATGGAAAATTAATAAAACCGAGTGATTAGTCGAAGGTATATTTAATGAATATTGAATATTATATATGAGAATTAACAATGTGGAGTGGAATGGATTAAGGCCAACAAAACGAAAACAAATGCAGCTATAAGAGTCATCTAAATAAACTTACCCTCAAGTATAAAACTAATGATTATCACTTCATGCTTGATGGTAAAAGTTTACAGGATCGAGAAAATTGTAAATACCTTGGAGCACTGTTAAAATTTAATAGGTTAAATTTTCATGAGAAATAATTTTTCGATTGCGCTCAAAAACGTGGCAGTTCTTATTTCAGGGATTTCGATTTCGCAATTGTAGTATCGGTTTAGCCGGAATCGTGTTAACAAACACACAAAAATACCATCAGAAAAAAAGAAGCAAAAAAGAAAGAAAAACAGAAAAACATTCCGGATATTTTTCTCCATTGTAGTGGAATGGAATCATTGAATCGCTCGCTACGTTCATCAATAACATTTCGTGAAACACTTTTACATTTTGTTTATATATGAAATATCTAGGCCTTCTTCTAGTATCTTCCTTATCTACTCTGTTATTATAATTAATAGTCCTAAAGTTCATATTATTAGTTAGACTTAGTATTAATTTTAGTGTTTTAACTTCTGTTGATACTAAGAACTAATTACTTCTCACTCTGTCAGTGTCATACCCATACATTGTATTGACAAAATAAATAAAACCACTTCTACTTATACTAAACTAATATTGATATAAGCATAGATTTATTTATTCATACATACAAACCTGGCCATAACATACGGTAGCATTATCCAGTTTCAACGTTCGATGTCAAACTTGTCTGAGAAGAAAGTGTACAATGGTTGTTGGATATGAAGGATAGTTTCTTGCAGGTATTTCGGATAGCTCATGCATAGATGTGTACACCTTTATCTCGCCATTAGAGAGGTTATAGTATTTTAGGACGCAGTATGGACTTAGTTATTCCTCTAGTTTTTCATACGACGAACATTGAATGGATATTTGATGATATTTAAGCCACTGCATTGACTAAAGAATAACATTCATTAAACAGTCTAGGATCCTGCCAGCATATTTTTATATAATAAGGCGAGTAAATACATTATAACAGTCAGTACGTGGCGAATATTCATATACCGACAAGGCAACAAATACAAGTAATTCAAGGGCTGGTTAAAGTAGATCCAACTAAACCTCTTGATTAATTTTATTGCCAATGGCGTACCTACCAGGCAATCAATTTTTTGGTTGATTTACAAATTAAGTTTAATCAAACGCTGAAAGGAACATGTCAATTTATATTTAATGTACATACGTTCAAATATCAGTTAAACTTTCCCTTTGTAACTTGAATACAACCATAAAAGTTTCCATCGGTACAAAACGTAAGTAAATGTAAATAAAATTTGATTTCTATCTACGCAATATTATCTTGAATCCATGCGATGTAGTGAGAAAACTTTGTGAACGCCGAGTAGTGTTGGGAGAAGCAGATGGCCGAGTCTTCGAAGGGCTTGAAGGAGATGCTGACGACGCCGCGGATGTAGTATCTGTCAGAGCCAGGATGAAGAAACACGATCCCTCCGCCCGAATCTCCCCCACAGACGCTTGAGCTCAAGTTCACATACCCGGCGCAGAACTTGTCTGTGGTCAACAACGGCTGTTGAAGTCTTGGAAGCGAGTCCAGGCATGTTACTGGGGGCACGAACGGCAAGTCCAGGTACTTGAGGGAGTCACTCAATACTCCCTCCTCGGTGTAGCCCCAACCAGCCACCTGAAACAAGGACGCGCGTCTTACATATCCTCCACCCTCTCCGTCCACGTACATAAGGGAGTCACTCTTAACTCCCTCCTTCACGACCGGGAAAATAATTTAAAATGTCCGCCCCAACTGGGAATCGAACCACGGATCTCCCGCATTCCAGACAGGCGTCTTAACCACTAGACCATCAGGACGGGTACATTTTGATCTCTGAATTGTAGTTGCATTATCAATCTGAATGGATGGAACAGTACTGCAACGAATATCTGCTGCCTTCGAACTGATCACCAAATATTAATTATAATGTAATTACCTTTACGCAGGTATGAGCGAGGGTTTATTTCTCGATTTGGTTAGTCGGGAAACACTCCCGTAGGTGTAATTGATCTAATTACACCTACGGAAGTGTTTCCCGACTGTTTCCCGACTGTCATCAGTTAAATAAATTGTTTTTGTTGTGACTGATTATTTTAACTTGTGTGTAATTTTTCAGTTGGTGGTTCAGAGGTGGTACTATAAACTTAAGTAACTTGAACCAATCTCCGTCCTGTCTGGGCCCCGGGGTTGAATTTGCTAATCGTACAAGGCGAGGAAAGAGTTAACGTCCTTCTTGGCATCAGCTAGCAAATAAAGGGAGTACTTCCTGAAACTAGAGACGAGCTCTGGATGGTCGGGGAACCCTCCCCATCCCCGTAAACAACCTCTCCGAGCGACGATGACACAGAAGAGACAAAGACAAAATAGTACGGTCTTATATTTGCCTATACCGTATGTTGTGATAAAAATATGAACGACTTATATTTCAAAGAAAACATATTATGCAATTACAATCATGGCGTTCCCCAGATTAATAACTTAATTAAAATTTTACAATTTGTTCATCAACCTTAAAAAAGTAAAAATTGATTTTCAAACCGCATAATGACATACATTCATATCATTCCAACAATAAGTTTTGATAAACAATTTATGCACACTGAAACTCAATGATTGTATTTATGCTTTAAATTAAAAAAAAAATACAAGAAAACTATCTCGGTCGGTTGAAAGGCGTGCGAACTGGGAACTACACCCGCATGTAAGATTGATTGAGTCGTGCAAGATTTAGGACCACTAGCATTTATGAATGAAACAGTTTCAATCAATAAAATAATAAACTTCACAATAATAAAATAAAATATTGTATTTTACATTTCTTAGAGTTTTTCGTGTGTTAATGTTTCCCAAAAGAAGGTATCACTCGGAGCATACTTACAACGCCGATAGATCCAGCTGTGAGCTGACGTCGTTCCAGAGTGTTGAGCCAGTCGACACAGATCAGGTTCACCCTGGTGTCGAGGTCGAGCGGGAACTGCAGACGAAGGAAGCCGATGTCAGGGGCGAACGCCGTGTTTCGTCCACGGAACAGCTCGTGAATCACAACCTCGGAGACGTTCCTCGTCTGCACGCTAGGGTCGGGGTCGTCCCAGGCGCGGAGGTGATTGCCAGCAGCCACCTTGTAGTTGCTAGCAGCTTTCTTGCTCTCGCCTGAGTGGCCAAGCAGTGGCGGCTGTAAAAACACAGTGTGAAAAACAAAATGGGAGACGTTCTCGTCTGCACGCTAGGGTCGGGTCGTCAGGCGCGAGGTTTGCCGCAGCCATTGAGTTGCTAAACAGCTTTCTTGGGTCCGCTCGCTGAGTTCCACAGACAGTGGCGGCTGTAATAAACAAGCTGTGAATCACAACTGGGAGAACGTTTTTCCTCGTCTGCACGCTAGGGTCGGGTCGTTTCCCCGGCGCGGGGTGCTTGGCGGCAGCCCCCTGTAGTTGTAAACAGCTTTCTTGGGGTCCCGCTCGCTGAGTGCCACAGACAGTGGGCGGCTGTAATAAACACAGCTCGTGAATCACAACCTCGGAGACGTTCCTCGTCTGCACGCAGGTCCGGGGTCGTCCAGGCGCGGAGGTGTTGCCGGCAGCCACTGTAGTTGGTTTCAGCTTTCTTGCTCCCGCTCAGCTGATGCCACAGGGGCAGTGGGGGGCTGTAATAAACACAGCCGTGAATCAAACCTGGGAGACGTTCCTCGTCTGCACGCTAGGGTTCGGGGTCGTCCCAGGCGCGGAGGTGCTTGCCGGCAGCCACCTTGTAGTTGCTAGCAGCTTTCTTGCTCTCGCTCGCTGAGTGCCACAGACAGTGGGCGGCTGAAATCCATTTATTCACAAAACTGGAAGCATTTACATAATTTTAACAATGACTGTTACACCATGGAATTTACATAGTACTCCCTTCAAAGTCCATGGTCACACACAGTCACTTTAACACCATAGAGTTAAAATAGTACTGTCGTATGGTAACATAATGCAGTCAAATTTTAAAAAAATCTCCAAAACGCACTTAATATGTATCAAAAAAACTTAAGACATTTTATTTGAATTAAACATTTAAAAATAAAAGAAAATTAAGGGTAACATTTCCTATTTTTAAATATTTCAATAAATGTGAGTTTAGCTTATCCCATTTCAAAGAAAGATAAATCCACACCTTGCTCACCTCTTAACTAATGATATCCGCGCCCAGAGAAAGAAGTCAAGAGGAAGTTTGTATCTATTTTATGGTCACTTGCGCCTTTCATTCAATGAAATAATTGGGCAAAGTGTCTTATGTTTATGTGACTAGCACTTACTGAGTCCATAGGCTTCGAGAGTTTGTTAACAGGGAAGGTATCATAGTATTATACCCGAGGGCTTATCATTCGCTGAAGAACACTTAGGTTATCAACATTAAACAATTAACAGATCAACAGTTCTCATCCTGGTGCTCAGCGCTGCACTGGTTATTCTGCGTTTGATCAATTCAATATCCATTAAGAACCAACAGTATCAATAAAGCTGTCCCGCTTCAATCATTGCTTCTTACCAGTGACAATAATAAGTGGCGTGATGAGGGTTCCACCACATATCTGTTCTGTAGTTCCCGTGCCGGCCAGCACCTCGTAGATCCCTACATGCCAGGGGAACTCCCCCACCCTCCCGTCATGACCCTTGGAGATAAGCGGAGAACCGTCGTTGGTGTTGCGCTTCCCACAGTCTGGGGACAGAAACCACCTTAAAGTAATATTTTAGACTTTTGAAAAGCTTGGGGCTTATCAATCGTAGTGGCATCAAAATGATTTGATTATTTCTTAAATTACCTTACTGTATGGAAGTATGTTCCCAACATGGTTTGATTATTGTATTTTGGTACTAGTTAATGACATGAATGATGGTCTACCGATTGTTTTACATGGAATTTAAAATAACCTGTACTCCCTGATAAGCATTCATCAAAAGGTTAATTTTGTGGAACAGCGACTCTCATCTCGAAAGAATGGTACCGATAATGACCCTTATGAATTAAACATATATTGGCATGATGAAAATCTTAGCAGTTAATGACTAGCGCTCAAAAGAAAATGGTATCCGTTTGTGTTTGTGCATAATTCACATATTGCTGTATGTGCAACCATGTTTTCTATTCTTAAATCAATAAATACAGTGTTGAGTACACTAATGCGAACGCAAACCTGGATGGCAAGTTAAGACTGGAAGGTTCCACCTGCCACTTCTGAGACAGACGATCTTTTTGTACTGGACGACGCCGATAGGAAGCACAAACCCTGGCTTGCAAGTTAGGCGAGCCTCGGTTCCTCTGTGATGCGGCTGGCTGCAGTTCACAGCCTCGCCCAACAAGGAGCAGGATATCAGCACTGTCTGGGAGGTCAGCGGAGGACACACGGTTACTTGATCTGGTTCAGCTGTAACAAATAATGAACAAAGTTGGTCTCAGTTGCTGAAGTTCATTCTAGATAAGAATGTCAGGCCGAGGGATATCAGCACTGTCGCCTTTGCACTGTGACCACCAGTTAGGAAATCACAACACATGATAGCTCTCAAGTGCAATGATATTTTGGCATTAAAACTACTTCCGAATAGGGAAACACCTTAATTTTTAAGTCAAGACTTAGATGAACTAGAATTTTAAAAGAGTCGTGTGAGAATAACGTCACATTACGGAAATGTATGATCACACAAACACTAAAATCGAGGTTGGTAACAGTTGTGCGGGGAAATTTAAACAACAATTCCAACACGAGAACAAAAAATACACTTTGAATTGCATTTATTTGGATGAGAAAAGCGAAGACTTCAATTTCACTGACCCACAAAAATTTAGCTCGGGCGTTTTTTTTTTTCGGTTTGTTCGCTCTTTACTGGGTAAACGACATATGCGATCTTGATAGAAATTGGAGGGGACCTTCAAAATCTCTCAACTTAGACCTGCCACGATTTTGGGTTCAATCGAAGAAATATTTCTCATAAATATCGTACTTTTACGATTTTTAGTGCGATATTTTCGTGACATTTGGGCTGATTCTGACCAAACAGGTGGGGCTACAAAGTTCATATTTCACATGGAAATTAAGGTTATGGTGATGTAGTACCTTTCGAAAGAAAAAAAATGACAAAATAAGCCAGTATCTATAGAAATAAAGGTTTTAATATAAGATTTTTGAGGAATTTAATAACAATTTACAAGTAACAATAATAACTTGAGAACAATAACCTACAATGCGTTCAAAAAGAACCTAAAAAATAAAGACATCCCACGCAAACTTAAAACTTATTAAAAAAGCTCATCCATCAACGCGACTAAAAAAAGCGTTCGCGAAGCGGCCTAGTGTTAGTCATTTAGTGCAAATATGCCTTTTCGTATCTTTTGATAGCAGCTTTGAACATAAAACCACATAATAAGGTAACAAGATGAGTTATTATTGTATCTGTGTAAATTGTCAAAGTTGGCATATGTAGTCACAGTTCCTACATCATGTGGCATCCTTATCGGGTACAAACTATATCTTCTGTGGTTGTTAACAGTTTAACGTCCCACCTGTCAATAAACAGGATATCAGTACTTACTGTGAGCTCAGTGGAGGACACACAGTTGTTGCTTTTGATCCTACACCTCAGAGTAGTATAAAGTGAACAGCAAGGTACTTCCCTCTCATTACTCTCTGCAATTCTCTAGATAATGTACCAATAAACCATGAACCCAATGAAGTACTCTCGAACTACAAGGAATGCATAATATACTTAGTTTCTTCCAAATTTGATTATTAAGTTGACTCGTGCTTACAGTAGCGTACATCGATTTCCATGATGGCATAATGTCATTAAAATTAAAAATTAGTCAATGCTTCTAAGTGTCAACATTCAACTTTCTTGTTTTCATGTTTAATTCATATATACTTGTTGGATCCATGAGTGGTGATGCGGAGGACCACTTTACATTCGCAAATAATATTTATTTTGCATCATTCTGGCTGGTGTAGACTGTTCCACAGGACTGGCCCACATCGCTGAATTTAAGTAGATATAATTAAAACACTTTAGAAATGCATTTTATGGTAAAAAGTCATTTTATTGATAAGAAAATGAAACCCTCAACTAGTTTTAAATGAAGGTGGTATTGTAACAATTAGAAAAATAAAAGAATGTCTTCAATGTAAACAAACAGTAGAGTCAAAGAAGTTAGACGTTTGTTGATACAAAGAACATAGTAATGAAAGATGTTATGTGTGCTCACAATCCCCAACATACTCCCCCCTGTTGATTGAATGCAATCGAAACATATTTTAGTTAGATTGAGGTGTATACTCGATGGGAAGGGGAACTAGTTTCGTGATGGGTCTCTTCAATACTCTGCCGGATGTCTGGATCGCAGCGACGCGGACGTGACCATCTTTTCCTTGGAAAGTCTCTGTGATAACTCCAAGGTTCCACTGGAGAGGTGGTAGGTGATCTTCTTTCATAAGAACCACCATGCCTGGCTGCAAATTGGATTCTGGTGATATCCATTTTCCTCTCTGTTGGAGTGAGTTGAGGTAGTCTGTTGACCATCTCTGCCATAGCTGTTGGTACAGTTTCTGAACCCGCTGCCATCTGGATAATCTAGACTCGGAAAGATCAGATAGACAGGGTTCGGGATAACTCATCAGAGGAGCACCAATGAGAAAGTGTCCTGGACTTAAGTAACTGGGATCTGAGGAATCATTTGACAAGACAGTGATAGGACGAGAATTAAGACACGCCTCAATCTGAGTTAGTAAGGTAGTGAATTCCTCCATGGTAAGTACAGCGTTTCCTGCAACGCGTTTCAAGTGGTATTTCATTGACTTGACACTAGCCTCCCATAAGCCACCGAAGTGTGGTGCACGTGGAGGAATGAAGTGCCATTGAAGTTGTTCACCTGAGGCGTAGTCGGCCATCTTATTCTGATGCTGCTCAGAATGGAACAAGTCTCGAAGTTCCTTCAATTCATTGTTTGCTCCCACAAAGTTAGTACAATTGTCTGAGAACAAATGAAGGCATTTACCTCGTCTAGCAGTGAAGCGTCTAAGTGCGGCAATGAATGCATCAGATGTTAGTCCTGTGACTAGCTCGAGATGAATCGCCTTAGTGGCTAGACAAACGAATACAGCTACGTAGCATTTGATCGTTGTCTTGCTTCTTAATAATCCTTGCTTGACATGAAATGGACTAGCAAAGTCTGTACCAGTGTTGAGGAACGGTCTAGATGGCTGGACTCGTGCTGATGGAAGCTGGCCCATCAGCTGCTGTGTATTTGTCACCTTGAGTTTGAAACATGGCAAACATTTATGTATAATAGATTTGACCGTTTGCTTGGCTCTCGGAATCCAGTAATGTTGCCTGAGAGAAGCAATGAGGAGCTGCGGACCTGCATGTGACAGTCTCAAATGTTCGGCTATGATTATTAATCCTGTGAAGTGATGATTTGGAGGTAAGACGATTTGATGCTTATTATCATAAGCTAACTGAGAATCTTCCTCCTACCCGAAGAATCTGCTGATCATCGAGAAAAACATGTAAATCTCGGAGACTACTTTGAGATGAAACTTGTTTATTGGACAGAAGGTCTCGAATCTCTAGGCTGTATGTAGATGCTTGAACCCATTTGATGCATGTTGTTAATGCTGTTTGTACTTCTGCAGTACATAGAAAACCTGATCGTTTTCCTAAAGGTTGTTTTGTGTTGTGGATGAAACGAAGGCAGTAAGCCACAACTCTGGTGAGTTTTGATACCCTTGAAAACTGATGCAAGATATCAACAGTATGGTCTTGCGTAGCAAGTGTAGTGACTGATGTCTTCTTCTCTTCTGGGATGTTGTCATCTTCTGTTATAGTTACATCTGCTGGCCAATCCGATGACTGTTGCTGTAAGCACTGTGGTCCGTGCCACCACAAGTAAAGTTCAGCTAATTCACACGCTTTTATTCCTCGTGAAATGAGGTCTGCTGGATTGTCACTAGATGAAACGTGGTTCCAATCCTCGATTCTTGTGTGATGTTGGATCTTTGCAACCCTGTTGGCTACAAATGTCTTCCATCGTGTTGCTGGTGATGCGATCCATGATAAGACAATAGTGGAGTCGGTCCACAAGAAGACGTTGTCAATTTTCAGGTTTAAAATTGGAAAAGTTTTCTGAACTAGCTTGGCTAGTAATTCTGCTCCTAAGAGTTCTAGGCGTGGCAATGATACCTTCTTGACAGGAGCCACCCTTGACTTGGAACATAATAGATTGGTTGCACTTTGACCTTGTTTATTAGTTGATCTAATGTACAAGGAGCAGCCATATGCCTTTTCTGACGCATCTGAAAAACCGTGCAATTGTATGATTGTTTGAGTTCCTTTGACAAGTACATATCTGTCAATTTGAATGCTGTTCACATGTGACAATTGATTATGGAGAACTTGCCACTCAATGGAGAGTTCTGACGGCAATTCATCATCCCACTGTAAGTTATGTAACCATAGTTTCTGTAGAAACATCTTATATGAGAAAACTATGGGACTCACAAGTCCTAGATGATCAAATATGGATGCTACTAACGACAACACAACTCTTTTAGTAATCTTGTTTTTAGATTTACATGATAGGCTATTGGCAACAAGCACTTTATCGGTTGTTGGGTGCCACGATAGTCCTAATGTTTTCATACTCTCTTCTTTATTGAACTCGAGAGGTAGCTGCATCTCCCTGTCTTCTGGTGGTACAGCTTCTAGTAAGGCTGGGTGGTTAGACTTACGTTCCAATTGGTGGAACCTTACTGTTGCTTGCTGACAGGAGTCACCCAGTTGTCTATGTAGACGTTGTGGAAGTCTCACCACAAATCTGCCATTTTCGTCCCGTGTGGTATTTGTTGAAAATGCGATTCGCATTGAAGCTCTTCCTCAGTTTTGGGGGATGAGTTGATCTCCTCCAGTTCCCAGAATCGTTGCAATCGTTGTGTCAGGTTGTCTTCTTGACGAACAAAACACGAGGTCACCGATTTATTTGGTTCAAGTTCATTCGGTATTTGATACCGTCCTGATAAGATCCAACCAAGTTCTGTGTTTTGTAGTACTGGAAAGTCTCCTGGTCTTGTACGCTTTTCGGCACGAAAAAATGTGAAAGACAACTCAGCTCCAATAAGCATATCAATACGTCCTGGTTCATGGAAGTTTGGGTCAGCCAGTTGGATATCCCTTGGCAGATTCCAGTGCTGACTGTCGATGCATGCTGATGGTATCTGTCCGGTTATATGCGACAATACAGAACATGTAAGGCTTGCCTTATAATTGCTCACTGTTGAGTGAAATTGAACGGATGTTGTGAACTTGGCTTCTGCTGAAACATTGCTCACCCTTTGCATTATTATCCGAATAATTAACTTTTCTTATACTTAAGTCTTTGAACTAAATCTTCTGTAACGAAGTTAAATTGGCTACCGCAGTCAATCAATGCCCTGCATTTGTGTAGTTGATCCATTGAGTCTCGAACTAGCACTATTGCAGTTGACAACAGAACTTGTGATTGCATTCTGTGTCTTGCAACATGACAGGAGCCTTGGGCATCCCTGGTGACATGATTGGCCGATGATTCGCCACGCTCGTTACTATTAGTTGGCTGTACTTGTTGGCAAGATTGGCTTACTTGACGGTTGTTGACAGACTTTTCTGTATGTAATAATGTATGGTGTCTACAATTACAAATTTTGCAATTTAATGATATCGGGCAATTTTTAACTGAATGCCCAGCTCGCAGGCAGTTGACACAAAGTTTGTTGTCCTGTACATATTCTCTCCGCTGCTGTGTTTCTGCTGCAATGAATGTTTCACATAAAAACAGTTGATGATGATTGGGACAAAAACAACATTTCTTGTTCTTAACTGACATGAAACTTCCAGATTGTTGAGCAGCCTTGTATTGTTTGGGCTTAAAATCACCTTGTCGACTGTCTTGAGAGCTAAAGCTATTAGAAGCGTTTATGTTTTCTAGAGCTTGGCTCTTATACTCAAGAAATGTGAGGAGATCTGATAGTGGTGGGAAAGATTGTCTAGATTCCTTTATTTCCCACTCCCTTCGTGAGTTCTTGTCAAGCCTCTCAACAATCAGCTGTGAAACAAGGATATCACCTAGTGGTTGATCAAGTTCTATGGCCTTGATCGCACTTAAATTACTGCGAATAGTATTCACAAACTGCCTTAAGTCAGAAGCTGATTCCCTTTGAACTGCCTTTAGGTTCAAAAGTCCCCTTGTGTAAGTAGCTGCTATCAGTTTTTTGTTTTCATACCTATCCTTCAGTAACTGCCAAGCTACTTGGTAATTGACAGCAGTGATAGGAAGGTTTTGAATTAACTGTAATGCTTGGCCCTTCAATGATGATAACAGGTAATGGAATTTTTGAATGGTCATGACGTCTGCGTTTTCATGAACCATCACCGTGAAAGAATCCGAAAATGGAAACCACTCCTCATATTTGCCATCAAAGCTTGGCAATGAGACTAATGGTAACCTCAAGCTGCCATGTGGCATGTGGGATACCCCTGATACTTGAAGTTCTCCGGGAGCTCTGCTGGAGGGCCCTGGATTACCACTTCGTTCTTCTGCTTGCCTTAATATTAGTTCCATTTGGCCTTCTGCTTCATACGCAGTTTTCTCGAACACTGCCCGATCATCGTCATGATCTGACTGAAGGTCGTCAGTTTCCAGTTCAGACTGTACGCTGTCGTATCTAGCCATGATGTCTGGGAAACGTCTGAGCCTTACAGTAATCTCGTGAATATTGTTTTCAGAGGGTACAAACGCATCGATGAATGTTTTCATACGAGTCATTTGTGTTTTAATAACACCCCTCTTCTTGACTAACTTTTGTAGTCGATTAGGCTCCATTACTACTTACAATAGTGAAATGACTGACCTGTCTACATGAATTCGGCCCGTGAGGTACCAAAATGTTGGGTCCATGAGTGGTGATGCGGAGGACCACTTTACATTCGCAAAGAATATTTATTTTGCATCATTCTGGCTGGTGTAGACTGTTCCACAGGACTGGCCCACATCGCTGAATTTAAGTAGATATAATTAAAACACTTTAGAAATGCATTTTATGGTAAAAAGTCATTTTATTGATAAGAAAATGAAACCCTCAACTAGTTTTAAATGAAGGTGGTATTGTAACAATTAGAAAAATAAAAGAATGTCTTCAATGTAAACAAACAGTAGAGTCAAAGAAGTTAGACGTTTGTTGATACAAAGAACATAGTTTAATGAAAGATGTTATGTGTGCTCACAATCCCCAACAATACTCGAAGGTAATAAAATCAAAATAATTTAAATAAACCAGTGGAAGCGTGCTGATTAGTCACCGAAATATTGTTAAGTAATTTTTCATTATGTCATAATTTAAGTGCAGCTATATCAAATATTTACCATAGTCGGCGTCAGTCTCTCTCTATCTCTCTCTCCCTCTCTCTCTCTCTCTCGCTATGTTCTGTGGTTGTCAACAACTCAACATCCTGTCAAGGAGGTCATCTACAATGCCAAGCTAGCGCAGAGTTCACGAGGCAAAAGATAACGATGATGATGTGCAGTCGGCAGTCCATCAAAGTTACATTAAACTCATCCACTCTAAAAGTTTGTAATAATATAATTTCCTTTATGATGGGCCACACTCACCTCTAAACGATATAAGTTGTCGAGCCTCCATAGGTCGGGCTAAAGTCACGTGTGTGACTGTACACTTTAAGATCTGGTCGTTGTGCTGTGGTTGAAGCTGAAGTGTGAGGGTCTGCTGGATAGAAACCGGATGCCAGGGCCAACTCCACCGGTCCTGGGCGCGGGCTGGGGAGTCGTCCTTCTCGTCTTGACGTATGGTATCGCTTCCTAGGACCCAGGATATCAATGCGACAGGCCGAGCCTCCTTCACCACACAGGTGGCCGTGACGTTAGTGCCAGTGTAGACCAGGCTCAAAGTTGGTGCAGTGGGAGGACCTAGGGCAAGACAAGTCGTGACTGAGAGAAAACACCGATACACTAACGATTTTCAAGGAATATTGTAGTGACAATCACAGCTCTATATCGGTCACTTAATTCCCCCCGTAAAATTTCACTCAATTAAATTTGAATTTTCAAAGTTTAAGAGACGTGCTCATTGCCCAAAGAGGTATAAAGGGTTAACATGTTTGTGAAGGACTATTCATGGGGTGATTTTTAACACTTAGAACACTTCGTTTTCAAACACTGTGCAAAAGTCTTTTGGCATAAGATTACATTAATCTTCAGTTAACTTTCAATTGTTTGATGCTAGGCGCCTCAAACAGGAAATCCGACGGAACTCGGTGTGTATACATTGAAAATACAAAAGTTGTTGTAATTAAAAAAAACAATAAACCATGATTTTGTGTCGTAACCGTTCTCCATGAAAAAGATGGCAGTCACCTTATGTAAAGTATTTTAAGGGAAAAATATTTTTGCATTGCAATGTAAATAATCACTTTTAGCAAATAATTACAATGGCGGCTAACAATCCAGTCCGATTTGCGGGGACTTTTACCCATTTATTGACGGCGCTTTCTGGAAGTACTGTGCAAAAATTCAGCCTGTACGGAATTTTTGTTCTAATCATCTCTTATAATTTTTCGTTGCTTGGCCTATACGTATTATTGAGAATTTTTATTGAAAATTTCCTTCAGGTCATTCTTGACTTCAACGCAAAGAAACTAATAACAAATTAAACCAAATAAACACAGTGAATCTTTAAGATTGGATAAAACAGGCTGACCCTCACTGTTGCCATCCTTGAAATATGTTGTCTTAAGAGGAGTTGATTACTCCTACTCACGCGCTACGATGATCGCCAAGAATCTGTAGTCACCCTTGGCCGTTGGAGAGCGAATATAACACCCAAGCGGTCCGCTGTCTCCCTCGATGATGTCGGTGAGGGCGAGGCCACACTCGCCGCTGTGCAGTCCGGCCCCAATATAGCGATGCCGGCCGGTGCTGTCCTCCGACTCAGCTCCCTGGTTGAAGCGGAGCCAACCAGGCATGCCCGGTAGATCGAAACTGCACCAATCCAGCGGTTCTTGTGCCTTTATCATGAATATCTTCTCCCCGCCCGGGAAAACGACTACATCTTTTGGTCTTGTCAAAGTGTGGGAGAGGGGGGCCCTGGCTGTAACGATGTATACACATTCTAAGTTTGACATATTCTATTCACTCTTACTGGGACCTTGCAAAGACTGTTCAACTCACCTTTAGCATATAAGTCCGCCCAGGCGTACTTCCAGCCCCCTTTCTCTGCTCGGACGCGACATGCGACCATCCCCAGCTTCCAACCCTTCACCTGCAGCGATACCCCGCAGTCCCCGGCCTCCAGACCGCGGCCGCTGTAGCTGTATGAGGTTAGATTATAGTCTAGGTGAGCAGGGTCGGCCCTGGACTGGGAACCCCGGCTCAGCTCCAGCAGGGGTCCTACCCTCCCATCAGACTGCCGCCACTGGAACTGGCACCCGGCCAAGGCCACTTCAGCGGTGCAGGTGAAAGATACAGAATAAGACTGGCTGTTCTCGGTGACATAGACGTGTTCGGGACTTATTGTGAGGTTGAAGGACGCGACATCTGTAGACAAGACAACATACTAGAGTAGATCCTGTTTTGGCTGATGTTAGACGCTCGTCAACCCAGATAGGGCGTTTGTCCGGTAGAGACCGAAATATGACAGTAAAGACGGACACAAAATATATGTATCTATCGTTTTAGTGCGCTTTTGATTTTTAATGTTTTTTTCACATAATAAAATAAGAAACGTATAAAGTTAAACTTATGAGATTTTCAAAATATACAAAACTTTGGAGAGAGATGTCTGTTGAACCGGATAAAAGAGAAAAAAGCACAAAAACAATAGCAAGCAAACTCCAACGCATTAGGGGTGGCTTAAGATTAAATAAATAAATTCGTATTTAGAGTCTTTACACTGTTATTTAACTTATTTTCATTGGGGGACATTAAACCAAAGCTACCAAGGTAACCCTGAAGGCCCCGACGTAATCGAGATGTGAGCGATAACCAACCAAAGATCGATATTTTTTAATACAAAATGTAGCAATCAGTGGTATGGTTAGTGTGAACACCCGCGGATCAACGCCAGAATCAACAAGGCCGATGCAGAACAACGTTGAATTTATTATGTGCCTCGTTGCTAGGACGGCTCCAAATTCACCGTTTATGTAGCTTAAGTTATGAACTGATGGACTTAAGTCCAAATAAGAATTTAAAAATTTCTGCCTAGAGCGAGAATCGAAACCTGTACCTTCTGCATTGGAAGCAGAGACGCTACAAGACCAACGAGCCACACTGTTTAGGGGTAGTCAAAAATTTGATGTATTGAGATCGTTACCAATGCTTACACCGCTGGTAAAAGTAAATTGTAACCAATACCTACACATTACACATACATTCCCAAGGATTACTCAATGTTCATAATTTCCTTACAACATAACGATCATCCAACTCGAGATCTAAGAATCCAACATGAATGCTCTGATAAAAGATGTCAGAGGTCAGTTCAAAGTTCGATGATAACACTGTCTGGTAGCTGGAAGTATGGCGACGAAACCAAACACTTCAGGATAACCTTGAGATAACTGAGGCACAGTGAAATGCTTAATAGAACGCCCTGAATGTCCTTACCAACTTTCTTCTGGTCTCTATTATGTACTGGCCCCTATCGAGCCCTTCGGCTCGTATGTAGGGAAGTATACTTCTCCCCGATACTTGTGGCGAGCTTTGGCGGTGATCGTCTAGAACCTTCACCCCTCCAATGATAAACATCACCCCGACGACGACCATGGCGGCGAGTCCAGATTCCTCCCCCTTCCCGTGGCTTGTTCTGACAATTATGTTATTTGCCTTCCCTTATCCCCTAGGCTAGAGTTTCATATTATGACCTAGCAGTTGACGCCCCCTAAATCCAAATTATCTATATGTAAATCTATTGCCATTAAAATCACAAACAAGTTTTAATGTTTATACGTATTTCCAGACTTATATTAATGGACAAGTGAAGTAAAAATGGGAAAGAACATCATACGCCACTTGAGCTTTCTTAAGCGTCCTTGCTGGGGAGGTGATGAGGAGAAGTAATTATGTTGTATCTGTCTGGAAGCGCAGTTATTATATTGTTCCTTCTATTGTACACCTACTTGCTCCCTTGACTTCACTGGGGGTTTTCCGCCCTTTTTCACAATTATTTCCTCGTTCCCTTTTTTCACAATTAACAACCCACAGTCACAGCTGCACTTTACGTGAATTATTACCACTAAATTAAATTATTGTATTGTATTTAATATTGCGTTGTATTTTACTATTTAGCCATTCATGCGCTGAATATCGTAATGAGTGGAACTATAAGTGGCACTTGATGTTAGTTTATCATTTAGAATTAAGATTAAAAAAATAGTCATTGTGATGCTGTAAAACGCACAGATTTTCAACAAAATTACGTAAAAAGAGAAACATTTTCCGGGGGGCAAGCCTCTCGGAGCCCCCACTTGACCTTCGGTACATCAATTAATTAATTTGCGCCCGCCCCATGTCCAAACTCTAGTGACGCTCCTGCCACCTCCGTCATTTCTATACTACAAGACCCGCTGTGTGGGTGTTTTTCTCCCGGAAGGTTGTCAAAATGAATTCACTAATTGGAATATCTCTGAACCAGCCCATATCATTGGATGAGCGAAGCGAAGACTTCAAATTCACTGACCCCCCAAAAAATTTAGCTCGGGTGTTTTTTTTTTTTTTTTTTTTGTCTGTTTGTTCGCTCTCTACTGGGAAAACGGCATATGCGATCTTGATGAAAATTTGAGGGGACCTTCGAAATCTCTGAACTTAGAGGTGCCACGTTTTTGGGTACAATCGAAGAAATATTTCTCATGAATATCGTACTTTTACGATTGTTTTCGATTTTTAGTGCGATATTTTCGCGATATTTGGGCCGATTCTGACCAAACGGTTGGGGCTACAACGTTCATATTTTACATTTACAATAAGGTAATGGTTATGTATTTATTTTTGAAAGAAAAAGTTGAAATTGTTAGCCATAATCCATAGAATAAAGGTTTTAATATGAGTTTTTTGAAGTTTATAATAACAATTAACAAGTAACAATAGAAACTTGACAACAATTACCTACAACTCATTCAAAAAGCACTTGCAAAGGAAAAGTGGTCCTACGCAAACTAAAAACATACAAAAGAGCTCATCCATCAACGCGGCGGGACTAAAGCGTTTTCCTAGTCTAGATACAACAGGAGGTACTCACGGACGTCCTGGAGTGCGGCGCACACCAGCAGGACCAGCATCTTGTACATGTTGATGGAGAGATCTCTGATGACGAAGCTCTGGACTGGGAATAACCAGATCGAGCTAGCCCAGGCTTTATATACAGCCGGCCGGGGACAGTGCACTTTGAGACGAATAATATCAGTTAGCCGCTTTTATTGTCACTCACCATAATTAATGGATACTTTTTTAGTGATAACCAAGAACGTGGCTCAACTGTTGTGATATTGCCAGATTGTGAATAACATTTTTTATAAAGACTAAAACACATCTGATAATTGTATTAATACACAAAAACACAAACACACACTCACGCACACGCGCATACACACAACATGTTATAATAGTTCACTGGCTACTCACGAATCGAATGAATCATGAATCGATTTCGAGTATTCATTTATCGAAATCGATCCAAAATTATCGGAACGTTTTTTCGATATCGATCGATAATCGATTCATCGAATTTTTAGTGTTCTGATCAAATCTAACAATCTATCTATCAAACGTGTTTTCAGATCGTAAAAAAAATCGAACAAAAACCATCAATTGTTAATAATTTTCCCTTTCTTTTAACCAAATCATTAAATAATCTAATAAAATTAATCATGATGACTTTAGTTTTTGAAATGGCAAAAGCCAACACTTTAGTTAAGGATTATCGATCATTGCTAGTTTCAGGTTATCGATCAATATTCGATAATACTTTAAAATCCCCAGATAAACATATAATAGAATATCACACTCTCAGTCTATAGATAGGCTACGTATCACACGCACTAGCTATGTGTAGGCCTCCTCGTGAAGAGCGATTCGTCGGTACTAACAGGCAGAATGTATTGCAGCCATGCAAGACAGCTTGCATCTATATTCAGTCCATGCATCACTCCGTAGCTTTGGACACGACATTTTACTTTCTCAGGCTACAAATACGGCATAACACTAGGTATATAATGAAGAAAGACTTAACCGTTAACTGCAATCATAATTAATAAAGGCTGCTTTGCCAACACATTTCATAGGCGCGTTCATGGATGAGCGGATTTGGATTTGGTCTACTTTCTGGATTCGATAAAATATAAGTTTTCGTAAGAAATATCTCTACGAACGTACGATCATTGAAGTAAGAGCTTTTATAGCGGCATGTTTATATACTAGGAAGTTTCGCAAACGCTTTTTCAGGCGCGTTGTTACATGAGCGTAATTGTTTAAGGGTTATTTCACTGAAAATGTATGAAAAACCAGCAATTTTGCATTATTATTGTTTTAATTGTTTTTAAGTTTACTTTTTTATTTATTGACTACATAAATTTATTTTATGCTGATATAATGCTTAAAGCATAAAATGAAATTGTTTCTTGAGCGCTGCATGCTATTTTGCATGGGAAAATGACTTACCAGTATTGATATTAGGCCTAATCAAGGGCTGTATAGTGTGTTATCCATAACAATTTTAGTCAATTTTAAAGAAGCCTAGATTAACAGGTTATAAAGGCCAAGTAAACTCATGTAAAATAAATAAACTAAACCTTAAGGCTATGTTACACTCAAATTTACCAAAAAAAAACAACAAAAATAAACTTATAATGCTATTATCTCGAAACTTTTATTCTAGCACATTTGCTAACATTTTTTCCTACTTCTTCTACAGTTTTTATGATAAAAGGATAATTTCCTATTTAATATGCTCACAAGTATTATTCTGACAAATTCACAAGACACTTTTTTGATGAGATTTATAGTCTTTTAATAAAACTATGGGAAATATAGATTTGTTACAAAAACATATATTTTCCAACAAAGCAAAGGCAAAAAATCATATTTATCAAACAAAACAAAAATTATAAAATCCGTCTGGTGAATGTTTAGATGTATTGTTTTTTAATCTAAAACACCTTTCACTTAATTTTTTTTTTTAAATCCTTAGCATTATCGCTCCATCATTGCAAAACCGTACAATTGCAATTATTATGAGAAATAATTGTTTGATTGCGCTCAAATTTCACACGAATATAATAATTTATAAAATTAAGGTTCTGTGAAACAAACAATACAATCGGATAAAGCATGTAGGTGTTAAGGGTCGAAGAATGTTTTAAAAAATTTAAAAATCGTATAATTGCGATTTTCATAGGAAATAATTTTTCGATTGCTCTCAAATAATCGTGTGAAATTTGAGCGCAATCGAAAAATTGTTTTTTATGAAAATCGCAATTTTACGATTTTTTTAATTTTTAAAACATTCTTCGACTTATAACACCTACATGCTTTATCTGATTGTAATAACTTTTTCACAGAACCTTATTTTATGAATTAATATATTGGTGTGAAATTTGAGCGCGATCGAAAATAAATTCTTATGAAAATCGCAATTTTGCGTTTTTATCTAAAAAAAAACAACCAAACTAAAATATTATATTTAAATGTACACTAGGAAGCTTCGCAAAGGCTTTTTCAGGCGCGTTGTTGGATGAGCGTATGTTTTTTTAAACGAAAAAGGCGTAAAATTGCGATTTTCATGCAAAATTATTTTTCGATATATATAATTATATTCTTAAAATTAAGGTTCTGCGAAAATATCATTCTAATCGAATAAAGCATGAAGATGTTATGTTTTCAAAACTCGACCATTCAAGATGGCTTCCTCGTTGCTTGGACGGCTCCAAAGGCACCGTTTACATATTCCTAAGCCAAGAACTGATAAACAAACCAATATCAACCATAAACCAGAAATATAGGATACAAAGCTAGTTTCGAAGTGTCAAACATAAAGTGGTGTCAAAAATTTTTTTCGTCCTACACCACAATGTTCAAAGTCTTGCTGGATGAGCGTAGAGCGTAGCGATCGAAGCGGAGATTTCATTCAACTGCACTGGAGAAAAAAATCCGGAATGTTTTTTTTTCTTTCTTTCTGTTTGTATCATAGTGTATTTGTTAACACGATTGCAGCTAAATTGATACTCCAATTGCGATGAAATTTTATGGATACCTTTGAAATCTCTAAACTTAGAACTGCCACATTTCTGAGCGTAATCGAAAAATTATGTCTCATTAAAATCGCAATTAATTTTTACGATTTTTTTCGATTTAAAAAAAATTCTTCGACTTATAACACCTACATGCTTTATCCGATTAGGACGATTTTTGCACAGAACCTTCATTTTATGAATTAATATATTCGTGTGAAATTTAAGCTTAATCGAAAAATAATTTCTCATGAAAATCGCAATCTTACGGGTTTTTTCGATTTTTAAAATTTCTTCGGCGAAAAACACCTACATGCTTTATCCGATTAAAACGATTTTTTCACAGAACCTTAATTTTATAAATTAATATATTCGTATGAAATTTGAGCGCAATCTAAAAATTATTTTTTGTGAAAACCGCAATTTTACGATTTGTTTCGATTTTTTAAAATTTCTTCACTTATAACACCTACATGCTGTATTCGATTGTAATGATTTTTTCACAGCACCTTGATTTTATAAATTAATATATTTGAGTGAAATTTGAGCGCAATTGAAAAATAATTTCTCATGAAAATCGCATTTTTACGCTTTATTTCGTTTTAAAAAAAAAATACGCTCATCCAATAACGCGCCTGAAAAAGCGTTTGCGAAGCTTCCTAGTACAGTAAAATGGTGGTGATGTCGGAAGTAATAGCTTTTAATTGAAGTACTAATTATGCATACCTTATTGAACAAGACATTGAAAAATTTGGTTTCGGACGTAAAAAGGTTTTACGTCCGACAATCTAAAACGAGCTTCGTAACCATGAAAGTATACGATCTGTCCTAAAATTTAAATTTGTTATGCTTCAAATGCTGCTTATTATCGTGACCCATCTTATGTTATACCTCTATTGCGTTTTGAAAAAAAAAATAGGAATAGGAAAAAAACGACTTTGGGCCGGTGCTTTATAATAGTATAGAGGAATGAGATACTCTTGAAATCATTTTATTACTGAGACTGAATGTGAATCCAGCGTTAGTTTATAAACACAAACACAACAAAAATTCCTCAGTAACAAATCAATCAAAAATCAGCCATTTCCAGTGCATGGTAGTTAAAATCAAAATCAATTGTTAGTGTGACTCTTCTTTGCCGTGACTGCATAATATTAATATGCGACATACTTGCTATCGTATTGAAAACAGTTTCATTACTTCTTTTCTTTGTTCAAGATTAAGTCAAATGGCATCTGGGGCGCCTCGCAGATGAAATGCTTTTCTGCATTACAATTCAAATCAGTCAGTTTAAAATTAATTGTCGAAATACCGATACAGTCGTAATTTTGCGAATTATCGATGATTCCGCCCTTTTTCTCCAATTGAAGTAAGCCTCCAGATAACATCGGCTTGCCTAAAACATACAATCAGGTTGGATTACAACATGGTTAGTAATTAATAAAAAATGAAACTATTTAACAGGTGGTAAAGTTATAAATTCAATTATCATTGGACTTCCCATTGTTATTAATATTTTTTATTTATTTATTTTTCAAAAAATCATAAATATGGCTGTTAATTAGTACCAAATTATTAACAAAAAAGTTTTTCATTCATAAAAATAACAATAAATAACAAAAAAACATAACATTAAAATTGAGATGTTTGACAGTTGGTGTATGAAATAAATACACAAAAATTAAGGAAGCTGGTTTGATTTCCTTTGTGGCCAATACAATCAGTTTGCCAAGTGTTAATTATCCAGTCATTTGGAAGAGTTTGTGTCCATCAATTTCATCACTAGATCAATAGTTTTATTAATTAACATACACCACTGTCCAACATGTCAATTTAATGTTATGTTTTATGTTATTTTTTTTATTTTTATTCATAAAAAACTTTTTTGTTGCTAGTTTGGTACTTTACACAGACATATTTTTGTTTTTTTTAAATGTTTTTTGTTTTTGTAATGTCTGTTGTGGTTTTTTAATTATTAGTTTGATAAAGACATCTGTAAAGAAGTCGAACTATCACATTTTAAATAAAGCTAATGAAAACAGTGGAAAGTCCAATGATTTGTATTTAAAGTTAGTGGTTGAACAATGTGAGCGTAGCGAAGCGTAGTGATTCCATTCGACTTAAACGGCCCTGATGGTTTTTCTGCGTGCGTGCGTTGTGTATAATTGTGTGTGTACGTTGAAAATCAGCCGAATCGCGAACAGATTGCGCGAAATTTTAAACGGACATCGGTACGAGTTATTGAGAACTGCTAACAATAATCAGCAGATTCATTGCGATTTAAACCTACAAGAAATGATAAACTGAGAAATAGACTTCCAATGTTTAGAAATTATTTAACGACAATGTTTTAGATTTGAAAAGATATTTTTGTTTGTTTTTCGCCTGGCCGTGAAATGCGTAGCCCATGCAAGGTCAGTCGAATGTTTGGACGTCAAGGTACCAATTCCGCTCGTAGATTGAGTAAACTTGCAATATTTTCACGTATTCGTACTGGCTATGTTTACCATAGTTGGCCCTATTGCCACAGATGATGGATACCCTGCGTTATATGCATTCAAAACATGTTAATTATTTTGAAATACAATCTAGAAATTACAAAATCTTTCCCGACCATTGAACCCACGTCTCCCACATATCGGCTACAAGGGCGCCTTAGCCAACTAGACTAGGGAAACGCCAAAGTAGTAGTTAGACGAGTGAGCGAGTCATGTTGTGAGTACCCGGGAACATTTGCATTTAAGTTTGATAATTATATTCGTATAAATAATAGTTTTTTAAAGTTTAGTTGGTATACGGGGACGGGCGCGTCAACTGTAAGGTCATAATGCGCCTCTCTAGCCTATGATAGGCTAGGTAGGCCTAAGGTAGGGGGAAGAAAAGTAATGTAATCGGGTACTCAACACATGGCTCACTCACTCGTTTAACAACGACTTTGGCGTTTCCCTAGTATAAATACGAGAGGTCTCGTTTTTTTTTTATTATTATTACTAAAAATATATTAATAATATTTTTTTTGTTTGTTTGTTCGCGCTCTACCGGGAAAACGGCATATATGCGATCTTGATAACTAGGCCGCTTCGCGAACGCTTTTTTTAGTTGCGTTGATGGATGACCTTTTTTTAAGAAAAATTAGTACGCGTGGGATCTCTTTATTTCTTCAAGTTCGATTGCAAAATTATTTTTTGTTAAATTAGGATAATGTTTATAATGTAGTACTAATTGCCATGGTTATAAAAATGAAAAATATTTGGAGGCCCGAAGACTTGCTTTTTCTATGCATTGTAGGTAATTGTTGTCAAGTTTCTATAGTTACTTGTTTATTATTATTGTATACCTCTAATATTGATATTTAAACCTTTATTTCCATAGATTATGGCTTACATTTTGAAATTTTCTTTCAAAAGGTACTACATCACCATTCCGTTAATGTCCATCTAAAATATGAACGTTGTAGCCCCACTCGTTTAGTCAGAATCAGCCCAAATGTCACGAAAATATCGCACTAAAAATCGAAAAAATCGTAACATTATGATATTCATCAGAAATATTTCTTCGATTGTACCCAAATACCTGGAAGGTCTAAGTTTAGAGATTTCAAACGTCCCCTCCAATTTTGATCAAGATTGCATATGCTTTTGCCCCGGTAGGAAGCGAACAAACAGACAAAAGAACAAACAAACAAAAAAACAAACAAAACAAACAAAAACAAAACAAAAACGGCCTCGCTAATTTTTTGGGGGGTTAGTGAAATTGAAATCTTCGCTTCGCTCATCTAAAAATTTGAGGGGACCTTCGAAATCTTTGAACTTAGACTTGCCACGTTTTTGGTTACAATCGATCAAATATTTCTTATAATCATCGTACTTTTACGATTTGTTTCCGGTTTTTAATGAGAAATGTTGATGATATTTGGCAAACGGCCACTCCGATCTTGATGTAACTTAATGGGAACGTTCAAAATCACTGACATTTTATATGTTATAATTTTCGAGACATTTGAAGAAATATTTCTCATAGAAATAGTACTTTTACGATTCATTTTCCGGTTTTTAATATGATATTTTCGTGACATTTGGGCCGATTCTGACCAAACGGGTGGAGCTACAACATTCATATTTAACATTTACATAACGATTATGAGGATGTAGTGCCTTTTGAAAGAAAAAGTTGGTCTAAGTTCATAGAAATAATGGTTTTAATGTAAGCCTTTTACAAGTGTATAATAAACAAGTATTATCAAGTAACTATAGAAAAAGTAATGAGGCTCCACCTTAAAAACGCTATCATTGGACAGAACACATAAAACGCTCATCCAGCAACGTGCCTGTAAAAAGCGTTCGCGAAGCGGCCTAGTAATCCCTCATTATTACGTGCCAAACATAATTTCTCAAAGCCTTCCTTACACTAGGCTAACTCACGACATTATCCCACCAAAATGATTAATTCTAATCATTTATATTTGACATAAAATTCCAAAATCCTCTCAATTGAATTTTGCAACGTATAATTTTTAAATAAAATGATAAAATGACACCGACATCGCCGTGTTGGATAGGTCTTCAGAAAGGTTTCGAATATTAATCAGATAAATAATAATTTAAATTATAAACCAATTTTTAATTTGCAGTTGATATTTTGTAAATTCTTACTATCACATGTGTTTCGTATTTGTAGATTAGTTCCTTTTAGTGTACCATGTTCAAACCCATGGATAGTTGCAAATAAAATAAATAAAGTGGGTGAACTAATGTCATGGTGCCATCTCAAGTGCCTCTTGGTCTTGTAATGAGAGCCTCGAGGCTCTGCTTCCAATGCAGAAGGTCCAATTCCCGCTTTAGACAAAGATTTTTAAATTTTTATGTATGAGGACAAAAGTCCATTAGTTCTTGGCTTAGTAATGTATAAACGGTGACTTTGGACCACCCGATCTGCAATCGGGAGACCGGAGCTCATACCCCGCCGAGACCGAGTTCTTATTTTCTCGATTGATTTTCATTTTATATCAAATACACATTCGTGGTAAAAAGTGAGGTTGTAACTATGCCAGAAGAAGGGGACACAAGAAATTATCAAACACAGCTCAACATTGGAGAAGACACCATGGGAAGTTGCGGATAGTTTTAGGTTTTAGCAATAGGATGTGAAGTTTTGGCAAGTGGAAAGATTAAAAAGGAGATAAACATCAGAATACAAAAGACCACTAACTTTTATCAGTGTGTGAAAGGCCTGGTGTGGGATAGTGAAATACCCATTCAGTGTAAGATGACACTATATAAAACTTATTTCATACCGATCCTTACATATGCAGCAGAAACCTGGACAATGGGAGATCGAGAGGAGAGTCAGATGCAGGCAGCAGAGATGAGATTCCTGAGGAGCACAGTGGGCAAGACGAGAAGAGATAGAATAAGAAACACGGACATTAGATTAATGCTAGGTGTAGAGAAGTTAAGTGACAGGGTAGGAAGGACAAGGTTGATATGGTATGGACATATGAAACAAATGAGGGAAGGTAGGATTCTCAAGAGATTGTTTGACAAAAGGATTGAAGAAGGAAGAAGAAGACGGGGTACGCCAAGGAAGAAATGAAAGGACACTTTAGCATGATACTTGGAGGCAAGAGGAGAGAGCTGGGAATATGTGGAAGAGATACGATTGTGGGAGGATAGAAAGAAGTGGGAAAATGAAGTTGCTAAACTAAGCTCACCCTGCCAGAAGCAGGAAACGGCGATGAATAATGATAATGATGATGATGACACCTGGGATAGTGTTTCCCGATGAATGAAATCGAACTTGGAAATACGTGTTTTGTTATTTTTAATACGTATGTTGTTAATACGTACGTACATTGTTAATCATCAATTCATCGACACATAAATCTTTATACATATCATTAAATTAACTTTTGTTTTGTTAACCTATTGTATGTTTGCTGATTTATCTTTTCTAAATACATTAAATGTTTTTATTTTTGTGTTTGTAACGAAGATTAGGAAATAACTTTAGGGGTAGAGATTTTAAACTTCATGCTAGGGAAAGAAAGGCTGAGGTGGTTTGGACACATGAAGAGGATGCAGGAGGATGGATTCTGAAGATGCAATATGAACTAGACGCAGGAAACTAACAAAAAAGAAGAGGGAGGCCCAGACTGAGATGAGATCAAAAAAGGAAAAAAATTATTAATTAGACGATCCCACTCAAACGATTATGAAGTTTGCCAAAAATCAGGATCAGTAAATCATGGAGTAATTAAACTTTCGCGGAAGAAACCACATTCAGGAAGCATACTTACCAAAGATAGATTCATGACGTCCTTCCACAATGAGGTCGTGGTATCCAACGTACAACATCCCATGGTCTTTCAGTGGGTTCGTACCAAGACGAATGAACACTTGCAACTCTTCGAACGAATCTATGGTCATCAGGTGGGCTCCCTCAGCCGAGCAGATCAAGGAGGCTTTCGCCCATGTTGCAGTGATGTCCTGGTATAACTTGTAGACGCCAACGTTCGGCACCTCCATGTAGCCCGGGGGGACTGGAATCAACAGTCACCATATTCAATCTTGATTCAGTTACTTTGTTAAAAGAGATTTGCTTTACTTGCCCATGGAAGTTTTTTACTTTTAAAAAGTTACTTGCCAAGTTGATAAAAAGTTAATAAATATTACTTTGACTATTAGAAGTTAGTTTTAAAAAAAAAATCAGGAGTATACCCCATTAGATTCCGATTTTGATTGCATAGCCAATTATTATTACCATCACCTCATGAATCACCTATAACCTATGATATAACCTATAACTAGGAAAACGCTTATGTCCCGCCGCGTTGATGGATGAGCTTTTTAAAGGTTTTAGTTTGCGTGGGATATCTTTACTTTTGCAAGTGCTTTGTTTTGCTGCCTACGCATTGTAGGTGAATGTTGTCAAGTTTCTTTTGTTTCTTGTCAATTGGTATTATTTACCGTAAACAACTTATATTAAAAGCTTTATTTCTATGGATTCTGGCTAACTTTTTCAACTTTTTCTTTCAAAAGGTACTACTTCACCATAACCTTAATGTCCATGTATAATATAAACGTTGTAGCCCCACCCGTTTGGTCAGAATTGGCCCAAATGGCACGAAAATATCGCACAAAAAGTCAAAAAACGTATATTAATAGCTTTATTTCTCTAGATTCTGGCTAACTTTTTCAACTTTTTCTTTCAGAAAGCAATACATCACCATTACCTTAATGTCCATGTGAAATATTATGAACGTTGTAGCCCCACCTGTTTGGTCAGAATTGGCCCAAATGGCACGAAAATATCGCACTAAAAATCGAAAAAAATCGTAAAAGTACGATATTCATGAGAAATATTTCTTCGATTGTACCCAAAAACGTGGCAAGTCTAAGTTCAGAGAAAACGAAGGTCGTGTCAAATTTTCATCAAGATCGCTTATGCCGTTTGCCCGTTAGAGAGCGAACAAACAGACGGGAAAAAAAAAAAAAAAACAACCGAGCTAAATTTTTTGGGGGGTCGGTGAAATTGAAGTCTTCGCTTCGCTCATCCAATTAAAATGGCTTAGGCTGTATGCCATTGTTTATTTTTTGTGTTTTTATGAGGCCGTTGAAAGTGTCAAATTCGCAAAAGGGGCACTACGGCTGGGACTTTCAAACAGACCCTACTGTTTTAAACCGTCGCTACTGCTTCCTAGTTCGTTTTCTTTTAATTATCTGAAAATCTTGAATAAAATTGTTGCCCCTTCCTCCCATGAATAAGGGCTGGATCCGACACTGACGCTGTAAGGAAACGGCGATGTGGTATAGGGGGGGGGGGTACTAGTACACATTGTCATCATCATCATCATCTTCATCATCATCTTCATCGTCATCGTCATCGTCATCGTCATCGTCATCGTCATCGTCATCGTCATCGTCATCGTCATCGTCATCGTCATCGTCATCGTCATCATTGTCATCATCATCGTTGTCTGTTTCAAAAGTAACTTTCTAATTAAAAGTTACTCACAAAAAGTTGATTAAAAGTTACTATCGTGAAAAAAGTAACGCGGTACCTCAAAAGTTACTTAGAAGATAACTGTCAATTAGTTACAATAAGTTGCTGAGCCTCATCATTGTGTATAGATCCTTGTCCGTGGTGGCACAGAGCCCTGCTAGTCTGAGGCGTACGGGGTTCGAATCCCGCATAAGGCATGGGTTTTTGGTGATCGTCCTTTATCGTCTCGAGAATAGCCTTAGAGCAATTATTCTAAATAGAAAAGTTAAGCAACTGAAGGTTGTATAAACAAAACCAACAACGACTCTAACTGCTTCTCGATTTGGATAGTCGGGAAACACTCCCGAAGATGAACTTGTTAAATATTAAGGCTATTGTACCACCTCTGGCCGATAATTTGAAAGTCGAAGAAACATGTCTGAAAAGTTTGCTGAATGAAAGAAGGCCTTTAAAATAACAGGAAAAAAAATGTGAATTTTTTTTGGGCGGGACATAACCTGACTTTTGGAAATTATATTTAGATTTTTGGACAAAAGTGTAGTATACAAGACAAGTTCAAAATTAAATTTTGAGAATCGGTTTTCTGGACATAGTTTCTAAACACTTTTAGCTATAACTTGACTATAGCTAAAATAGTTTTCTGAAAATAGCAGTTGGTGTACGATTTTTGTCGTCATACGGTACAAACTGTTATTTTAAAGGCCTTCTTTCATTCAGCAAACTTTTCAGACATGTTTCTTCGACTTTCAAATTATCGGCCAGAAGGGGAGAGAATAGGACACATTTCGCAGTTGGCAAATATCTGTTCGCTCGGCCAAGAAGCATCCGACATTTATACAACTTTGCAAAGTTGTCAATAAAGCTTACATGATCATTTCTATAGTCGCAGGTTTTCTCAAATTTGTCTCAACTAGCCACAATCAAAAATCGTGAAAATCATATTTAAAAAAAAAGGTTTTACAACCAATTTTAGAAAAGTGTTACTGTAGAGCCCTATATTTCCACTTTCGTGATAACTGTTTAAAATTGCTTACACCTGTGGTGTCAGTCAGCCGCGCGATCAGGAATGTGGCTAAAACGCATGTCCTGTATGATCCTCTTAACACTAATAATAGTACCATGAGCTTAAATCTTTGCTAGTGGTACATCTGTTAACCGACAGTGTTGGCTCGAACCCTAAGCGCGCGACTCTGATTCGGAAGTAAAGGATTCGAATCCCATCGTGACCGGAAATCCTGACTGAAGATTTTTACTGAGGTTTTCCTCAGTCGTTAATGTGAATGCAAGGGATTGAGTCCACCTCTTAAATAGCCCTCCGAAATCCCTTCACAATTGTCTTTTCCGCAACTTACCTATAAAATAGTGCACCTAAAGATTGATTGATTGCATGGATTGACTTGATGTTGCTTAACGTCTCATATTTATGCAACTTGGCTAATCGAGACGAAGGGAGGGACGTAAGGGATGACGTGGGGGGACCACAGGTGGAGCATACATTGCACTCTATAATAGGTTTAATTCCCTCGGTAAAAATTGTCTTTTTACAAGTTTCTGTATGCAAGGGATACACAAAAGGCCTATCACAATAAATATTGGCAATCAATAATTATTAGAGATACGTGTATATAGCATTTGCAAGTGTCATTTTAAAGAGTTTCGTAGCATCTATTATTTGCCTCTTTCAAAATTTTGTATGAAATTTTTTCATATTTTTATTTTAAAATCATGTCACCAAGGTTGAATTAATATCAACTGAATAAAAATAAAATAAAATAGGACTGGAAACCCATACTTTTAATTTAAAAAACAAAACAAAAAAAAACGCTTTGTAGCATCTATTCACAATACGCTATTTTCACGTATATCTAATGATTTAAGCTACATAAATAATAACAAATTATAAAAATACTACATACCGAAGCGTTTTACAGCACGTTTCCAAAGCCCGGATTCGGAGCATATGAGATCATCATTGGTTGTGACTGTGAATAAGTTTGATCGTGTTAATTTCTTCTTCCACTTCATGGTGGCCGTGGTGTTGACCCCGGCGTCGTCGCACAGCTGCTTCTCGCCGTTCATCACGCACGAGAAGCTCATGGAACTCGTCGTGAGCGGGGGGCAATGGGTACCATCACTCGACACGTCCTGCCCCTGGGGGGAAATAGATTATTCGTATTTAGAGTCTGCCCACTCGGTCACATTACTGATAGACCAAACCATTTCTTGAGCAGTACTGCTTTACAAATAAAGGCTCGTTGGTCTGGTGGTTATAGAGTGGTGACAAAATAAATTTGCAAGAACGTTTATATTTAAAACAATAGCATTGAGTATGGATAAATTAGATTAATAAAATAAATTTTAAAAATAAGTGCATTGATGCTTTCACTTTCCGTTACGAATTTATGTACAACGAGTGCGAAAAAATAGAAGGGTATACATATGCTTGGTCCTCTTTTCGATGTCAATTATTTTGATTGTGTAAGGACGTGTCTGAACTATGTTCTCAGTCTCAGTCTCATTCTCAGTCTCAACCTCGGTCTCATTACTAGAAGTGTAACTTTCGGTCGTTTCTTGGTGGGAGTATCAACAATGCTATCAACATCAAAACAAACAGACGAACAGCCGTGGAGCTGACACATGCAGGTGGCCGACTAATTGCGATCTTAACAGTACTTTAAAGTGTTTACATAACGTTTCCATATCAAATTTGACTCTGTACTATTAATTTCTATATTATTTATTACATTTATAACTTATTTGGTTATACTCAACGTGATTTGGAAGTGTTTCAGTTTGATCGTCTCCCGAGGCCGCCATTTTTTAGTAATAAGAATGAAAACGAGTGTGGTTATTTCGTTACTTGGGACCTAACCGAATAGTGTTCTTTGCCGTTCTTGGTCTCATTACTTGGTCTTGTTCTTATTCTTGGTCTGATTCCTGGTCTTGTTACTAGATTGCTTCATGCATTTTATCTTTAATTTATTTATGTAATTTATCGGACGTATCGTAAACAGCCGCCATGTTCTAGTACTAAGAACAAGATCAGGTGTCCTTTTCCGATTCTTGTTCTCATTCCCAGATTTCGGCGAGTCTCGATCGTGCGCTCGACTATTCGGATGCTACTAGCTACGTCATGGATATCATGACGCCTAACGGTGACGTAAAACGAGAATAAGACCAGGGAATGAACGCGTTTTGGCACTATTCGGATAGCTCCTTGGTTTCATTCCCGTTCTCAGTCTCGATCTGGACCCTTCGTACATTGCTTCTGACGTCACCGATTATTGATGACGTAAAACTGAGCATGAGAATGAGACTGAGCCACGTTTTTCAAGCAATCAGACGCGTCCTAAGGTTTGTCTGTTTTTGTTTTAAGTTTATTTGTTATTTGTGGCATTAATTATTTTTTTTTTCAGATTGTCCGCAAATGAATATGGGTAGGCCCAATATCAAGCCACTAAAAGATAAATGTTGAGAAATTTTCCAGGAACTCTATAGCTAGGACACGTAAGCAGCAAGCTTGATCTTCTTTTTAGATCCAACACTTTCGAATGCGTAAGGCTTTGCTAAGATTTAACTAATTTTTGTTTTGCCTTGGTTTGTCTTAAACTTACTTGCGCAAGGGAAAGCAGCAGAGAACTCACTGCCAACGAGTAGAAGCAGACATGCATGATCATTCAGTTTCTGAGAAAGACAGAGAAAGCACTGGCACATCCGACCACTCGGATAATCTGAATGTAGTGAATATGAAAGGTAATATCATTGTGTATGTATACTCAATGGTATACGATACGTGGCAGTATCCCTGACCTACGCAAGTTCATTTGCACGTGCATCATTTCTAATGCACCACTGAACATGGATGCTACCTTGTTCTAATGCTCATTAATAATATTATCGCAATTATAATCATCCTGAAATATCTCTATGCTACGCTAGGCCTACAATATGATCACACCAGTGGCGGAGCTACCTTTAAACAACGATCTCAAATGGAGCCCTACTTTTGTTGAGATATATTTGTAACCGAAACCTACAATAACTTGTAAATATCCAGCGAAGCATTCAACATCCAAAATGATTGATATCTAAAAACCAGCCAAATCTTTTACATCTAAAAGTGTTGAGATTTGGAGTTAAAGAGCAAAGCAAAGCGTCAATTGTGCCCTACAAAGTTGTGAAATCATATCGTGATGATCACCCGTGATGGTGATGAATTTCAATGCTGTGTGCATGAAAAAAAACATGATGATTGATGAATTAAACATAAATTACAGTTTCATGTAAATCCATCTAAGTATTCAAATAGTCAAGACATGTCTTCACATGCCATATGTCGTTACTAATTAAGCTTGCCGCATTAAATTTGCAAGGCGGTCAATACGATTTACACTTTTTGTCGTCTCTGTTATACATAGATATACATAGAAAAACGACAAAGTCGTTGTTAGACGAGTGAGCAAGTCATGTGTTGAGTACTCGGGAAAATTCCCCATCCTTGACCTACCTAATTTGTGGAGATATTAAAATATTTAGGCATAATTTTAGATGATAAGCTTAACTTCAAAAATCATGTTGAATATGTTGTAAGTAAAATACGTAAAAAGAATAGGTTTCTTATGCAGGGTTAGTGAAGATTTGTCCATATACACAAGACTGATGATATACAACACAATAGTGAAACCACATTTCACATTTTGTGTAACTGTGCTCTTTCAAGCATTTGTAACTGATATTAGTAAATAACAGGTGCAACAAAACAAGGGTATGCGATTAATATTAAAATGTGGAAAAAGAGTACCAGTAAAAAATATGTCAAAATATACTTGAATGGATAAGTATAAGAGATTTAAAAGGAATGAGTGGAATGTGCTATATTTATATAATGCAAAATAGACTACTTCCTGAATACCTTGTAGAAATTAGTACCCCTGGCAGGGAGACATGACCATGAAACTAGGAATTCAGATAATAAGTATTATTTAGGAGGATGTTCAAAGCAAATTATGCTAAAGTCTTTATTCTATACTGGAGTGCGAGAATATAATACACTGCCAGCTATACTTTAAAGGTAAAATCTGTTGAAAATTATAAGAAAGGAATTGTTAAGTTAATCAAAGATAATGAGTATGTATTTGGATGTAAATGAATTTGAAATGTTTTGGATGTAAGGTAGCGTAATGTCACTAATAAACAAATATTATTATAAAAGGCTGATCTAGACAGCATAGGTATTTCCTCCCTAGCCTATGAGCTGCAGTGGCGCATTATGACCTTACAGTTTACTCACCCTGAAATTTAACTTTACTCAAAACCCATCATTTATAGGCACACTAATGCATATCAATGAACTAAAATGGAAATATCTACCGGTCCCGGATGTGTGTTTCAAATTTCAGCGCAATCTGGTCAACGGTTCGGCCGTTTTGGAGCGAACTCACTCACTCACTCACTCACTCACTCACTCACTCACTCACTCACTCACGCACTCACTCACTCACTCACTCACTCACTCACTCACTCACTCCTTCCTTTACTCACGCACTCACTCACTCACTCACTCACTCATACTCAAACAGAGAAAGTCTCGTTTGAGTTGAATGATGAGACCATGGTATGGATCAGTCGCTGCGCTCTCTCCTCCGCTATGCCATGAACCCCCTAGCTTAGCTCAGGGCCCCATACTTTGACTTTGCTGGTGACTACCCCACTGGGCAAACGTTCCGCAGTAATATTGTCTGCCCTAAGGTCAAACCTCCCTTTTAATGTCTTCCTGTCAACGAGAGCGCTGCGTCGTAGGTCACAGACTACAGATTTGTCGTCCCTCAACGCCCGTGTCAATTAACCAACAATTAATTTCGCTATCGATGCCATCGTTTGAACACGCTTCACAGACCTCGGGAAAAACTTGTTAACGAAACTCATTAAAAATATTTGTTATTCCTACACAATTTTATCAGATATTCCATAGCATTGCCCCCATGATGCTGAATAAAAACTAATTATAAAAATTATGTTTTAAAACACTGTTCTATACACTCGTTTCAAACTTCTTAATGGGGCTAAAAACCCCAAAAATTATTTTTACCACGTGATCTATAGCACAATACTACACTAAAATGACCGTTTAAAAAATGATATCTTGGATCTGTGATTTAACACGAATTTTTTAATTTTTTTTGATCCAGAAATTTGCGATAATTGGTGTTTGGGAAATTTCTTAAATCGGCTTTAACCTGCTCTTTTTTTGGTCCACATAGATACTAGAGCATAGTACCAATCTAAAATGCCCCTTTATAACATCGTGTCTTGAAACTGTGCCCAAATATACCCTCAAACACGCAAAACTATGCATTCCAAAATCACACCCCATCTTGGTTATCAGCATATTTTGACCGAACTATTTGCCCAAATTACAAAACAAAATATAGATAATTTACAGAAAAGCTGTAGAGTACGTCAATATTGGCCAATATTTTTTTGGATCAAAATCCTTGAAGGTCACGGGGCATAAAGATCGTCCCCATGTTATTTCTTATTGGAGACTTTTGCCGATGGGACCTAGCTCGAAAAATGTCATGTTTGACAACTTTTTGGGAGGTCATGGTGGCCCCAATAATTTTCTGTTAATTTCTAAATTCATTACTTAGTTAGCCTAAATGAAATATATTTTTTGAGTCTAGCGGTTAAATATCCTTTAATCGTAATATTGGTAATTAGCAAATTAATTTGGTTTGATTGGTTAATCATAATTTATTTAAGTCGGCTTGAACCAGCTTAATTTTTTTTTCACATAGCTGCTAGAGCACCATTCTAAAATAATTATTACGCACATCAAATTGAAAAAATGCACAAATACACTTAACTACGCCAAAATATGCGTCCCGAAGTTTCAAACCGTCTTTGGTTTTCAGCCTAATTTGATTGAATTACGTCCACCATTTAATCAAATGAGATGAAGAGTAGGCAGTGTCGTAACTTTAATTTTCGGGGCCTCAAAACATCATAGATCAGCGCAACTAGTGAAAGGGGTGAGTATAGTCAGTGGCGTCAACCAAAAATAAAGTATGTGTATACACTCTTCCCTGGGTAAAGTACATGATTCTGTATGCATGTATGTATGCAGATTTGAGATAAGTCTCCCACATCACGAGAGCGAATGTTGCCGGGTAGTTGTAAAATTATTTGATGTTAACCGAAATGTTTATCATTGATTCAATTGTCGTAAAATTTTTACCCTACTGGGATTCGAACCCAGCACGGATTAACGCGACATAGCTCTACCAATTGAGCTAACGGGACAACAGAACAAATTTGTACTAAATTAATATTTGTTGTGATTGTTGACTTCCATGATACGAATCCAATAGTAGACTGCTATGTTGCTGGCATTACTGGAAGATCACATTTGTGTTTTTGTTTGTTTGATATTTCTGTTGCTGATATTGAACCACAGCGGAAGGGTTCTCACCACCGCTAGAAGAAACAGAAACAACAACAACAACATATTGAACCAGGCGCATAGGAAGAAGGAGGGAGAAGGGGGGGGGGGATTTCCCCCCCCCCCCTCTAGAACACACACTAGGACATACTTTAGGACACTACGTGCAATAACCTATTACTCGTTTCAAATCCATTTATTGGGACGTAAATTCATGTGAATAGTACTAATAAACAACACAAATTTATGTTTTTAAACAATTCAATCATTGAGTTCTGTACTCAATGATTCAATGATTCATCAACAGCGTTAGCTCATGCGTACCGTGTGACAATCTGTTTCTTGAGTTCACGAGGTCGAATCTCGCTACCGGCAATCCTGGCTGAAAGTTTATTCCGAGGTTTTCTTCAGTCAATACGAATGCAAGGGATTCAGCCCTCGGACGTTCCATTCACAACCCTCCAAACTCCATCAATACCTAACTATATATATGTGTGGCTTGTTGGTCTTGTTGTTAGCGTATCTGCTTCCAATGCAGAAGGTCCAGGGTTCGATTCCCGCCAAAGTCAAAAATTTTTTTACTTCTGATTTGGACTTAAGTCCATCAGTTCTTGTCTTAGGAGTTTGTAAACGATGACTTTGGAGCCGTCCTAGCAACGAAGCACATAATAAATTTCAGAGTTGTTCTGAATCGGCCTTGTTGATTCTGGCGTTGATTCGCGGGTGTTCGCACTGTCCATACCACTGATTGCTATATTTCCTATTAAAAATATCGATCTTTGGTTGGTTATCGCTCACTCGTCGATTGCGTCGGGGCCTGCAGGGTTGGCTTAGTCGCTTTGATTTAAAGTCCCCCACCGAAAATCAGTTATATACATAGACATCCTATATAATTGGCTAGACCAGCAGTCGGTGGTCCACTTCCGGTACAATTAGAAGCCATCTTAAAATGACAGTTTACATGTTAATCAAATGGGAGCGATTTGTGGCCAAATAGTTCTCAAGATTGCCGCCAGGTTGACAGGTAAGCATACTAGCCTTTAACACCAAATGATTACTAAATTCCCTTATGCAATCACTTCGTATTGTTTCTTTTGTTTAATACCATGCTGCACAAGCTAAAACCATATCAAACAATCCAGTAAAATACTTTATTGCATTAAAAAAGCATAAATTAAAACACCAAATCGCCATCTTGAAATGGGCCGGTTGAGTCTTCAATTTGCTACGCTCGCGCCTGTGCGGAGGTATAGGAGACTGCTAATCTAGCCTACTATAGGGGTTTAATATCAATGGTTATATAACTGAGTGGGTAGACTCTAAATAAAATTTATTTATTTATTTTACACCTGTGGCCAGCCAGACGGGCACCTTGGGCAGGTTTCGTACGAGAAATGTATTGTAAATTTAATCAATAAATTCAGTGTTCAGTGGATAAAACCAAATGAAATCGTGTAGGTTATTATTCATCGATACTCCAGCCGAGTAAGGTCTTTTTTTTCGTTTAGCGGTAATTTGTACCGATTTGTATCGCCAAACGAAACAATTTGCAGGAAATAAAATTGTTCTAGAAAACCAGGTGAAAAAAATGTCACAAAAACTCTACTGTCTACGTTGAATGGTGTGCTTAGGTGAATTGAAGTTTGAAATTATTTTGAAGATGCGATATTTGCCGTGTGCCCGATCAGAAAAAAAATGATTTTCTTAAAGAGCCAGGTTTCAAATCCATTTACTATATTTTTACTTGGTAGCATTATTATTTGTGAAAATAGAAAAACACATTCGTAAAGCCCTTTTTGCCCCTCTCCTCGACGTGCCCTTTACTCGAAAATCAATATTATATTTTTTAATTTTCTGATCGGGCACACGGCAAATATCCATCTTCAAAATAACTTCAAACTTAAAATTCGCCCAAGCACACCATTCAACTTAGGTGGTTGTAAATATTTAAGTTAAAAAATCCATCCCGATCGGGGTTCGAACCTGAGTCTCCCATTCCAGGTAGGCGCCTTAGATGTGTGTAGAATGTGGGAGACTCAGGTTAGGACAACTGTGAAGGGATGTCCGAGGTCTGTTGAAAAGGACTTAATGCCTCGCAGGAAAACTTCGGAAAAGACTTCAGTCAGGATAACCGGTCTCGACGGGATGTGAAACCGGGACCTCCGGAATCAGAGTCGCGCGTCTAACGCTCGAGCCAACACTGTCAGTGATAGACATTACATCTTTAAACGAGGGAGTGAAGCGACTGTGTCTCCATTCAACTCTTACGGCGCTCAGTCTGTCTGTCTGTCTGTCTGTCTGTCTGTCTGTCTGTCTGTCTGTCTGTCTGTCTGTCTGTCTGTCTGTCTGTCTGTCTGTCTGTCTGTCTGTCTGTCTTGTCTCTACATAAAAAGTCAGACGAATCGCTGAACAGATTGCGCTGAAATTTTAAACAGACATCCGGTACAAGTTTACTGAGAACTGCTAACAAAATCAGGAAGATTCGTTGCGATTCAAACTAAATGATCCTCAAATCCTTAAAATGCCTTTAGAAAGACGATTTTCGTATAAGGCGAAAAAAGTCCTCTAAAATCAAAGCAGAATGTTGTCCGCCATATTTGAAAATGTCTCCACAAAAGTAATGTTTTCATATATCTTCAAAATGGCGGAAGAAAGACAAAAAGTTTTAACGGTAAAATTATTGACCATTAAATTCTCTACAAAAATTACATCTGCTATATTTTCTGTAGAGAAAACTGTTACGTTACAAAATTATGGTTTATATGTTTCTTAGATTTCCTAATTTTCGTGCCAATCATCAAACAATGGCAACTTAAACACAAGTAGACTTTTGTACAGTGTTGAGAAATCTTCCATTGGCAAAAAAAATCATGTTTACGAAATCAGGTTTTGCATTTACTTTTAATTTTGAGTTTTCGAACGTTATTTCCTCAAAAATCCAATATGACCGCAAATTCAATATTTCCACAGTTTTAAATGAATTTGTAATTTTTTAGTTTAGTGTCAGCTAATTTTGAACGACCTTTTGACATTTTCGGCGGCCATTGCGCATGAGATCCACATGAAATAAATGGAAGACCTTATTTAAAACCTTCTTATTTTCTATTATACACTTTAAGAGTGACGTCATTCCATCATGGCCGCCCATGGCAACGCATGGCTCAGTCTTAACTCGGCTATTCTTAGCTCGCCTACATCAATTAGTAGTGGTATTTCAGGTGAATTGCCCGCTTCCAAGAACCACGTATCTACTCTAATTGGTCGTAGGAGGGGTTTTCTTGACTCGCCTACGCCAATGGCAGCGAGCCTTTCAAATGGTTATGCGACCTGACCGGCAAGTTTGAATTGTTCCGAAATTTAACGTTGACATGGCACTTCCCGGACAGAATTTCGGCCTCCAATATGACACATCTCTCTTCGATGCGCCAGGCAATCATCACCGTCAAGGGGAACTGCCCAACGTGCCCAGTACCAAAATATTAACAATAGGCTACAAAATTTAAAATTATATGGCTACAGATTGGTGACTCGCCTATTATGATGCAGTTAAGTACATTCTCAAGGATGAGGGTGGAGTGATAATGTAGTAAAGAGGCTCAAGTGCATACTTGGGGAAGGAACTTTTAAAATTAACGAGTTCCATTTTTCTGTTACATTTTAAGGAGCGCGATCCTTTTTAGTGTTGAGGAACTATTAAGTGATTAAGTTAACATTTTAAGGGAACTTTTTAAGAGAGCTTTACTTCCTTTTCTGAGAAACTGGAACATTTTATTGGTAACTACATGAAATACGTGACTACATCTAGCTTACTTCTTCAAGTCAAGGCGTAAGTCACAATAACAAAATGGATTACATAACCTAATATTCTTATTATTTCATAACATTAATTAAGATAATATTTTCTTGTATGGATAACACATAGCACTTTAAGACAACCTTGTATTAAATTAAAAAAAATATTAAAAAGGCACAAAGTGAGCAACGTTTCGAGCAAAATTCTGTCCGGGAAGTGCCATGTCAACGTTAAATTTCGGAATAATTTAAACTTGCCGGTCAGGTCGCATAACCATTTTGAAAGGCTCGCTGCCATTGGCGTAGGCGAGTCAAGAAAACCCCTCCGACGACCAATTAAAGTAGATACGTGGTTCTTGGAAGCGGGCAATTACACCTGAAATACCACTACTAATTGATGTAGGCGAGCTAAGAATAGCCGAGTTAGAACGTACCCAACGCATAGCAACGGCCAGTTTGACTCTAAACACCATTTCGTTCCCATAAGAAACCAATAGGTAGTATTTTTTACAAAGTGTCTCAAAGGTACCACACTTAACTACACTTAACATTGTCCCATTAGGGAAAAAACTCATAAATATCCATGGTCTATACAGGAGTAGAAATTACGATATCAGTTAACTTTATACTAGCATAGGTAGAATCTAGAATGTGTTTTGTGTTTTCACCTATGACTCCTTGTTTACATATTAGTAATTTGAAATGAGTTGTTTTCTGATTGCTTGAGGCGAGGTCGTTTACCCACTCCCGAGCTCTCCTCCTCCTCAACATAGTGACAACCACCACTACCACAACAACCGCCGCCACTACCAAATACTGTTATTATGATTATTATTTGTATGCTTATCACTGTGTATCTTCAGGATCATATTATGTTTAAAACATAATATTATTTAATTGTTTCATTAGTTCATTTTTCTGGTGTTTATTTCCTCAGTATTTTATCATGCACGCAGCTCTATTTTTACCTGGACATTATCTTAGACAATGTAGCTCATTAAGATTCACCTTAATTCATCATTCCATTCGTCCAGTCATTTCCATTCGTTTTGTTCGCCATTAAATTCATCGAACAACAAGAACAGTTCTGAACAATTTATAGAATGTTTTTATTATACTAAACCATTTCTCAGACGTATAACGTTTCTATGTGTGAGGTTATGAATTTTTCGTCACTTGCGGTACTTCACCGTTGAAAGCAATGCTTGGTTGTTATTGCATGATGATGAGGCTTAGTGCGTTTAAACCACATGATCATTAATATATTGGACCAGCAACACCTATTTAAAATATTTGTTGCCAAATGTATGTAATGTTAACACACGAACTACTGAAAAAATATAGTTAATATTTATGATCTTAAAAACACTGGGATATTATTCACTCTTATGTTTAAAATAAAAATCATCTTTATTTCAACTAATGCTTTATTTATTACTTCAGTGTATATAATTAATATTTTTTGTGGGAAGCCTGCCCAGGGAGCAATATTCATTCAAGAGGGGCTTCAGGTGTCTAACTAGGTATGTTTGTGGATAGGACAATTGTGAAAGGATGACCAAGGGCTGTTTAATAGAATTGAATCCCTTGCATTCGCATTAACGACTGAGGAAAACCTCGGATAAAACCTTCAGTCAGGATTGCCGGTCTCGACGGGATTTGAACCCGGGACCTCCCGAATCAGAGTCGCGCTCGAGCCAACACTGTCGGTATTACTTTGGTGCAATACATTGTGCTAAAAGAATATTATAAGAACTTTTGTGAATCCATCATAATAATGCTTCCTGCTTAATTTCTTTGGACGTTCACCCTCTTTTATAAGACATCCAACAAAACTTTTATTATATTATGGCTTAAAACACTTGCAAGAGTATGGATTTCCGGATTCATTTTATTTCCTCTCTTTTTCATTGTAGGATACGGGGAAAAGCAGTTTTTCTGCAGTATTAACAGTTTAATGAACTTTTTCACTGCTCTTTGCGATAAAATAAGATTTGTCTCAGTTGCAATATTTCTAAAAGTATAACTTTTCTTTGACTGGCTGACATTATTTCCAAAAATACAAACATCAGGCAAAAAACAACCACAGCCATGTGGATAAATAATATCAACAATTAAATAATATTTACCTGTTCTATTAAAGTTTCTTTTGAAATAAGCAGTGATATATCGACCAAAAGTCTCAACTTATTCGTCTGTATGTGGATGCTCACAAAGTGGTGCAGAAATCTGATGTAGCGTGCTGTTTGACACTAAGTGTGCTTACTGGAAGCAATTTTTTAATAACTAGAAATCAAGACCAAAATTTTAAAAAAAAATTGTGCAGTAAGAATGTGGTATTCTATTGCAGAAGTAAAACACAGTGATCCCGAGTACATAGGGAACACAATGGTAGTGGTCAGCATCTGCGTAGAGGGTGGCTGGTACATGGTGTTCACTGCTTGCCGGGCGGGAGTTCGCACAGTAGTTGAGCGCCAATACCTTCACAAAGTATATCCGCAGCCTCCAAACTAGGCACTTTCAGGTAAACACAATTTTCACCAGCTTGGTTGTTAGGTTCAGAAAGTGCCCAATTCACTACAGAGTCAGGGAATGGTTGCCCTAGAAACAGAACATAAATTAGTATATGGTTATTCGCTTCCTGTTCTTGTGTTTATTGTTATGGCGATCAACAGGTTTGTTTGAATTTGTATAATTTGCTATGTTAATGACGTGACTAGTGTTGAAGTCTTTGATGAGTCATCAATCTGTTAAAAACCTATGATAACATCTAGAACTTGACCACCACTACAAAGTGTGTGACCGCATAAGTGTATCTAAGATGGAGATAATAGGAGGTTGTTATCGAACCTTGTTGGGCATTTCACCCGCAAAGATAATACCTACACATGGAAGTCACGCGTTGCTCTTGAAACTCTGATGAGGTTGGTCACAGGTCTGATACCTGCCACCATCCATCACAACTTAATATTTATTCTAAGATCTTTTAAACATCCCAATGCAAGAAGTTAAACCACATTTCTACTTGCCTCTTCACAACAGTGAACAACTACTCTAATGCCCAACTTAGTCTTCAAATTATTGATTTTTATTTGGTAAAAGTGATGAGTACTCTACGGTGGGCACACCAACTCAAAATGTTTTTAAAATAGATTGCTCACCAAATTTTGTTACGAAATTTCCGGCGCTGTTTTTTTGGGCACCGTAAAATATCCCGTCCGTGGTCGTGTCTATCAGGGGCTGTAGAATGTACTTTACAACTTCGTTCATCTCCTCCTTGGTTTCAAAAATTACAAGATTGCTGCCATATCTTTGGCACTCGACGAGTCCTTTGTTCCAACTTCGCATATATGGAGGTTTAATCAGTTTGTAAGAGCCGACGTTAGGAATTGTGGTAAAACCATTTCTACCTGTAACAACTAAACACGGATTAGGTTTAACTTAATTTATTTTTTATAATGGCCACCAACAACAAAGCAAGATCCAAAAGTACGGTGTAAGCATTACAATATAATATAATATTTTATTGGTAAGAATTTTTTCAGTGATTTTATTTTTAAATTGCCTATTTTCATTTATAAAGTTTATTATTTTTTAAACGTGAGCAATTCTATTTTAATTGTTGGGACTTATTTTGTTGATTATAAAATTTTGAATAAGTAATCAATCTCAATCTTTCAGAATTTTTACAATGTTAGGAGTGTTCATTTCATTATTTTTTAAAATTCTTCTTGAGGATTAAATATAGGGCATAATATTTATTTGTTATTATTATTATTATTATTATTGGGACAAAGTGGTACAAACCGGGTACAAGTAAATGCAATGTATTGCGGACTATGTCAAGCAATACATGTGCCTATAATAATAACAAAACATGCAAATTCAAAACTTATCTAAAATCTGTACAGTATTCAACATAACATTCAATTAAAAAACTTAACTTAATCTTTACAAAATATACAACATAAAATTGTTTTATAAACATTGTTATCGAGGAATTTTCGGACTATATGGCATGTACAAATTAGAACCGCTTTCTGCATTTTGATGAATAGATTCTTGTTGATGTCCCGTTGGTGTAAACTATTGTGTAGGTTGTGTGGTATAACTGCCGTGGCTGACACAATAATTGGTATTGTAGTGACTTGATCTTGTTTCCACATTTTCTTTATTTCTTGTCCTAAGTCAAAGTAGCGGCTAACTTTTCTGTCCCACGTTGTTTCAATATTTTGGCTTAGTGGAATTGCTACATCAATAATAAATGTTTGCCTTTTTGATTTATCCATTAAAATGATATCAGGCCTATTATGTTGTATCGTCTTATCTGTAATAACAGCCCGATCATAATATAGTTTCCAATTACAATTTTCTAATACCTTTTCAGGTTGGTACTTATAGTATGGTACCGGTACGATGTTCTCCAGTAACGAACACTTTTGGGCCAGATGTTGGTGAATTATGTTGGCAACTTGATTATGTCTGTGCAAATAGTCTGACTGGGCTAGAAGTTTACATCCCGATATTACATGATCTATGGTCTCATTGGTCAAATGGCACTTTCTACATTTATCATCCAGAATTGTCTTGTCTTTAATGATGTGCTTCTTGTAATTATTACTTGATCCTGTATGGCCATGAAAAATCCCTCTGTTTCTCCAAATAAATCGCCTACTTGTAACCATTTATTAGATGCATCAGTGTCTACATAATCACGATGCAATTCTGTGTGATGTCTCCCATGCAGTATCTTAAGTTTCCACATTTCTTCTTTCATATCATCACTTATGAGATTGTCTGCAAACTGTCATCGTTATGCAGATCTAACGGTGTGAGGTTGACATCCGCTTGCCACTACAGCTGTATGTAATCGCGAAGTATTTTTATATATAGAAGTATTCCCTTAACAAATTGATTTGCTTAATACGTGCGTTATTTAAATAAATAATCCCTCTTCCACCACGTAACCTAGAAAATGTCGACCGTTCGACCGCCGCTTTGGGTGATGAAGTCGGTATTCTGTTAGAAGAGTTCTTATTTTTCGATTAATTGCTTGCATCTCAGTTTGTGTCCAGGTTAAAATACCGAAAGAATACATTAAAACTGGTACCGCGTAAGTATTATTGCCTTCACTTTATTTTTCCCATTTAAATTTGATGTCAGTATTTCTTTTCACTCTCTTCACAAAAGTATCTTTAAGCTTGTTCTTCGCTTCCGCTTGATGAATCTGTTCAGCTTGAAAGAACCCAAGGTATTTATACACCTCACCTTCTTCCATTCCTTCAATAACAATTTCACCCGATAGTTGAACACCATGTGAAGCTTAAACTTTGCCCTTATTGACCATAATATTTTTACACTTTTCTAATCCAAACTCCATTTGAATATCTTGGCTAAACGAATGTGTGATTTGTAATAGATGATTGAGTTGTGCATCTGTGATCGCATATAGTTTAATATCATCCATGTACATTAAATGAGACAGTACAAATAGTGTATTACCACTTTTTTTGATTTTGAAACCATATTTTGATTTTTTAAAGCAAGTTGATAATGGATTTAACGCCATGCAGAACCAGAGTGGGCTTAATGAGCCACCTTGAAATATTCCACGTGCAATTTAAAATTCACCAGTTGACAAAGTTTTCCCTGGCAATTTTATATTTAACGTTGTTCTCCATGTGTTCATAGCGTTCTTCAAAAACTGTATTAATATTGGATCTATTTTATATATTTCCAATACATGTAAAAGCCATGAATGAGGCACAGAATCATACGCCTTTTTGTAATCAATATATGCAGTATGAATATTCCTTTTGGACGCATGTGTTTGTCTCATAACCAAAGAATCAATAACCAACTGTTCTTTATAACCTTGGGAATACTTTTTACAGCCCTTTTGTTCCTCTGATAATATATGTTTTTCTTCACAATGCTGGTAAATTTTGTTTGCAATACAAGATGTAAGTAATTTGTACACAGTTGGTAGGCATGTTATTGGTCTGTAGTGAGCTGGATTTTGTGTATCTGCATTCTTTGGTTTAAGTAACGTCTTTCCTTTTGTAAATATAAAGGAATGGCTTCATCTCCTTTCACTAATGCTGTAAAATATTTTGCTAGATCTTCATGCAAACAGGTGAATCTTTTATACCAAAAGTTATGGATGTTGTCAACTCCAGGGTTTTCCAGTTATGTGCTCCATGTAATACTAGATTCAGTTAATCGAGAGAAATGCTATTGAAGGACATTTCATCAACTTGCTCCATATCTCGGTTTCTTCGACAATCCATGCTGCATTTCTGTTGTGCTCTACAGGTCTTCTCCAGATATCTGACCAGAAATAAGTTATATCTTGCTCTGATGGTGTACCATTATCAATTGGTGTAAGTCCATTTTGCAAATGTCGATAGAATATTTTTTCATTGTGCTGAAACATTTCATTTTGATGTCTTCTACTTGTACATAACCTGTACCTTTTCAGCTCTTTACAGCGCACTAAGCTTTTGTTTTAATGTGTCCGTGTAATCAATTAAAGACACATTCACATTTTCGTGCCTAGTGTGAATTATCATTCTACGAAATATACTATTTACATGGCGCATTAAATTTTTAGACCTATTACCATAAGAGTATTGTGTTAAACGTCCGAGATCTCTTCTAAGACTCTCATTCTGGCCACTAACCTTTGTTCCCACTTCGGCTTTTTCCTAACTCCTCGTACAGTGTTATCAGTAGTTTCTCTTAACTTCATTCCTAATTGCCATATTACTGCAAACCGCACCACAGTAAACAAATGTATGTAATGTCCCAAACTTAGATTGCATATTTTGTTCCCATCGTTCTTCCAACACATTATTCATTTCGCTGACAATGGTATTATTATGCAATGAATTTCTAATTTTTGGGATTTGTGGTCTTTCTGTAGGACACATTACTGCAAACTTTGTCTGGCTTTCATCAAATTTAAGGTGGAGTTCTTTCTGCAATGTATTCATCACGTTCTGAGTGGGCAGAATCAAGTGTCGTTGGGGTAATTTGTGGTTCTATGTGTGGTTCTATCTGTGCCTGGACTTCATTTTGAGAGTTTTCCAATGAACCTTCATCATCTCCATTATCCTCATCCTGTTCGCGGTTCTCAATAATTTCTCTGCCATTTATAGATAAATGCAATTCTTCAGCTACTTCCTGTCTAATTTGTTGTATAATGTTGTTTGGCATAAGGTTATTTTTTTAGAATTAACCTTCGTTTATCTGCTATTCGTTGTTCCATAGCAACAATATCAGGGAAGTCCGCTGTAAATGCTCGATGTTATAAAAATCGATATCCTGTTGTATTCGTTTCTAGGCGTGTAATCCTTAGATAATCGTATTATTAAGCGAGCGAAGCGAGCGTTTCCATTTGACTCTGCCGGAAAAATTAGTCACTGCTTTTGTTTTTTTTTTTTTTGTTTTTTGTTTTTTTTTGTTTTTTTGTTTGTATGTCTCGCCATAACGTTCGAACGGAGGCTCGGATCGAGTTGAAATTTTGACCATCCGCAAGCTTCGTTCTCGATTGAATGCCATTAGTTTTGTGGCAAAATCGTTCAAAAAGTTAAAAAGTTACATTAAAGTTAATCGAAAGTTTTTTTCTAAAACTTAACGGGACAAAATCTGAGATAGCCAAATCATTTAGAATGTCCGTCCGGTCACGAATATGTTAATTTTAGTTTGATCCGATAAGTAGTGTAGATGGGGGAAATTTCATTATAACATAAGTAACGTTGCCATGGCAACGAAAAGACGCGCGAAGTTTCTAATGCACTGCCACCTAGAAGTAATCAAATACTTTCGAGGAAGCAGTCTATTATTAATTTTGTCAACAAAGAGTTTAAATAGTTTTCCCAAGGAGTCAAAGGGCCTCTAGATGGCGGTGGATTTTATAAACAAAGAAAAGGTTTACACACGGGTTTACCCAAATACCTTGGCAATAATAAAAAATATTGGAAACATGGCCCTGTGGACAGCGAACGTCGCAAATTTTAAATTAACAAAAATGTGCAATGTGAGTCTAGCTATAGCACGTGCTCGCTTATCAACGCGTCCAACTGAGCGTTTCCTAGTACTGGAATTCATTGGTATTGTCCATTTAATACGTAATCGTGGTTTACCAGCTTTGGTGGTTAACTGAACATTGTCAGGTAAAACATCCATTGGCTGTGCCATATTTCATCTACAATATTTTTCAACTTCTTTCTAACATCCTTGGATTTGTTCTTAAAGATATTAAATTTAATCTTCGGGGTAGCCGTGTTTCCGCTCTTCCAAAGATCTCAACAACATCAACACCACGTTACCCCATTCGAGCATGTAATATCTTCTAGCAAAGCACTTCATATCGCGTTACCATGGATTCGCCGTCATTTTAATTAGGCCTAATGCAATGACGTAATATAAGCTAAGCGCTAGACACACAGTAGGGCCGTGGGGAGCGTGGATGTTGGAGCCATCATGATCAGGGAAAAACCCACCGCCGTCTAAATGTATCGTACCTTTAAATTTAGCAGCCTTTGTGTTAACAAGCGGTGTAAAACCAAAACCACAAGATGGCGATTTCTCGGTATTATTGAAGAAAAACAGTTTTTCTTCCGCAAATCTCTCAGTTACTCCAATTTCCGAATAAAGCAATTCAAGTTTGTGGACTATTATACTATTGTTTATCTGCATTAGGCTTTGAGTAATTAAAACTAGTTATTTGTGCGGGATGTGTGTCTGAACTAGGTCGTGCAGGTCTAGGGTTGCCTAGGAGAGGCCTAGGGCTTGTCAAACGTGTTATGTTAGCATTAATTGAATGTAGTCCTATAGCCTAATGGAACTTTAGGCCTACACTGTTGTATTATAAATAATTTTCTACATCTGGGCCTAGGCCCGGGACGGTTTCTGATTTGTTTTATGAGAGTTATGACAACTTTTCTCGTTTTACACATAGACGCAAAATTTAAAATGTCCGCCATCTGTTTACGTATTTTCTTATCCCTTGTCGATCAAATAATCCACTGCATCTTAGTTCATTCAACTAGATGAAGTATCTATGTTGCAGTGAAATGATTTTTCCCTGATCATGATGGCTTTCTAACGTCCATGCTAGCGCTCGGTTGGAAGGATAGGAGACTGAGCGTCTAGCGCTTTGCTACGCAAAGCTTATTACGTCATTGGCCTAATGGTTTTCCTCAAATGTCATATTAAAATAGTTTTTAAATGTACAAAATCTTGTATAAAACGTGTAGGTACTTACCCACTAACGATACCACTTATAGAAAACTGTCAATACTATAAACTCTTACTGTATAACACAAAATTCTATTTAAATACCACATTACAACGATTTTAAGTCAAGAGCTCACTTTCACGCGTTGTGCCACTTTGTGTCGTTAGCTGTTGTATTATTACTAGGAAAACGCTAGAGTCCCGCCGCGTTGATGGTGAGCTTTTTTAAAGTTTTTAGTTTGCGTGGGATATCTTTACTTTTGCAAGTGGCTTTGTTTTTCTGCCGACGCATTGTAGGTGATTGTTGTCAAGTTTCTATTGTTTCTTGTTAATTTGTTATTATTTAACGTAAAATCTTACATTAAAATCTATTTTTCTATGGATTCTGGCTAACTTTTTCAACATTTTCTTTCAAAAGGTACTACATCACCATAACCTTAAAGTCCATGTATAATATGAACGTTGTAGCCCCTCCCTTTTGGTCAGAATTGTATACGAAATATACGTTTTTTTGACTTTTTGTGCGATATTTTTGTGCCATTTGGCAATGGCACGAAAATATCGCAACAAAAAAACAAAAAACGTATATTAAAAGCTTTATTTCTCTCGATTCTGGCTAACTTTTTCAACTTTTTCTTTCAGAAAGCAATACATCACCATAACCTTAATGTTTCCATGTGAAATATGAACGTTGTAGCCCCACCCGTTTGATCAGAATTGGCCCAAATGGCACGAAAATATCGCACTAAAAATCGAAAAAAAAACGTAAAAGTAAGATATTCATGAAAAATATTTCTTCGATTGTACCCAAAAACGTGGAAAAGTCTAAGTTCAGGAGAAAACGAAGGTCGTGTCAAATTTTCATCAAGACCGCATATGCCGTTTGCCCGGTAGAGAGCGAACAAACAGACAGAAAAACGAAAAAAAAAAAAAAAAAAAAAAAAAAAAAAACAAAAAAAAAACACTCGAGCTAAATTTTTTGGGGGTCATTGAAATTGAAGTCTTCGCTTCGCTCATCCAATTATTATTATTATTATTATTATTATTATTATTATTATTATTATTATTATTATTATTATTATTATTATTATTATTATTATTATTATTATTATTATTAATATTATTATTTATTATTATTATTATTATTATTATTATTATTATTATTATATCATTATAAGTATTAATAATTTTCAACAAATCAAGCTACAAAGTACACATAACTTGTTGAAGAGAATCAGAGAGGGCAAAGTCCCTTGGCAAGTAATGCCTGATTCCCTTCATTGAAACTAAATAAAAATAACTTTATGTAATTTATTGATTTATTGATTGATATTTATTTCAATTTTTTAGTGCAATTGATTTGGGATCCATTTATGAAAAGGTAGTTAGGTAGGTAGAAAGAGATCCCACGCAAACTAAAAACTTACAAAAAAGCTTATCCATCAACGCGAGTTAAAAAAAGCGTTCGTGAAGTGGTCTAGTATTATTAAGATTATAATACACGTTGAGGTAAATTCCTGAACGCACGGTGACTGAAAACACAGTTGGCCGAAACTGTACATACTAGGCCACTTCGCGAACGCTTTTTTTAGTCACGTTGATGGATGAGCTTCTTTGATAGTTTTAAGTTTACGTGGGATCTCTTTACTTTTGCAAGTGCTTTTTGAACGCGTTGTAGGTGATTGTTGTCAAGTTTCTATTGTTACTTGTTAATTGTTATCATATACCTCAACAAAAAAAAAACCTTTTCTGTGGATGTTGGCTAATTTTTCTAACTTTTTCTTTCAAAAGGTGCGTCATCACCATAACCTTAACGTCCATGTAAAATATGAACGTTGTAGCCACACCCGTTTGGTCAGAATCGGCCCAAATGTCACGAAATGCCGTACTAAAAATTGAAAAAAATCGTAAAAGTACGATATTCATAAGAAATATTTCTTAGATTGTGCCCAAAAACGTGACAGGTCTAAGTTCTGAGATTTCAAAGGTCCTCTCCAATTTTCATCAAGATCGCATATTATGCCGTTTGCCCGGTAGAGAACGAACAAACGGACAAAAAACAAACAAAAAACAAAAATAATAATTTTTTTGCGGGTCAGCGAAATTAAAGTCTTCGCTTCGCTCATTCAAAAATATTTTCAATTAATTTTCATACTGGTTGTCGGCGGAGTCATTGTATTTGTATCACCTGGTTTGGTCTTCTTCCACTGCCCCTGCGACTGACAAGTAAGCTCATCTTTGATAACGCTGGCCTTGCCGGCCACCACGGGTTTCTTCCAGGAGATGCGAGTCTTGGTGCCAACTGCAGGGGATACGCACGGACCAGTCGAACCGTCCTCCGGGGTCTCACAGACGACGCGCAGGGACTGCACTGTGAGGCTTGAACACGTCACCTCTGCGTCATCGTCGCCATCTTGAGCCAATGCGCTCTGGTGGGAGACAAGCGCATTACACACTTCTATACATTACGAAGTTGTTAAGGTTCTATCAAATACCAAATTAAAGAATGCGAATATATTGTTACTGGTTCTAGGAAATAAGCAAATTCTGATTAAAGTTGCCATTTCAGCGTGTGTATTTGTCTTCGTAGGGCAAATCGTTCTTCAGACTGATTAATAATATAAGTCACAATTGAACATCAACGTCATCACATCATCATCGTTCGATTTCTTATTTCGGAAAATTGTTAAAGAAAGGTTCTCTGATTCGTCAAACTAAGGTTTTACTACGTTTCATACCACTCGTTTATGATTTATCATATCATTATTCATTGGTAAATAATAAAAACAATACAACATTGATATTTTTGCCGAAGTATACCGTACCTCAGTACGTAAAGTACAGTACTTATGTTAATTATTCATCTTGGATTGATAAATTCTTACTTGTGGCACCCGAGATATGAGATAGTTACCTGAATCACATAGATGAGCACGCAGCCTACTCCTGACCAAAACACGTTGCAGCGCATCGCTAACACTTTGTATCTGACGGCTGGGCTGTCGAGCGAGTTACTTGGTTATGAACCAATGTGGCCAATGTGGATGAACGCTCGGACGTTAAATTCAATGTGCTTTTTTATTAACCAATTGTTAAATTTATTAACATTTGTAAAAACTAAAATGAGCCATTACGTGGAGAAGCCAAACAATTTAGTGATATAATAAAGTATAAGTACTCTCGTGTGAAACCGATATTAGCCTGGACTTGACTATTTAGGCAAACCGATAGTAATACATTTAAATTATTCTATACGTATTTGTGTATGAGGTCAAATTTTTTGTTACCGTTAGCAGTTTCCCTTACGGTTTGACATAGAAAACTCCAACGTGCCCGATAAATTATTATATAACATGCCAAAAGGCCGAAATAAAATTGACACTTTCAACAGTCATTAATTTTTTTACTTGCTTCTGGTCATTCTCTAGAAATAAAATTTCTGTATCTAACGTTTCATTGTTGGTCTATAAAAAACTTCAGTACACTTTCATAGTGCTTTGTCGCACTACACTGCACAAACTTAGTACTTTGTCAAACTACACTGCACCTTCTGAGTACCATGTCAAACTTTACTGAACTTACTCAGTATACCTTGTTAAACTATACTGCACTTACTCAGTACCATGTCAAACTATTGTCAAGTACTGTAGAGTACTTGTTGACTAAATACTAATTATCTCGAGGTCCAATACATTTCGGAATGCAATCAGAGAACATCCGTGAGTTCATCTAGGGTCAAGACGTCTAGGTACTTTCCGGTGTGGCTCATTTAGTAGCAATACAGGAAGGGAAATGACTGACAAAGCGCTGAGGACTAAAGATTGCACAACTAATTAGTGCTAATAGATCGGACTTTGATTAAGGGCACTGAACGAGAGAGTGCTGAGGTACGTAGATCGTGTACGTGGTCGACCGGACCGGACCGGAGAGACGAGTGACAACCGTTGACAGAGGAGGTCGGCGGGAGTTGACAAATCATCGTGAAGGAAACAGCAAGTGTCCAGGAAGAGTTTTAAGTGAGGATTACCGGATGAAGAATCAGAACAAGGATTAGCCGTAAGAAGTGGTGAAGAGAGAAGACATCGCCGGGGTTTGACATCAGGGTGTCGGAGGGGGCCAGTCTAACCCACATACCAGGAACCAGAAGCATTCGGTAAGCGATGCACACCAATTACGTAAGTCATAGAGTCAGTAGAGGTATGAACCCACGGTCTGCCAGACGGAACTCAAAGGTTGGATCCTAGGCCAGATTAGGAGGGTTATTATGTTTATCTATAATACCGTGCTGTCTCTTAAGTGGATTCTCGTCTAATTACTGTGTCTACATCCCCTTCATGAACCCACCTACCCACGGTCCTGGTCCGTGCTAGTTTATTTAGGCCTAAAGAGTACTGCTACGCCCCCACTTAAACACTCATTTGGCGATCACCACCCTCAGCCAAAGGGCCTAATTGGCTATGCTTGACACTATACTGCACCTACTCAGTACCTTGTCAAACTATACTGAACTTACTCAGTCCCTTGTTAAACTATACTGCACTTACTCAGTACCTTGTCAAACTATACTGCACTTACTTAGTAACTTTTAATACTATACTATACTTACTACTCATACCATTTAAACTAACTCTGCAACTTTATTTATTACACTTTTTATAATATCATACTTTTACTAACTCAATACCTTGTAACTAAACTCACATCATTAACTTGTAATAATAATATATTAAACCACAATACACTACATCTATAATACATTTCATACTTATCTCACATTCACACTAAATATTCATAGTCACAAATCACACACACTCACTCACGTTCACACTCACACTCACACTCACACTCACACTCACACTCACACTCACACTCACACTCACACTCACACTCACACTCACACTCACACTCACACTCACACTCACACTCACACTCACACTCACACTCACACTCACACTCACACTCACACAAAACAGAACAAGAAAAAGTTGATTTCCCTCTAGGTAATTCGAAAGATACGAAAGTACTTCACTCTAGATGCTGAGCGCCACGCGAAACCCAGCCCTTGGTCATTCCCTTACAACTTACCAGACTCAGTTGGTTGTTTACGAATAATTCATTGTTTACGTAGACATTTTCCTTTCCACATGAAGTCACAAAGTTGTTAGCATTCACTATTCAGTACCTCGGAGAATTGAGACTCACAGTTCTTCGTCGAGGCCTCGAGTTAAAGTGACGTCACATATTTGTCTTGCGGAGCGTCTGTTGATACAGCGTTGTCAGATCTAATGAAGTCTCAACCAAGCTCTGACGTCACTAGACGTGAGTTAACACACGAAAACAAGATGGCGCTAGGTATAAACGCGGGGTTCTAACTCTGCTACCCTTTCACATTGGTCGTCCGCGCTGGCTCATACGATAGAGGCGTTTGTCCGGCAGTGGAGTATCCAAGGAGGAGGGAGTGGGGGGACGGGGTAGAAATCCACTTTTGCAAAAAAATGTGAGAGAAAACTTTAACATTTAATAGCGAAAAATAACTGTTTTATCGCAATACTAAAGGAAAGTCACCATCTGACCAAAAGAGGATTTTAGTAGATACAAAGTTCGTTATTGTGGTGCTTTTTAACGCACATATTTTCACCAAAATGAGCTTGAAAGAGAAAACTTCTAGATTAAAAAACAGGATTTTCGTAGCTAAAAAGTTGGTGGTGCTTTAAAACGCACAGATTTTCACGAACATTACCTTCAAAAATATAAATATTGATTAAAAACAAGATTTTTGTGGAAAGTATTTTGGGCATTGTGATGCATTAAAACGCACAGATTTTCGCCAAAATGACATTGAAGGGGCTGCCTTCGATACATCTTTGAATTAATTGGTTTAAACCCGCCTACTTTATGAATAGATACGCCACTATGGTCAGGAGCTTGTTAAACTATGCAGGGGGACGTGGGTGCCAAGTTCCGCATAAGACATGAGTTTTTTGTAATTTTTCTACATACTAATTTATTTTTTCAATCCGAATTTAGATGCTTGAAACTTAAATAAATCATAATAGCGGAAGGGTTTAATACCAACGCAAGAAAAAATGCAGTGACAAAAACAAGTCCCTTTCACAATTCGACATTTCTCCAAAGATGTATTTTAGGACATATATTTAATTTCAATTATAACTATCTGCTTATAGAGCTCAGAAATGTGTTGAAAATGTTTCCCTATTGAATAAACCTTCACATCATAAATACATTGAAGTTTTTATTGTGTATTTCTCCATAGAAAGAAATACAATAGTTCAATTATTAAAACTGTATTAATATTACCAATGCCAGTTTTTACTTAAAGGGGCTATAAAAACCCCAAAAATTATTTTTTACCACCTGATATATAGCACAATACTACACTTAAATGACCGTTTAAAAAATTATATCTTGTAACTGCGATTTAACACGAATTTTTTAATTTTTTGATCCAGAAATTGGCAAAAATTGGTGTTTTGGAAAATTTCTTAAATAATCTTTAATCTGCTTCTTTTTTGGTCCACATAGATACTAGAGCATTGTACCAATCTGAAATGCCCCTTTATAACATCGTGTCTTGAAACTGTGCCCAAATACCCTCAAACACACAAAAATATGCATCCCAAAATCACACCCCATCTTGGTAATCAGCATATTTTGACCGAACAACTTGCCCAAATTACAAAACAAAATATAGAGAATTTACAGAAAAGGCTGTCGAGTAGGGTACGTCAATAATGGCCAATATTTTTTGGATCAAAATCCTCCAAGGTCACGGGGCATAAAGATCGTCCCCATGTTTATTTCTTATGGAGATTTTTGCCGATGGGACCTAGCTCGAAAAATGTCATGTTTGACAATTTTTTGGGAGGTCATGGTAGCCCCAATAATTTTTCTGTTGATTGCTAAATTCATTACTAGTTAGCCTGAATGAAATATATTTTTTGAGTTTAGCGGTTAAATACCCATTTAAAGAAATACCTGACAAAAATCTAAATAAAGATATACATGTGGATGTATTTATATTTTTACTGCAATAATTAAATTGATATTTAAAAAAATGCGATTTGTTATAACAATTTTACAAAAAATAAGTCACGAACACTAATTGATTTGGGTCTGTCAATCATTGGATGAGCGTAGCGAGCGAAGCGAAGATTCCATTCTACTACACTGGAGAAAAAAATCCGGAATGTTTTTTTTTTCTTTTTTTTTTTGTATTTTTGTCTGTTTGTCCGCACGATTCCGGCTAAACCGATACTCCGATTGCGATGAAATTTCATGGAGGCCTTCGAAATCTCTGAACTTAGAACTGCCACGTTTTTGAGCGCAATCAAAAAATTATTTCTTATGAAAATCGCAATTTTACGTTTTTTTTCGATTAAAAAAAATATTTCTTTGATTTATTACACCTACATGCTTTATCCGATTTTAATGATTTTTGCACAGAACCTTTTTTTTATGAATTAAGATATTCTTGTGAAATTTGAGCGCAATTTAAAAAATATTTATCATAAAAATAGAAATTTTACGATTTTTTTCTTTTTTTTAAACAATTCTTAGACTGATAACACCTACATGCTTTATCCGATTGTAATAATTTTTTCGCAGAACCTTTTATTTTATGAATTAATATATAAGTGTTAAATTTGAGCGCAATCGAGAAATTATTTCTTACTAGGAAAACGCTTAAGTCCCGCCGCGTTGTTGGATGAGCGTAATTGGTGCATTGAGCTGCCATGTGTTATGCGAATTTTCTGTTGTTCTGTGGAAAAATCATTATTAAGTTGAAATTTTTTTAAATAAAATAAAATAAAATAAAAAATTTACTTCATTTTTACATATTTGTTTTTAATTAATCGTAGTTGTTAAAAAAAACGTTAAATTGCGATTTTTCTGCGGCGCCCTAACGGGCACCTAGATTATTCATAAGAGTACGGAATTACCGACTTTTGATAATTTTGATTTTCTCCGGTACCCGTTACCCAATTTTGCTTTCCATATTCAAAAGTGATAAAGAATGAGAGATATCAAAATGTATTCCACGTTTGAAACATCTCAGTTGTAGCATTTTCTTTGAATGATTTATTTCTTAAAGTTCAGATACGTTTTTTTGTCATTTTTGGGCCCATGTTTTTCCCCAAATTTAGCCCCTTGAGTTTTGGACGCAAGATATTTATAATGGTTAATAGCATGTTTAATTTCAAGTTTGTACAAATTACCACGCCTTGGTAATTACGCGTTTTGATTATCATCCAAATTTTTATTTTCTCCGGTCCCTGTTACCCGATTATGGTTATGAAAGTAAAAGTTTACTGCGTCTGAAGTTTCATAGTTCTAAGATTTACCGTTTTCTCTGTAGGCTAAATTAATCTCCGCGGAGAACTCCTAGCCAGCCAGCCGAAAGGAATTTGACGATGTTGAGAGCCTTTTTTAACACAGAACGAGTTGTCGGATAGGGTTGATTTTTTTGTGTGTCATGGACCACATACCAGGTCATATACCGAGTTTCAAGATTGTAACTCTTTCGGGGCGGCGTGTGCAGATAGCTGAAAACCCCCCAACTCTGGTAGCTGTATACAGGGCTGGATTTCGTCGTCGCCTAAGCAGTCGCATGCGCTTGTCTGCCGGGCGACGACGGCCGCCCTAGATATGAATTTTAATAAAACTTGTATGGTGTAAATCTTTAGCAAAAGAACCTACATGCCCTTGAACAATTCTTTTAGTTAACGCAGAAGTACAACAAAATGTCCAAACTGTACCGAGTGCCCACCAGTGGGTTTTCAAAATTCCATGGGGTGCTGAAATATTTCACAACATCTAAATCCCTCAAAGCTTTATCAATAATAAAATAATCCTTTGTAATTATCACGATTAGGGTGTATTTTATTGTGGCGGATCTAGCCTTGATTCATGTGATTCATTTTCAAGATTTCCAATTATTTTCACATAATTATAAGACGAAAACCGTCTACGTATCTAGAGGGGGGGGGGGCGAGTTTGGTTTTGCAAAACCAGGATATGCTTGAAAATTTTAACTGTTAGTTCCCCTTTTCGCCGAAAGCGAGAAAATTTGCAAATATACAACTGTAGAAGGCCTGAAAACGCGTAAAAAATCGTAAATGGCATAATATGTTTAGGTGGTTGCGCAATCAAAGTAGGAATCTAAAGGGGGGGCGGGGTTAGGAAAGGACGAATACCACTTTTTTAATTAAGAATATTTGGAGGGATGCGCAGCACCCTTCCAAATAATCCGAGGGGTGCTTCAGCCCCTGAGCACCCACGGAGTCGGCGCCCCTGCCACTTATGCGTACGCCTTCTACCTAAACGAGTTGGCTACGATGACGGTAATGCTTTGGTCGATTGCTTCATATATATCAAAGCCCTTAGCCCTTTCATTAGTCAGCATATCAAATATAAATCAATGTTTGTAATGGATATATCATAAATATAATATAAAGCTCCCATCGAATTTTTCTATTTGATATTAAATGCAACAGAATATTTTCACATACTTTCAAAAGATGTTCGAGTTTTTATAGTACTGTAAGTTTAATTTATGACATTATATATAAATAAGTTAATACTTCCATGAATGTTTGTTGACTAGGAATGGAAACATAGGCCATATCCAGATGTTTGTATCACAGGACTAAAATGTAGGAAAAATACCAATATTGACGTACCGATAATTTAAAGCACGATAAAAGAACGCCATGCGTATTAACCCCCGTATTAACCCCCCGTATTAACCCCCAAAAAAATTGTTAACCACATAACCTCCGGGAATTTTTTAATCGGCTTTGACCTGCTTATTTTTTGTTTAACACAATTACTCGGGTATCATACCAATCTAAAATGGCCCTTTATAAAATCGTTAATTTTTTTTATAAAAAAAACAACTTTGACAAAAAAAACAAATCGGGTAATGTAGACCTAATAATTTTTCTTTTCCTCTACAAATTCATAAGAAGTAAGCCAATATGAAATATATATTTTGAGTTTAGCGGGTTAATACCCCTGCAAGTTTTATTTGGGAGATCTCTCGATCAACACTCACCATATGTAACACCGGTTGGAAAGTGTATTCTTAGGATATATTCAGAAAATAAGTAACCTTTAATAAATATATGATACTATGAGATGACACAACAAGAAAATTTAACCCTTTTAGACTTAGCGTCCATAATTATGGACATTAACTTCATAATTTTAATCCGGGTAAATGACAGGGTTTTTCACTTTGACCACCTTTTTTATTGTTTGGTTGGACTAAAAAAATCCCCATTTCAATGAGAAGAACAGTACCTTTATTGGAGAAGATTTAAAATACACATTCGCAAAAACTGCTAATAATATGAAAAAATTGTGTTTGTCCTGGAAATGCAATATATTTGCACTTTGTAGTTTTCCTATCTTATAAGATACAAACAATAAAAAAATATGCAAAAACTTAAGAAAAAAATCCACTTTTAATATTGCACTTAAAAAAATAGCTAAAATTGTAGCTTTAGTACAAAATTCAAAATTTGTCCCAAATTCCTTAGATATCACGATAAAAAATATTGGAAAATACAAAAAAAAGTTAAATGAAATGTTAGCTGAATAAGACCTAATTTATACAAATTTAATTCTAGTCTGGAAGGGTTAAACATCAACATATAACGCGGCAACTGTACTCGAACGCTGGCCGACATTTTAATAAATTATTCTGTATCTTTCAACATTCTGTTGACAAAGTAGCTTCATTCACTCACGTTGTTTTGTAAACTGCCGCATCCGGTTTAGTTTAGTATCTTTTGTACAAATGACTATGTTGGCTAGAGCGTCAAGCGCGAGACTCTGATTCGGGACGACCTGGTTTCAAATGCAGGAGAGACCGGCAATCCTGTCAGAAGTTTTTTCGATTACTTTTGTTAGTCGGTAATGCGAATGCAAGAGATTGAGTCCACTTAAACAATCCTAGGACATCCCTTCACAATCATCCTAACTCTAATATACCTAGTAAGATACATGAAGAGGGGTAATCATTGAACCCTGAGCAGGTTTCCTATGATAAATTATTATCTAGGTGCCCGTTAGGGCGCCGCAGCCAAGCCGTGGCGCGCTACACACTCGAGCACCTTATACAGCAAGCAGAGTTGGGGTGATTTCGAGGTGTTACCCAGCCGTCATGTAACGTGATGTGAACTTGAAAACTATCACAATCGAGGGGATTTAGGTACCTGACAACACATGCCAAATTTTATTGGGGTACGACCATTCCTTCTTGGTGAAAAAATGGCTTGAAACATGCTCAAAATCACTTTAAGGATGTTAGCTACTGCTACTACTGCTACTGCTAACATCTAATTCGTCAGTTTCAATCGGCCCGCGATTCTGACCAGACGGGTGGGGCTACAATGTTCATATTTTACATGGACATTAAGGTTATAGTAATATAGTCTCTTTTGAAAAAAAAAGTTGAAAAAGTTTGCTGGAAGGCTTCCAAATAAAGGTTTTAAAATAAGCCTTATACACTAGGCATACAATCAACAAGTAACTATAGTTACTTGACACTTGTTGACGGTACAAGCAGAGTTAGTCGGGAAAGTGCGATACGTAAACAAAAAGCGGACATTTTACATTTTTCTTCTTTGTGGGGGGACGAGAAAAGGTGTCATTATACTCTCATAAAACAAATCAGAAACCGTCCCTGGCCTAGGCCCAGATGTAGAAAATTATTTATAATACAACAGTGTAGGTCTAAAGTTCCATTAGGCTATAGGACTAGATAAAATAAATACTTACAATACATGTTTGACAAGCCTAGCCAACCCTAGGCCAGCACAACCTTGTTCTGACACACTTCCCGCACAAATAACTAGTTTTGATTACTAAAAGCCTAATGCAGATAAACAATAGTATGATTGTCCACCTAGGCTATACAAAAATGTACGGAAATAATACACTTATTCATTTCTTTCAATGATGCAAAACTCCTGTCACTATATAAAAACAAAACAAAAACTGTGCAAATTTTCGATGTTCTTTTGATAATCATTTGATTTACATGGCTGTGGATGCAGTGAAAGGTATAAAATAACATTAGTTGTGCGCTTGTTGAAGCATGGGAAAGTTTCAATTGGATGTGAGTTGCCTAGACTTAACCAGTCCTTAAACCGTCGTTATACCATGGTTATACCACCTTTACCCAGGATGTACATGATTCCGGGTCTAGATATTCTACATCCTATTGTTTTTGCTAATACCATAGAAATTAAATCAACTTTAAAAAAATTATTATATTTTAACAAATAATTTTGCAATGGAACTTGAAAAAGTAATGAGATCACACACATAACAAATACTTGTAGAAATACAGCCAAACCTTATACACACTCAAAAGAAATGAGATCTAAAAAAAGGGCCAAGCTCATCTACCCTTCCACATTTGCGCATTCTTAATTCATAAACGTACAGTGTCCCATAACAGCATCCTCGAAAAGCTTGGCAAAATAAAATTTGCATGTTATTACGTTTAAATTAATTAGAAAAAAGAACTTGGATGAACAATTACATTTAAATTAATAATCGCAAAATCTATTTTGCCAAGCTTTTCGAGGATGCTGTTATGGGACACTGTACGTTTATGAATTAAGAATGCGCAAATGTGGAAGGGTAGATGAGCAATTGGCCCTTTTTTTAGATCTCATTTCTTTTGAGTGTGTAAGGTTTGGCTGTATTTCTACAAGTTTTTGTTATGTGTTTGTTATAATACAGTTGTACCATCTGTGGTTGTACATATCAAAGTAAAACTGACAAAAAAGCAGTATGCCTACTATTTCCAAATTACGTACACTTCTTATAGTATCAATATTTGTATTTTTCATAATGAACTTCATAATGCTTGCTTCACACTCGATTTCAATATCTTACTTTTTTAAATTTTATTTCTTAGCAATGATTCTATTAGTGAATGATAGCAATTGTTAGAGTTTGATAAAATGTGTCATATATAAATTACGTTAATTATTTTTTTATTATTCTGTGCCGAAAAGACAACCTTATGATGAAGAGGCAGAATATTGTTTTTAAAATTAATGAGTTTTTACTACAGTGATAAATTTTTCACGTGTTATTTTGTCTGTGTATTTTTCATAAAACTATGTTCTCTAAGTTTTGTATGGAAATATTTATCTACACATTGCAGGTGATAGTATTAGACGAGGACTCTTATGCCTTATCACCTGAAAAACTGTAAGTATCATATTAAAATCAACAATATTATAATACATAATAAAAAACTTTGACACAAATTAAACAAAAAAACTTACATTTTTAAATAATAAAACATAATAAAAACGATCGTGTCTGCTTTAAAATATGTGTATAGGTATGAAAGTGTGCCAGAGTGTCTATTATGTATTGCATTATTATTTATAAGTAATAATGTGACAAAAACGACGACGACGACGAAGACGACAAATTGCCGTCACTGCTGTGGTGTTAGATCCTGCGTTTGTGAATTCACTTGATCATCGTATTCAAGGTATTTACCATCTTGTAAGCATCGTTCATAACCTAAATAAGAAAGGCCATAATGTTAGTAACTACAAGTTTTTAGATACTGAGGATTAGCAAATAATACATCACTTTGATGTTAGTGCGATTTTGTTCAATCATGCTCTCTTTTCCCATGTGTTTAAAAGCCCACAAAAACAATAAACGAAACACATAAATATTATGATTATTGTGGAGAATGTGATATATTATATCTTCCTTTATAAGCTATTTCTGTACTTAATTTAAATTAAATAATTAAAACAATATTAAAGCTATTGCAAGATAAATATTTGTTGATTGGAAAAGAAAACGTCAAGTTCTGTCCGAAAGTTAGAAAATTTTCACTCGAACGCGAATAAGAACCCGAGACCTTCTTCCTTTGATCCATGAATAAAAACATAAACGATAAAAATATTTTCAAAGATTTCAATAAGATTAAAAATGAATCTCCATCAATCACTGGAACAACTTACTTTACTGAAGTTCCTCCGAGAGAGAGGGTCCAGTCCAGTAGTTTTAATCACCAACGGTACATTGGACTGACTCATGATAATGAGCATGCACTTCTTGAAGCTCGGCGAGGCTTCAAGCCAATCACTGCTGTACATAGACTCACACACAGCCTCATGCTGGAAATAGAAGGACATTTCCAATGGAGTTTTTCACGTCATAAAATGTTTTAACAATTAAATAAAGGCGATATGACTTCTTTCCCGCAATACAAACATTATTATTAATAATAATAACAATAATTATTATTATTATTATAATAATATGTATTATATATTATAATTATTATAATATATAATAATAATGATAATATATATATAATATAATATAATATATAATATATAATAATAATAATAATAATAATAATAATAATAATAATAATAATAATAAATGTTATTTTTATTATTATTATTAATTATTATTTTTATTATTATTATAAGTATTATTATTATTATTATTTTTATTATTATTATTATTATTATAATAATTATTATTATTATTATTGTTGTTGTTGTTTTTTATTATTAAACAAAACATTATTAATAACAAACTTCGAGATGATGCTCCGCGTTATTAATATCCTGCGTTATTGCGCACTTAACGTTTGTAGCCTACTGTAGACAGCATTGTCTCAAGATTTTGTGCGGCTCACAGTAGGTTGCGTAATAACACAGACGTGTAAAATAACTATTCATTCCATTAAAAATAATAACACTTTTTGATTTTCATTAATTTGAAATTATCTACATTCTTACCTAATTTGGTACCACCTATAGAGCTAAGGTTTAGAAGTATAACCCAAACTTACTTGATCTGCAATCAGCTGCGCCATGTTGTTCACAATGAGATATAGAATTGTGATTATTGTGGAGAACACTGTACTCAAGACTTTAAAATGTAGCTTTGCCCCATGAGACTGCCGGAAAAAAAGAAAAGCGTCCATGTAATAAACAATTTTACAATCACTTAAATAATAACTAACAATTTGCAAAATAGCTGCCCATGCGTTCTGTTTTTAAAAGATTATTGGAATACATCAAATATCACACATTTCGCTATATCGGCCTAATAACTTTTCGTGAAAGCCTGCTCAGTGCTCAGGGTGCAATGCATGCCCTTCTTCTTGTGTCTAATTAAATATATTGGACCATGGACAATTTGTAGAGGAATGTTCTAGAGGGATGTTTAAGAAGACTCGTTCCCTTGCATTCGCATCAACGACTGACACTTTCAGTCAGCATTGCCGGTCTCGATGGGTTTTGAACCCAGGACCTCCCGAAACAGAGTAGTGCGCTTAATACTCGAACCAACACTGTAGGTATGTGCCGGCATATGCCGGTGGAAGATTTGTAAAGTTTACTTCAAAGCCGTTTACAACTGTCTCACATAAAAGAGCGAAAAGAACTCAATGATATCAAATCATATTATTAAAATGCTTGTCAATGTTTCATTTTAGAGATAAAGTGATGTGGGAAAACAGGCAATAAACTTTGACACAACGTATTTAACAACACAACAACAACAACAAGAAATTTAACAGTTTTACTGTCGTTTATAATATCGAAGTTAATATATATTTTTTTAAATTTGCCTTGTCTTTACTATCTTTTCTTGTTTATAATTAGTTGATTTATTTTTTATTTAATATCCATTTTCAATTTGTATCCAATATTCATATTACCATTTCAAACTTCACTAACTTTTAGTTCATTGTTGTGTCTGCATTTATGTTATAAAGATTATTAAGTTGTCATTTGAAATCAGTTTTTTTTAACTAAATACGATAGACTTTTAAAATTTGAATTGGCATATTAATTAATAACATTATTTTTTAAGAAATAAACAATCAGTCAATTACTGTGGTTAACAGCAGAGCGGTAACTCCCAACGCCAACGTATTGTCAACCAATATTGCAATAAGGAACACCTTTAGTAGTTGCGTCCCCAAATGAACATACCTGAAATAATTGGATGAGTAATAATAATAATCAAATAATCTCATTACACTTAGAATTAGGTTGACATTAACTGATGTCAGGCTACGTACCTGATGAGTTTAACGTGAAGATCGATGTCTTCAACTAATACATCGCGCATTTTAATATTTATTTCCTCATGAGTGAAGTCATAACCCCTGCTACCATCCACTGCACGTACATATTGTTTTTTTGAGTTCACATTTACCACATTTATTTTATTTTTCGGGTAAACTTTATCTCGAGAATGTTGCTTTCTAGTAGCAGTAATTTCAGTCCTTGAAATAAGGCGACTTTCTTCGTACAATGGAGACAAGAGTGTAAGGTTTTCTAACATTCTGGTGTTTGTAGCAGGTTTAATATAGGTATTACCTTGCAATGTACGCTTATGTAAGACTTCATCCCTTTTGATTCCATTAAGGTCGACTTTCACATTCGATGGTCGTAACAAGGAAATATTATCTCCCCTTCTTGTCTTGAAAGGCCTGAACTGACTAGACCCTGTTACTTGGGAGCAGCTTTCGTAATAAATGACCACATTTGAGCAGTATGCAGCCCGATCTGATTCCTTTCGTTTTCTTATCTTTATTCTTTTAATTGAAATATTCCGGATGTGTTTTAGTTTTTTATTTAATATACAGAAGTTTGACCAAGGTAGAATAAACCCAAGCGATAATGTTGCCACCAATGTAAGTGTGATGAAGTTGAGAAAGAGAGATTGGAGCAATCGTAGGAAAAGGGTGATTTCAAATCCTGGATACGAAGTCGTTTCCCACGGGAACCACTCCCTGGAACAACATCATATTAATTAAGAACTAATTTTCATGGGAAACCTGTCCAGGAAAAATGTCTTTCTTAAGGTGCGGGGATCGAACCCTGAACCTTCTGAATATGTAGCGGAGCCTCTAGCCATCCAAGAACCAACGAGACAAAAAATATTTAAGTCTACATTTGAAAAAAAAAATGTAATACAAAACACAATGAGGGTAGTGGGAGCCAGTACATTGGACTTAATGATAATAAACATGTGTTATTGTACATAATTAAAAATGCTATACTACATTCAAATTTAATAAAACTTACCTAAAATAGAATCTGCGTTCAGGTAGTAAATGGAAAGCGTAATCGTAAGTTATTAATATTGCCATTGTGATGGTAAACGGTATAAGAATAAGTTTGATTATTTTATAACACATCAAACGTGTGCTATAAAACAGTTTCTTCTGATCTTTGTTGTCCAAGTGTTCTGGCCTAACCATCTTTGTGATCTCCAAACACACACTATGCAGTGTTGTTGGTTGGACGTAGGCGCTTATCATGCCCACTACTTGTAAACCTTCCAGAATAATGCCGTAAAAGTTCGCCAATACATCCATGGTGTTGCTTCTGTAGACATACATGGCCACCGGGAAAAATATAAATACGTGTATTGATGAAGAAATTATCAGGAATATCGGATTTATTTTACGAAATATTCTAAGGGCCAACCGGAGGGAGTAATGTTTGCAGAGCAGGTGTGCCAACCTAGGGCTGAAGTACTTCAGGTAGAAGTCAAGGTCGGGCTCTGCGTCGTCCTGCCAAAACCCTGCAACAATTGATGTGATATTTAATGTATTATTAATACATTGTTGTTGAAATGTTACTATTTCAAACTATACTTAATTATAATTCATTGTTGTGTATGCATTTATTTAATTAGATTTATTTAGTTGTTCACCTCTATAAATCAGTTTTTAACTGAATAATATAGACGTAAAATAAATACATACATACATGCATACATACATACATACATACATACATACATACATACATACATACATACATACATACATACATACTCATACATATACATACATAACATACATACATACATACATACATACATACATACATACATACATAATACACTACATACATACATACATACAATACATACATACATACATACATACATACATACTACATACATACATACATACATACATACATACATACATACATACATACATACATACATACATACATACATACATAAATGGATGCTCAAATATTTATAGATCATTATATTTCCATTCAGATCCTTGCTACACAAACGTTTAGGTAGGGTTTTTGAATTTTTATTGATCTGAATAATAGGGTTTTTCAATTTGACCCTATTTTTTATTTATTTTTCGAGGAATTTACAAAAAACATATTTTTCCAATGTCAATAGGACAAAAGGTGAATTTTTTGGAGAATTTTGAAAATACAAATGTGTAAAAAAGGCTAAAAATGGGAAAATTTTGCGTTTTCCCGTAAATTTTGTAACTCTATAGTTTTGCTATTATTTAAGTTACAAAACTTACAAAAAATGCCAAAAATTCATAAAAAAATTAAGTCTTAGGAATGTTTTCCAAATTTTTAATTTCTACTTAAAATGAAGCTTTTATTCAAAAGACAAAATTTCCAGAATTTTCCTTAAAAAAACGCAATTATACATTTTTTTAATTTTTGCTTAAAGTTAATTGATTTAGCAAAAAAAATAACTTGGGTCAGGAAGGAATATAGACATATGAATTAAGTCATAAGTTTCCGATTTTAATTAATTTATACCCATTTAGTCCCCTAAATAATTTTTAGAGGTTGAATTATGCTACATTTTAAAACGGACCGTGCCAGCCTCGTTTCCAAGGAAACCATTTACAATCATAGATCGGTATTTTAAATTCCAAATAGCGACCGAGTGGTTGGACACGATTCGACAACGGGGAACGTTTTTCACGAAACATTTTAGCCAGTGAGAAGAACAGCACAACAACTTGTCCTACATTCCTCAAATCTTGGTAAGAAAATATGGTTTTTGAAACTTAGATAATTTTTTGATTGGGTTTAATAGTTTTTCGTTATGAAGTTAAAATGCTTGAGACCTAGTAAAGATGTTATAAACAAAACTCTTACCTTGCCAATATAGATGACTTATGCAGATGTCAAATACATTTGTTATAATATCTTTCTGCTCCATCTTTTTAACTTTAGCACGACACATGGTGAATTATTAACCAAAGTTTATGTAGGTCTTGGTATAACTAAACCCATATATAAATGTATTTCTCCGATGAGTAAAATTTGTGCATTAAACGACTGAAGATATACTTTTCGCATGGACAAATTTAGCGGGTTGCGTTTTCAATTCTCTTATTTTAGTTTTGTTTGACAATAGTTTTAAATTTACGTTTATTTTATGATTTCAGAATAAATATAGAGCAGGTAAAAGTTGCCGTCCAAATATCAAATCATGATGAGATCCTTAAAATATGATATATTTAAAAGCAAACTCAATCCGAACCGCACATGACACGAATTGAAGGTTTTTATGAACTTCATAAACTTATTTTGTTGTAAGCTTTTAGCTATAGAAACTTAAATTCTTTTTTGACTATTTTATGTTTATAGCAGACGTATATAAAATCGTCCAAACGGCACGACGGCTTCACCGCTTGTGAGTAAACTTTTACACAAAACCGGCGGTCATTGTGTGAATATAGCAACGTGAAATATAAAACGATGACCTCATTCGACCCTAAGCGAGCACATATATAAAGAAATCAATGTTTGTAATGGGTAATGTCATAAATAAAATATAAGCTCCCGTCGTAATTTGATGTGAGATATCATAAAATATTAGGCCAAGGATAGTATTACCTACCTAAATATAAACAAACTCTGTTACCTTATCCTTTCATTACAGAGCTTTTATTTGTTATGTACTACTATCAAGTTATTTTCTGACGAGAAATGTGACATTTTCAAATATGGTAGATGAGAATAAAGACTTAGATTAGACGATTGCGTGATGGGTTTATCTCCAGATGTTAAAATACATACAAAGGAGGTCATGCGTACTGCTTTGAAAGGTCAGTGGATCGATATCCACCACATTATCCTTACTGAAGAGTTAATTCACACGTTTTCTTCAGTTAGTAAGTCACTTTAAAATACATGCTTTTTTTTAAAACATAACAGACACAATTTCATAAACATAACTGGTATATGACGATAGGGATGTTGGATTTTTCAAACATGCGTGCAAGTCTCGTCAATGGCTGCAGATGATCAGCCGAAATGTTGTATATTTTTTTAAATATTTTTAATTTTATGTCGAATGACTTTGTTTTGTGTTAATATAACTTTAAAAGAATATCCGAATGGTCTAAATGAATGTTGAACTTTAAAAGATATGGGACAGAATAGACGTAAATAAAATAATTATTGACATATGGCACATTGACAATTGATTTTATGATTGTATATTAAAGTTATGGTATTAAACCCATCTCTGGTTTGATTTCTTGATGAAAAAATAAAATGTTAAGTCTGAACGCTTGGAGCACCGCTGATGCAAGTTTAGTCGGATATTGATGATATTTAACATCTATTGTAGGCAAGTCCCCAGTCATTGGTCCACTGGCGTGTCAATTAGAAGCCATCTGGAATAGGTCACTTTGTATGTTAAAGTAAGTTGTAGCGATTTGTAGCCTTATTATTTTTCAAGATGGCTGTCAGGTTGCAGTTGAGCATATAAGCCATTAACACCAAATGATTACTTAATTCCCTTACACAAAATCTTCTAATTGTTACTGTTTGTGGATTCCCATGCTGCACAAGCTAAAACTATATCAAACAATCCAGAAAAAATACTTAATCACATTTAAAACATAATATCAACCATAATAAATTGAAGCGCCAAATCACCATCTTGAATAGGTCAATTTGGTACGCTCGCGCCTGTACGGACGTATTAGAGACTGGATATAACAAACTGTAAATATTAAATACCATTGGTTATGTCATGGCCTCGACTCTAATAATGCTGCTGCTGTGGTAAGATATTGACAGTCTAGACCCCGAGGGAATTAAATAGAGGGTGCAATGTATGCCCCTACCAGGTGTGTTGCCGATTGGACAATTATTGTGAAGGGATGTCCGAGGGCTGTTTAATAGGACTCACCTTGGGGAAAAACGCCAGTCAGGTTGGCCGGTCTCGACGGGATTCGAACCCGGAACCACTCGAAACGCGCTCGAGCCATCACTGTCGGTCTAAGCCCACAGGGAGGTTATTGCAAGACCTTTTAATATAATTATTTTTTGATCAACTTTTTAATTTGTGCAAAAACATGACTTAGCCAGCGTGTCCGAGACGCTGGTCTCACAGAGGTGATATAATGTGAATAAAGATCAACTCAGCTTAAGGGAAAGTGTGATTATCCCCACAGCAAAGTAAGGTTCGTACTGGACAGGCTACATTGCCAATAATGATGGCAGAGGAATTTTATTCTAAATTAATTTATGTACTTCTGGCCAAGAATAAGATAATGAATATACAACACAGATATAGCATACACATACACATTTATTGCAGATAATATACAAATAAACATATATTAAGAATGCAGATTATTTTATTCGGGTAAATAAACATTCTGGCCCAGTGGAGGATCCCGATATAACACGGAGAATCCTCAATATCACAATGCACCATGCAAGCCAATTTCTCTATGTAGTAAACACTTCCATGCCTACTAGATTAACTTAATTGGATGAGCGTAGCGAGCGTAGCGAGCGAAGCGAAGATTCCATTTCACTACACTGGAGAAAAAAAATCCGGAATGTTTTTTTTTTTCTTTCTTTTTTTTGTATTTTTGTCTGTCTGTTAACACGATTCCGGCTAAACCGATACTCCGATTGCGATGAAATTTTATGGATGCCTTCGAAATCTCTAAACTAAGAACTGCCACCTTTTTGAGCGCAATCGAAAAATTATTTCTCATGAAAATCGCAATTTTACGATTTTTTTCGATTTTTTAAAAATTTCTTCGACTTATAACTCCTACATGCTTTATCCGATTGTAATGATTTTTTCACAGAACCTTAATTTTAAGAATTAATATATTCGTGTAAAATTTGTTCGCAATCGAATAATTATTTCTTATGAAAATTTCAATATTACGATTTTTTCCATTTCTTAAATTACAATTAATTTAAAAAAATTAGGTTAATTTTTTATTTAATTTGATTCAATTTAAAAAAAAATTCAACAAAGTTCTGATTTTATCACAGAACAACAGAAAATCCGCATAACACATGGCAGCTCAATGCACCAATTACGCTCATCCAACAACGCGGCGGGACTTAAGCGTTTTCCTAATTATATGAATATAGAATATAATTTGCAAACCGATAAATAAGTTTTATCACTATTCTTGCGTTTCAACTTCTGCCCCGTTTTCGCCATACAAACCAGTCAAATATTGTATTTTACTTAGCTTCTATCTCTAAAACCTGTCTCTCAGGTAATATTACATTTCGCCTGCCCCTCTGTGTAATGTGTTAGATAATTCCAACTTTCACCAAGAGAGTTGTTGTCTTTAGGGATGGTAACTTCATGGTTACACTAAATAAACCATTACTGACTGGAGACATTGGAGGCGACGTTGGCAACATGCTCAATACGTCACAGTTACACTCTCATAAGAGTCTTGTTCATTCCTGCATCTTCCTGCATCCTACATCGAAGGTGAGTGACTTTATTACTCTATATTATGAAAGAAGATTTAGAATAAATACTTAAATATTTGTGCTACGCTTTTCTGTATTTTTAAGTAATAAAAAATTGAGATATAAAGTTGTTTTTATTTTTTATTATTTATTCATGAATTGGCCACATAAAACATATAATGCCATTTTACAGTGATGAAGAAGGGAAGAGGGGAAACCCGGCTCCGGCACGTAGCATACTCCTTTCGAAAAGTACCAAGGGTACCAACGGCTTTTCGTCCCATTCGAAAGGACGGTGTTACCTTGACAGTCATATAGGTTCCTCCACTAACCCGGACTACCGAGCAGACGTCGAGGAGAACGAAGCCGTTACACTAACTCTCAAACCAACCATCTGCTCTAGCCAGCGGTATACGTGTCTCGGGGCAGAGCGGTCACTCACTTTACGCCTGACCACGCCCGAATGTCGCTTTATTTCGGTTTTCGAGTAAGAACCGGTTAAACGACCGCGGATAAACCGCTGATTTAAAGTAACATCTACAATCAACATGTTGTTGATTTAAGCATTTTTTTTCATTTCAGTTTCATGTTGCGTTACGCTGTCACCACATTGCAGTAATTTAAAATAATTATTTTTCAACAATTGTACATTATAAATCTTTGAAAATTCTTTTTTTGAGGGGGTGTTTAAAAAACTTTGTAATAAGAATTATATTTATAAAAATACTGAACAACAATCAACAATTTTTTTCATATATATTAAACTCAAACGGTAAACTTGAGATGTGCTGTCGTCGTCGTCGTCGTCTTGTATCGTCTTAATAATAAAATTAATACAATTTCGATTGGTAATTTTGATAATTGCAGTTTGGCTCATTGACAAAGTATTAAATGTTTAAAGGGGCCTCGCTCTTATCCTATCACCAGTCAAGTGTACGAGCTATGTTTTCGAGCAAATAAAAATAATGTTATTATCATTTAAGAAAGTCATTTTTGTAAAGAGGCGTATCCTTTTGGAATACAATTACTTATGATATAAGAAGCCAGTTTGCTGAGCTTGGAATCGCACAATTTAAAAGTGAAATTAAAGCAATGATAATGCACCAAAGAGAAAAGAAATATTTTTTTTAGTATATATTTGTGGTTCATAGTCTTCATGTTTGTGTAACAGTTATTTTCTCTTCATGAGTTTTTTTTACATGATTTTGCTAAATCATTTTTGTTGTTTCATTATAATTGTTGTTGGTTGTGATATTATAATCAATGTATTTTCAATACAATGATATTTTTCTGCCTAGATTGCCTGGTTGCCGGCCACTGGTGGAGCTCGCAACTTGAGTTAGATGTCTTGTATTATTGCTGTGATCAGTTTTTGACTTATACAATTTCCAATAATTATATAATTATATGATATAATAAGAGCACTGCGAGGCTACTAGCCACGAACAACATCTAGGAGGCAATGTATTGGAGTCAAGATCGTGTGTACTATATTGTTATCAAGATTTTAACACAAGAATGCAGATTCGCGTTCGGTGGTTTCTTCCGCGAAAATTTGATTACTCCCTGATTTTTGAAAATCCTCATATTTGTTTGAATAGGATAGACTAATAAGTAAGTTTATTCTTTTCTTTTTTCTTTTTAAGAATTCTTTTCTTTCTATTTTTCCTTCTCAAGCACCCTTTTTCATTTTAGGTTCACTAATTAATTTAATTTCCTTTCCTTTTTGAATTTGTTACCAAAATTATTGTGTTTCAACAATTACTGTTCAAATATTAGAATCAAATATTTACTTATGTGTAGTTCATTGTTGTGTCTGCATCTTCGTTATTAGACTTTTTAATTTGTCCACCTTTGTAAATCAGTTTTTTAACTAAATAGGATAGACGTTAAATAAATAAATAAAAAATAATAAAATAAACAAATAATAACGCTAACAAAAGAGTAATTTATGGTACTGCATGTGCGGTTAGAGGTTTCGACAGTCGTATCAAATTCGGGTTCGTGCAATCAACTGCTTTGGTTTTCGGATCGGATCGGGAAGGGAACAGACGCTGTTCCCATACCGCATAAAACATATATTTTATATTTTATTTTACTTGTAAAAAATCTTACCTTGTGATTTTCTCCCAATTCATTATCTATTGCCTGTATTTTTATTGAATTGCATTTTGTATACGAATTGTATATTAAGAATAATCTTAGCAGGCACCTCCACCAAAACACTAAGAAATCCTGGCCCGGCACCTGCACCGAAACACTAAGAAATCCTGGCCCGGCACCTCCACCAAAACACTAAGAAATCCTGGCCCGGCACCTCCACCAAAACACTAAGAAATCCTGGCCCGGCACCTCCACCAAAACACTAAGAAATCCTGGCCCGGCACCTCCACCAAAACACTAAGAAATCCTGGCCCGGCACCTCACCAAAACACCAAGAAATCCTGGCCTGGCACCTCCACCATCTCCCTAAAATATTTTTTATTTCACGAAAATCGGGTGCCTTTTCTTGACAAATGGTTCGACCGCCAACTATTCGATTCGACCCGAAATTAAGCGTACCCACACACTAAAAGTAATTTGTAATCAATGTTATATTAGTAAGAGAATGCCCTCCGGTAAATTGATCTAATTGTAGTCAGTATACAGTGTTCAGATCTGTTTTGTTTAAAAGTCGGGTTGTTAGAAAAGTCACAATTAAATGGGGCTTGTTTTGCATCTCCGAACTTCATAGTCACCAAGAACAAACTGTACTATATAGTTACAGGACAATGTAAACTAACACCACATATGTCAATCCGAGGTTTAGTTAGGTTTTAACCATTAGACGAGATATGCGCACATCCGGACGGACGGACAGAAAAGTGATGCATATAGAAGCGCTTCGCTCCCTAATAGTCTTGACGAAATACTCGGTAGCTCAACTCGCACACTTTTGCAGTGTTGAAGACTTCCCAGTGCCCAGTGTGAATTCACTTCACCATCTCGTTCAAAGTATTCAACATTTTGTAAGCATCCTTCATTACCTATGAATAAAAAAGTCAAAGATTTTAGCAAATTGTGGTATTTATCATTAAGGCATCGCAAATATGATGCCAGAGTCGCTTTGATGGATGAGCTATTTTGATCCTTCTTTTTCAATAAAACCACAATTTATTGTTGCCATGCTTGACACAGATTTTATTAGTAAAATAACTTTTTAAAAAAAAGCCTAAAAAAGTTTGAATGAATGTTAAATCTGTTTTGCATAACTTGTAGTGAATATGTTCTTATATTCTTGTGTATTTTTAAGTAAACCATATTCTGTTTTAATACAAATTATTTAAAGGGGTATTTAACTGCTAAACTCAAAAAATATATTTCATTCAGGCTAACTAGTAATGAATTAAGCAATTACCAGAAAAATTATTGGGGCCACCATGACCTCCCAAAAAATTGTCAAACATGACATTTTTCGAGCTAGGTCACATCGGCAAAATTCTCCCATAAGAAATAACATGGGGACGATCTTTATGCCCTGTGACCTTGGAGGATTTTAATCCAAAAAAATATTGGCCATTATTGACGTACTCGACAGCCTTTTCTGTAAATTCTCTATATTTTGTTTTGTAATTTGGGCAAGTAGTTCGGTCAAAATATGCTGATTACCAAGATGGGGTGTGATTTTGGAATGCATATTTTTGCGTGTTTGAGGGTATATTTAAGCACAGTTTCAAGATACGATGTTATAAAGGGGCATTTAAGATTGGTACTATGCTCTAGTATCTATGTGGACCAAAAAAGAAGCAGGTTAAAGCCGATTTAGGAAATTTTCCAAAACATCAATTTTCGCCAATTTCTGGATCAAAAAAATTAAAAAATTCGGGTTAAATCACAGTAACAAGATGAAAAAATTTAAACGGTCATTTAAGTGTAGTATTGTGCTATAGATCACGTGGTAAAAAATAATTTTTGGGGTTTTTAGCCCCTTTAAGAAGGCATACAATAAATACAACTCAGTAACATAAATATGTAAAATAATCAATAATAAATATATTTTTTTATAAAATAATGATCCGACAATACTGTACAATAATATTCAGTTCATGACAAAATGTGAAATGTAGCGAATCAAAAATAAGTTAAGGACAAAACAGAATAGAAAAAGAAAAAGAAAAAGAAAAAGAAAGAAAAAGAAAAAGAAAAAGAAAAAGAAAAAGAAAAAGAAGAACCATAACTAAAAATTAAATCCAAAAGAAAACATTAATTAATTGACAATCTTTCTTAAATGAATAATTGGATTTTCACAAATAGCATCGCAAATGCATCGCGCTGGATTCGGACAATAATAAAATTTCCAGTAAAAAATCATTGTATAAAATCTTAATTTTCCTGAACAAATGTTGAAAACCGTTAACATGAAATATTCATGGCGATATCGTATAATAATTATTGGATGAGCGTAGCGAGCGTAGCGAGCGAAGCGAAGATTCCATTCTACTACACTGGAGAAAAAAATCCGGAATGTTTTTTTTTTTTTCTTTTTTTTTCTTTTTTTTTTTTTTTGTATTTTTGTCTGTTTGTCCGCACGATTCCGGCTAAACCGATACTCCGATTGAGATGAAATTTTATGGAGGCCTTTGAAATCTCTGAACTTAGAACTGCCACGTTTTTGAGCGCAATCGGAAAATTATTTCTCATGAAAATCACAATTTTACGATTTTTTTCGATTTTTTTAAAATTTCTTTGACTTATAACACCTACATGCTTTATCCGATTTTAATGATTTTTGCACAGAACCTTTATTTTATGAATTTAGATATTCTTGTGAAATTTGAGCGCAATTGAAAAAATATTTATCATAAAAATCGAAATTTTACGGGTATTTTCTTTTTTTAAACAATTCTTTGACTTATAACACCTACATGCTTTATCCGATTGTAATGATTTTTTCGCAGAACCTTAATTTTATGAATTTATATATTAGTGTTAAATTTGAGCGCAATCTAGAAATTATTTCTTATGAAAACCACAATTTTACGATTTTTTTTAACAATTATTATTAATAAATAAAAAAATTAAAGTTAATTTTTAATTTAATTTAATTTAATTTAATTAAATTTAAAAAAAAATCAACTTAGTAATGATTTTTCCACAGAACAACAGAAAATTCGCATTACACATGGCAGCTCAATGCACCAATTACGCTCATCCAACAACGCGGCGGGACTTAAGCGTTTTCCTAGTGTTAAAGAAGTCAATTGTTAACGACGATTATTCAGTACCCTAAAACAAGATGCGCTCGTCCAGTGAACGGATATCAAACAACCCAGGTAGGAAATATCATAGTAATCATCTTTTAATGTGAGCGAAGCGGACGGAGTGATCTTCATTCGACTTAAACGGCCCTTATTGTTTTTCTGCGTGCGTGTGTAAGTGTGTGTGTGTACGTTGAAAATCAGCCGAATCGCTGAACAGATTGCGCTGAAATTTTAAACACATCCGGTACGAGTTTATTGAGAACTGCTCACTAAATCAGCAAGATTTATTGCGATTTAAACCTACAAGAAATAATAAACTGAAAAATAGCTTCCAATGTTTAGAAATTATTTTAACGACAATGTTTTAGATTTTGAAAAGATGTTTTTTGTTTGTTATTCGCCTGGCCGTGAAATGCCGTGCCCATGCAAGGTCTGTCGAATGTTGCACGTCAAGGTACCCCCAAATTCCGCTCGTAGATTGAGTAAACCTTGCAATATTTTCACGTATTTCGTACTGGCTATGTTAACCATAGTAGGCCCTATTGCCACAGAGGATGGATTACACTGCGTTATATGCATTTCAAAACATGTTTAATTATTTTTGAAATACAATCTAGAAATTACAAAATCTTTCCCGACCAGGGGATTGAACCACTTCTTTCACATTTCGGCTACAAGGGCGCCTTTGCCAACTAGACTAGGGAAACGCCAAAGTCGTAGTTAGACGAGTGAGCGAGTCATGTGGTGAGTACCCGGGAACATTTGCATTTAAGTTTGATAATTATTTTCGTATAAATAATTGTTTTTTAAAGTTAAGTTGGTATACGGGGACGGGCGCGTCAACTGTTAGGTCATAATGCGCCTCTCTAGCCTATGATAGGCTAGGTAGGCCTAAGGTAGGGGGAAGAAAAGTAATGTAACCGGGTACTCAACACATGGCTCACTCACTCGTTTAACAACGACTTTGGCGTTTCCCTAGTATATTTATTATATTTAAACGAGTGAGCGTAGCGAACGGAGTGATCTCCATTCGAACTAAACGGCCCTTATTGTTTTTCTGCGTGCGTGCGTGTGTGTGTGTGTGTGTGTGTGTGTGTGTGTGTGTGTGTGTGTGTGTGTGTGTTCGTTGAAAATCAGCCGAATCGCTGAACAGATTGCGCTGAAATTTTAAACAGACATCCGATACGAGTTTATTGAGAACTGCTAACAAAATCAGCAAGATCCATTGCAATTTAAACCTACAAGAAATAATAAACTGAAAAATAGACTTCCAATGTTTAGAAATTATTTTAACGACAATGTTTTAAATTTTGAAAATATATTTTTTGTTTGTTATTCGCCTGGCCGTGAAATGCCGTGCCCATGCAAGGTCTGTCGAATGTTGCACGTCAAGGTACCCCAAAATTTCGCTCGCAGATTGAGTAAACCTTGCAATATTTTCAGGTATTTCGTACTGGCTATGTTTACTATAGTAGGCCCTATTGCCACAGATGATGGACTACACTGCGTTATATGCATTTCAAAACATGTTTAATTATTTTTGAAATACAATCTAGAAATTACAAAATCTTTCTCGACCAGGGGATTGAACCCACTTTTTTCACATTTCGGCTACAAGGGCGCCTTAGCCAACTAGACTAGGGAAACGCGAAAGTCTTAGTTAGAAGAGTGAGCGAGTCATGTGGTGAGTACCCGGGAACATTTGCATTTAAGTTTGATAAATATATTCGTATAAATAAAAGTTTTAAAGTTTAGTTGGTATACGGGGACGGGCGCGTCAACTGTAAGTTCATAATGCGCCTCTCTAGCCTATGATAGGCTAGGTAGGTCTAAGGTAGGGGGAAGAAAAGTAATGTAACCAGGTACTCAACACATGGCTCACTCACTCGTTTAACAACGACTTTGGCGTTTTCCTAGTTAATATGAAGACACATATATTTTAGTAAATTTTGCACGCTTAAACAATGATGAAAAACAGTTGTTTTCTAAATATTGGTCGAACCAAATCAACTCAAATGCTAAAAGTGATAAAACTGAAATAAAATAACATCTTTCATCTCAAAGTTAATAATCTGTTCATGTAATATTTATAATTAATTGCTATTAGCACTTTAACTCAAGGTCATTGATTTCAATTTGCTTTTACATAGAGCGGTTCCTTACTGAGAAAATTTACTTCTTATATCACATCAAACAGATTTACAAAAAGACCCATCTCAATAATCAAAATTACTTTCTACATTATTATAATTTGAATCTAAGACTTGCATTGGAACTTGATACATAAGAATAAAATTTCAATCGCGACCCGGTAGCCCTGTAGTTAATATAATCCATAGTGTTTAAGATTAGAAGGCATATTATTTTTTGCATTGTGAGGGCTGTGGCCTCATATCATAGTTGTTATTTAATATGTTTCTGGTTGTCACAAACAACATGGAAGTGTGAAAGGAGTGTGCTAGTTTGAACTAGAAAAGAAATTTAAATATAGAATATTCAATAGAGTCCACATTAAGTAAGCCTATACCAGATTATTCACATTGTATTAACAAGACAAGATAATATTTTATAAGTAAGCCTACGTCATTCACAAACGCTTCTTACATTTTTGAAGTTCTTGCGGGAAAGAGGGTCAATACCATCAGATTTAATCTGCAACGGGACGTTAGCTCTGCTCATGATAATAAGCATGGACTTCTTGAAGCTCGGCGAGGCTTCAAGCCAATCACTGCTGTACATAGATTCACATACCGCCTCGTGCTGAAAAAATATGAAATATTATAAATGTTTTTTAATTAACAACACAAAATACCAACAAATAAATTTATTGCTTATACTGCTTAAAAAACGCAAATCTAGGTGCCCGTTGGGGCGTCGCAGCCAAGCCGTGGCGCGCTACACACTCAAGCACCTTATACAGCAAGCAGAGTTAGGGTTATTTCGAGGTGTTACCCAGCCGTCATGAAACGAGATGTGAACTTTAAAACTAACAAAATCGCGGGGATTTAGGTACCTAACAACACATGCCAAATTTGGTTGGGGTACGACTACGAGCATTCCTTCTTGGTGAAAAAATATCTTGAAACATGCTCAAAATCACTTAAAGGATGTTAGCTACTGCTTCTACTGCTACGGTCTAATTCGTCAGTTTCAATTGACCCGCGATTCTGACCAAACGGGTGGAGCTACAACATTCATATTTTACATGTACATTAAGGTTTTAGTGATATAGTGTCTTTTGAAAGAAAAAGTTGAACAAGTTTGCTAAAAGGCTTCCAAATAAAGACTTTTATATAAGCCTTTTACAAGAATATAATCAACAAGTAACTATAGATACTTGACAATGATCACCTACATTGTTTACAAAAAACAAGTCTTTGGACCACTAGATATTTTAAATTCTTTTGTTTATTGGTGGTACCATATTTTTCCATCGACTTTGATAAAATTATTATATTTTAACAAATAATTTTGTTGTGGCACTTGAAAAAGTAATAAGACTCCACATATAACCAAAAAACTTGTAAAAAACAGCCAAACCTTACACAATCAAAAGCAATGAGATCTAAAAGAAATGCCAAGCTTATGTACCCTTCCACATTTTCGCAATCTTGATACATAAATTCACTTTGCCCTGTGACTGTATCCTTGCAAAGCTTGGCAAAATAAATTTGCACAAACTATTACATTTAAAAAAAATAGTTGGGTCTTCTCAAATAAAATGACCCTTGTGCTGTCCCACCTTAATATTATTTTTTTTTAGATCAAGATATTGATTTGCATAAATTTTGGTTGTACATTTTCAGAATACTTATAGTTTTATTAGCTCCATGAATTTTTGCACTTCTATCTTGTAAGGTTGACCTTTAATTCAATGTCGGGTATTGCAAATGTGTTAAAACCCATGTCCCTATCCTCAAAACCAGAAGTGTTTTTGTAAAATGTTGACTTTAAGACTAAAATTTATTTAGTCTCTAGATTGGAATTAATGCAGAAATAACAGTTAATAACTGTGTGTAGTGACTTTTTTAACAATTTACATTTTCAAACAATAACTAGTGGAAAGTGTTTGTCCCTAATGTGGCAATCATAATAATGTCATGACTGTTACCATTGTAAAAGAGTTTAAATAATTTTTCAAGAAGGCAGTGGATCAATCTAGAAGAAGAAGAAGAACAGCTCCTGACATGGCATCATGGAAGTTTGGTTTGTTTTGACATGAGAACTCTTTAAAATTGAAAAGTGTCATGAATGTTACCAAGATAAAACAATTTAATTTGTATTTAATATTTTATTTAACAATTGAGTTAAGTTACAATCAAGTTCCAGCTCATAGCAAACATAACCCTACTTTTTCAAATGGGATTGTTAACAGCTAATGAATTAATGAAGTTGAAATGTCATGCATGTTACTTGTCAGGTATGTTACTTTCAAAAAGTAACATTACCAAGGGCATCGTGGATTACTGCATTAATTTCCTGCAACTGTAGATGTGTTTTGAAGGGAGAGGTTGTAATTCATTGCCATACTCAAAAGTAACAAAACACTTGTTTTTATTGATTTTCAGTGATCACTTGTCAAGAATGTTACTTTTTGTCAAGACCGTTACCCGTAGTGTCTCTTTACTTTAAACTCAACACAAACTTGTTGGATTAGATGGATTTTATCTTTAGGTTGACTGATTTGTACACTAACAAGCAACATGATCTTAGAAAAAAATTATTACTGTTAGAAAAGTAACTTTTTTGTCAAGACTGTTACCGGTACTTTTTGTCAACACCGTTACCCGAGCTAATTATTAAATTAAGTCTTATTTAAAGTTTAAAATAACTGAATCACATTTTTAATCTTATTTATAATATTAATACTTCATTGCTAACAGTGATCTTGATAAAATTTGATTTGCCATTTGTCCATTATTAGTAAGTTAATTACCAGGTTTTGAAATTTGAGTAACATTCTTGACATTTTGGTATTATAAAAAGTGATTAAAATAAAAATGTATATTTTATTGAATGTATTAGTTTTGTGTGATAATGTAACTAAAACTATTGTGCACATGAATATAGATTTAATAAATAACTTCTTACATCAATTGTCACTTTTATGTCCGGTAACAGTCATGACATTTTCGTACACTTGGATTGATGAAAATGCTTGTATGTAAAAAATTTTGTTTTTTAGATAAACCCTTTTAGGGCTGTAAGAACAAATTATTGGATAATGTATTGTTAAAGGAGGCATCCAATTTTATGTTATAATTTTTTCTTGCAAGCATTTTTTTCAATATGGTCATTACGTTTGAGAATGACCCAGTTACAAATAAAATTTTGCCACGCTTTGCAAGGATCCAGTCACAGGGCAAAGTGAAATTTATGAATTAGGATTGCGAAAATGTAGGATGGTACATATGCTTGGCGTTTTTTTTAGATCTCATTGCTTTTGATTGTGTAAGGTTTGGCTGTTTTTTTACAAGTTATTTTTTTATATGTGGGTCATGTTTTCAATAGCTTCTATTTATCTCTTCGCTGCGAAATCTATTCAATGGTGATTGTTAATTTTTTAAGGAAGTGGTTGAACATTAGTTAAAATTAAACAAATTGAGAGTTAAAGTTGTTCCATTAACATGTAATAATCCTGTCAAATAAGATCTTATATTGACGTTTAGAGGAAAAAATTGCGATGTCGCTGAATTTTTGCAGAGACCTTCCTTATATAATACTTATCAACATACTAAAACTCCTTTACAATCGGACTGGAGCTTCGGCCGCAATATTGGAAAATGGCGGCCAAAACGTGTTTGTTATCGAATAACTCCAAATTGGTTGAAGATAGACAAAATGTCTCAATGTCAAAAATATTCCACATTCCATTCCCTACAAAAAGGAATCTTCTAAAGTTTTGGTAGGGGCAAAGGTTACGTCACAAAATCACGGTTTATATGTTGCTTATTGGAGTACCAGCTAATTTCCTAATTTTCACGCCCAGCATAAAACAATGCCCGGTAAATCCGTAAAAAATCGATTTAAATACAAAAGAACTTTTGTACGGGGTTCATGAAAGCTTCCATTAGTATTCTAAAAAGTCAGGTCTTCGAAATCGGATTTTGCATTTACCCGGAATTTGGGTTTTTCCATTGTTGGCATTTCCAAAAAAATTCCATATTTGACTGTCCATTATTAAGTGCTATATAGCATATTATAGCATTGGAGGAAAAATTCTCTCTACGCACATTGAAATGACTTAAATAATGATCCGATTACAACCAAAGTTTAAATCCAATATGGCTGCTAATTCCTTATATCCACAACATCAAAGTGAATGTTGTAACAAAAAGAGTGTAAAAACAGCATGAAAACAGTATTCATATTGTGGATATAATGAATTAGCAGCCATATTGGATTTAAACATTGGTTTTAATCGGATCATTATTAAAGTAATTTCAATGTGCGTAGAAAGAATTTTTCCTCCAATGCTATTTAGTGCTTAATAATGGACAGTCAAATATGGCATTTTTTAGGAAATGCCAACAACGGAAAAACCCAAATTCCGGGTAAATGCAAAATCCGATTTCGCAGACCTGATTTTTTAAAATACTAATGGAAGCTTTCATAAACACCGTACAAAAGTTCTTTTGTATTTAAATCGATTTTTTACGGATTTACCGGGCATTGTTTTATGCTGGGCGTGAAAATTAGGAAATTAGCTGGTACTCCAATAAGCAACATATAAACCGTGATTTTGTGACGTAACCTTTGCCCCTACCAAAACTATAGAAGACTCCTTTTATGTAGGGAATGAAATGGGGAATATTTTTGTCAGTTAAACATTTTGTCATTTCCTACCAATTTGGAGTTATTCGATAACAAACACCTTTTGGCCACCATTTTCCAATATGGCGGCTGAAGCTCCAGTCCGATTGTAGTGGAGTTTAAGTATGTTGATAAGTATTATATAAGGAAGGTCTCTGCAAAAATACAGTGACATCGCAATTATTTCCTCCAAAAATTCTTATTTGACAGGATTATAAAGGATGAATGGTTAATTTTACAACTCTTCGCAATACTCACTACATAATTTTATTTGTGTGTTTGCAGTCCAATAATGTTTACTGGTTTGGCTTCAATATTCCAAATTTTAGGCCTTTTATTTAATATTTATACATTTTCAAACTATCCTTTTCCCAAACTTTTCAACACTTTTGGGATGTATGATCTGTGATATTGTTTAAGGAAAAGTATGTTTTTGATATATTGTGATGTCTGCTGAACTGTTATAGACTATGATATAAAATGTCATCATAAAATTATTACAAATCTGATTTTATTCTTGGTCCATATAATAACATAATGTAGTCTTAAATAGGATACTATCTGGTTAGAATCTAACATAAGTATTTTAGAAATTTTAGAATCTAACAGATTACTATAGACTCCTATAATTTAAATTGATTGTGACTTTATTTGTTGGTTTTCATAATTTTGTATCCAAATTGACAGAAAAAAACAACTTTGCCCGATCTATAAAATTGAAGTTTAAAATAATACCATACTTACTTGATCTGCAATCAGCTGTGCCATGTTGTTCACAATCAGAAAAACAGATGTGACTACCACAGAGAACAACGCACTATAGATTTGAAATTCTTTATTTCCATCGGCCTATGGAAAACAAAAGAAAATGCATATAAATATACTTTTTATATACAACAATCTTTAAGCAGAAATTAATTACGATTGACAATTTGTTAATTACTGCTATGCATATGATTGTTGAAACAATTTAATAATATTGGGTAAATTTCCATAGAAGGGTGTATAAAGTGTTGTGGCAGACTGTGGCAGACGCAGTACAGCACAGCACACACCCGAGCAGACGGCAGGTATGGCGGGAAAACCCTTTACTTCCAGAATGCTTTGCATGCGTGCTTAAGAAGGCTCTAATTATTCTGAATTAGATGGTTAATAATTATACTTTTAAAATATACCACGCATACATTTTTTTTTTAATTCAGCCATACACATTCAAAAGCAATGAGATGCTTAAGAAGGGCCAAGGTCATCATCCCTTCTACATTTGCGAAGTCTTAAACGTTTACTTCCCGTAACTATATCCTTGAAAATCTTGTAAAAATAGAGTTTGCAACTATTAATTGAAACGAACTAGTTATGCACAATAGAATTATTTGCCAAGAACCAATTAACGATATAATGTAAAATATCCCGTGCCCCAAAGACTTGCTTTTTGTGCTCATTGTGTTGATAGCCCAGGAATTAAAAGGGATTTCAGTCCAAATAACAGTGACAATGTAAGTAGCGCTGTAAAATTTAATCATTATTACATAAGTATTATACAGGACATTATACACAGTATTGGTGCGCCGTTAGTAGATGCGAGGAATGCTGAGAATTTGAGAACTGACGCTAGGCCTACAGTACTTAAGGGATAATAAATATAGATAATAATGACGACATAAATAAAAATATACTTTCAGATTTTCAAGTGATAACACTGAGCAAACTTCGACGCACCACACTTAAAATGCCAAACAAGAAAGGGACGGAAGAGGGGATATCAACATTATTATTGAAAAAAACTTGACGTAGAGGGAGGCATGCTCTGTTGAGCACAATAAACCCGTCAATTTGGTTTGGTAATGTATCAAAAGAATGGCTAGTTGCAGAGGTTATCCCCATTGGTGAAATTCTTAAGGCAAAAAACCCGGAAGATTTCCGCCCAATTAATATGCTCCCTACTTACGAGAAAGTGCTTGTAAAAGTAATACATGAGCAGCTGTTAAGCTTTTTTGATAAACAAGGTATTTTGTACGAGCACCAATCCTGGATCTAGAAATGGTCATTCTTGCGAGACAGCATTACAATTGGTCATTGATAATTGGATGCAAGATTTGGATGATAGCAAAGTCACTGTTGCTGTCTTCCTAGACATTTAAAAGAGAATTTGAAACGATTGATAGACAGATATTTGGATGAGCGTAGCGAAGATTCCATTCTACTTTACTGGAGAAAAAAATCCGGAATGTTTTTTTTTCTTTAATTCTTTCTTTCTTTTTTTTGTATTTTTGTGTGTCAGTGAACACGATTCCGGCTAAACCAATACTCCTATTGGGATGAAATTCAATAGAGACCTTCGAAATCTCTGAACTTAGAACTGCACCGTACGAAAAATCAATCAAAGGTTATTTCTCTTGAAAATCGCAATTTTACGATTTTTTTCGTTTTCTTTATTGTTTTTGTTTGTATTTTTGTGTGTTTGTTAACACGATTCCGGCTAAACCGACACTCCAATTGCGATGAAATTTTCTGGAGATCTTTCAAATCTTTTAACTTAGAACAGACACCTTTTTGAGCGAAATCAGAAAATTATTTTTCATGAAAATCGCAATTTTACGATTTTTTTTTCGTTTTTCTTGTTTTTTCTGCTTGTATTTTTGTGTGTTTGTTAACACGTTTCCGGCTAAACCGATACCACAATTGCCATGAAATTTTCTGGAGACCTTTGAAATCTTTAAACTTAGACCTGCCACGTTTTTGGGTACAATCAAAGAAATATTTCTTATGAATATCGTACTCAAACGATTTTTTCCGATTTTTAGTGCGATATTTTCGTGACATTTGGGCTGATTCTGACAAAACGGGTGGGGCTACACAGTTATTTCACATGGACATTAAACTGTAATAGTGATGTTGCCTTTTGAAAGAAAAAGTTGTACAAGTTAGCCATAATCCATAGAAATGAAGGTGTTAATATGATAGAAACTTGACAACAATCACCTCCAATGCATTCAAAAAGCACTTGCAAAGGAAAAGTGGTCCTACATAAACTAAAAACTTTCAAAAAGCTCATCCATCAACGAGGCGGGACTAAAGCGTTTTCGTAGTACTAAATAAGTTGTACCAGTATGGAGCAAGGGGTAAGGCATTGGAGTGGTTGGAATGCTATTTAACCGATAGGAAGAAAATAACTAAATTCCAAAATAAAGTGTCAGGGGAATTATTATGTGAGCATGGTGTCCCTCAGGGATCCGTGTTGGGGCCGTTATTGTTCATTACCTATGTCAATAATATATTCAGTATTAATGATGATAAAATCATTTTTATAGACTGGTTTGCAGACGACTCGCTGTGACCATGTTCAGGACCACGTGTTCAAAAGGTTTGTGATGCAATTATTAGAGTTTAAGTTAAATTATCTGAATGGCTTAAGCTAAATAAATTTAAATTAAATCTAAGTAAAACCAAATGTATGTTGTTAACCTCATCAATGAAAAGCAGAGACAAAGTGATGCAGAGTTTTAATGAAAACTTGATAAATGTTGATGAAAATTTACTTTTTGTTAGTGAAATAAAATATTTTGGTATAATTATTGTTCAGTACTTAAAACACAAGCATGTTGAATATCAAGGAAAGAAGTTGAGGAGGAAAATAGGTTTTCTAAGGAGAATTGGGAAACTTTCTGCGAGAACTAGAAAATAGTTTTTAATGCAATAATGCCACATTTTAACTATTGGAATACATTGTTTTAGGGTATTCCTCTTCAAGATTTAGCTATGTTACAAAAGATGCAAAATAAAGGGATGCGAATATTACACTAGGAAAACGCTTAAGTCCCGCCGCGTTGTTGGATGAGCGTAATTGGTGCATTGAGTTGCCATGTGTTATGCGGATTTTCTGTTGTTTTGTGAAAAAATCATTACTTTTTTTTTTAAATTAAATTAAATTTAATAAAAAATTAACTGAAATTTTAAATTTAAATAATCGCAATTTAAAAAGAGGAAAAATCTTAATATTGAAATTTTCATAAAAAATAATTAATCGATTGCGCACATATTTTACACGAATATATTAATTTATAAAATTAAGGTTCTGTGAAAAAATCATTACAATAGGGTTAAGCATGTAGGTGTTATAAGTCAAATAATTATTTTAAAAAAGAAAAAAAATGTAAAATTTTGATTTTCATGAGAAATAGTTTTTTGATTGCGCTCAAATTTCACAGGAATACATAAATTCATAAAATTAAGGTTCTGTGAAAAAATCATTAAAATCGGACAAAGCATGTAGGTGTTATAAGCCGAAGAGATTTTTTTTAAATCGAAAAAAATCGTAAAATTGCGATTTTGATGAGAAATAATTTTTCGATTGCGCTCAAAAACGTGGCAGCTTTTCGTTCAGAGATTTCGAAGGCCTCCATAACATTTCATCGCAATTGGAGTATCGGTTTAGCCGGAATCGTGTTAACAGACACACAAAAATACAGAAAAAAAAAACATTCCGGATTTTTTTCTCCAGTGTAGTGAAATGGAATATTCGCTTCGCTCGCTACGCTCATCCAAAAATGTGACAAATACACTTCAGTGAGAGGCATGTTGGCCAGACTAGATATGTTATCAGTTAATCAACTTATTCATTTTAATGTATTAAAATTAATTGTTCACAAGTTAAACAAGGGTATGTTACCTGGCTATTTTAGTAAGAATATTAAGTATGTGTCATACTCAGTTAAGTATAATATGAGAAACTGTAATGATATAGAGGTTAGGAGGTGCAATAAAAGTAGTACACTAAACAATGTTTTGTATAGTGGAGTTACGGTCTACAATGGGCTTACTAAAAGTCTAAACAATGAGGTGTGTTGGCATAAGTTTGAAACCCAATGTAGGGAATTTGTTCTAAAAGAGATTTGGTAGACTATCCTTGCCTCTATTGTTCATTTTATCATGTTGTTAAACCTACCTGGTTGTATATTTTATCTTGTATTGTTTCATATTACTGTACAGTGTACATGTGTATGTAATAGCAGTTATATTGCTAAATAAATCAATTACTAACTTACTTACTGAGATTGAATTAAACATCGTACAATTATGTAAACGTAATTTTTTTGTTATTGTTATTGCACCAATTGAAATATATTGTGAACAGTTCATAGTTGTTGATATGTGCATAGTATTTATTAATGAAATATTCCGTTTCTAGATTCGCCCTTTCAGGTCTTATTGATGAAAGCGAAAAGTAAACTGACGTCTTTAAATTCACTAATAAATGGCTTTGAATAATAATTAGCGAATGCAATACAAATATTATTTAAGTTTAACATAATCTCTTTAATAATTACCTTTGTAAAGATCAGAGCGGTAACTCCCAACACCAATGTATTGTCAACCAATAAGATAATCAGGAACCCCTTCGTTAGTTTAGTCAGTATTTCAATAAACCTGTAATCATTAGATGAGTCATACTATCATTGCAATAATCTTCTCAAACATAATGTTGGATTGACATACATTATGTTACAAACCTAATCAGTTTATTGTGAAGATCAATGTCTTCAACTAAAACATTGCACATTTCCATATTAAGCTCTTGAAGAGTTATTTTTCCATGGTTTTGCAGCCTGTTACCATCCACCACATTGTTGTCTTTTTGGGGGATAACATGTTCTCTATTATATTTCTCTTTATGTTCTGTACAGGTAGAATGTTGCCATCTGGCTCCAGTTATTTCAGTCCTCGAAGATAGGCCACCGTCTCCATACAGCGGAGACAAGAGCGCCAGGTTATCAACCCCTCTGGTGTTAGTGGCAGCAGCTAGTGTGATACTGTCGCCTTGTGAAACTCCCTTATATAGGTCATCCTGTTCGGTCAGGTAATGGTCGACTTACTCATTCAATGGCCGCAACAAGGCTAAATTATTTACCCTTCTTGCCTTTAAAGCTTTGAACTGATCAGTCGCGGTGACTTGGTGGCTGTTCTCGTAATTAACTGCCACAACTGAGCCAGCTAGAACACTAGCCGATTCCTTGAGCTTTCTTATCTTGATCCTTACAATTGAAATACTTCGAATATGTTTGAGTTTATTATTAAGTATGCAGAAATTTGACCAAGGCAGGAGTAGCCCTACAGATAATATTGCCACCAATGTAAATGCAATGAAAAAGATACCAAAAGTATGAATCAATCGCACAAACAGAGTTATTTCATAACCGGGATACGAAGACGTGTCCCACGGGAACCACTCCCTGGAATACCAAAGATTACAAGAATATTAATAATGCCACATTTAGAACATATCGAACATTTTTTAATTTAACAGCTAAGATACTGGCCGTTAATATAATTTAAAAGATTTAACTTCGATGTGTAATTTTTGTCTGCAATTCTTTTGGTATATTTTCAAAATGTCTTTGACGGCGAGGTTTCCTGAACAGTGCACATATAAAAGCTCAATTAAACTACTTGTTATCTTGATGTATTTATTTTTGTATATAATGTTATTTCGTGGCAAGGGTAGCATAAACACACACAAATCTTATTTGATATCAAAGATTTTATCATTGCACTTAGTATTAATAACTTCTAATTTTTAATCTTTGCTAAGAATGTTGTAACTGTATCATTATGATTGAAATATTATTGAGCGAGCGTCTTCACTTGACTCTTATGGCTCGAATGTCTGCTTTTTTTTTGTTTCTGCTTCGGTACAGGTCGCACCGTTTTTCTGATCGACCTGAAATTTGGCACACATGTTCATACCACCTATGCGGGTTACTGTATAGATTTTGAACAAAATCCGATCGTTGGTTAAAAAAAAATACAAATAAAAATGTTTTGATCGATATAAAATTTTGCAGGGTCAATAAGTACAACATTCTCTACTATTTTACACATTTTCAGCCAAATCGGTCAAAACCTCAAAGACTTATTGGCATGTAACATTATGCGAATGTCGTACTCGGGTCGTGTTGCACGTACCGGTGCTCGCTCAACAACGCGACGGGACTTAAGCGTTTTCCAAGTTGATATTTATTAAAGTATTAGAAACATGTTGTAGTATGGTTGACCTAGTTTAATAAATAAGTTTCCAAGCTATCATAAGCCTGTATTGTACCATAAAAACATAATTTTATTGATATCATAAAACAGTGATATAATTGAGTGAGCTATTACAGAATTGGAGTCTAAAAAGTTTATATGACACATATTGTAGATGTTTTCTTTATCATATTATAACTAAAATAAAGTATTTCAACTCAATAAAATATTGAATAAAACTTACCTTATAAAAAATCGGCTCTCAGGAAGTAAATTGAAAAGAAAATGCAATATCATTAATATATTAAGAATGATCGTTAAAGGTATTTGTGTACGTTTAATTATTTTATAACTCATCAAACGAATAGAATAAAAACATTTCTTCTGATATGTATTATCCAAATGTTTCGGTGTTAACATACTTGTGATCTCATAATGCATACAACGCAATGTGTCAAGTTGAAAGTACATACTTGCCATGCCTACTAACACCAAACCTTCTAAGATAATGTGTAAAAAGCTAGCAATAAGATCCATGGTGTTGTTCTTGTAGACAAACATTGCTACTGGGCAAAAAATTAAAACATGCAACGATGTAAAAATCATCATGAACAATGGATTTAGATGACGAAATATTCTTAGGGCCAACCGGAGGGAGTAATGTTTGCAGAGCAGGTGTGCCAACCTAGGGCTGAAGTACTTCAGGTAGAATTCAAGGTCGGGCTCTGCGTCGTCCTGCCAAAACCCTGCAACAAGACAAGGTTACATGAGCAGGTGTGCCAACCTAGGGCTGAAGTACTTCAGGTAGAATTCAAGGTCGGGCTCTGCGTCGTCCCGCCAGAACCCTGTAACAAGGATGTCATACTTGAGAGTCATGAAATATTTCCGAAACTTAATTGGCGTTGAATTAACAAAATCAAATAGTTTGTCACGATTTGAATAAATCATAAATTCGTATTTTTTTTAAATCATCTCTAGCCTACCCATTTAGTCCCATAAATTATCTTGCGTGGGCAACTTTAATTCTAAAACTCTGTTGGAACAGATAGCATCGACAAGCTAATAAAGGCCAGCCAGAGATCGGTATTTGAAATTGAATATACTAGCAAGTGGTTAAGCTCGATTAAATCGCAGGGAATCGTTTGTACGGAGAAGACAAAAGTTGAGATAAGTTTCTTTTAATTTAAAAAAAAATTATTTTAGAGTAATACATGTGGAATTTTTCATCCATCGTGAAAGAGACAGTAAAAATCACTGTGCCTACATTTGTTCGTATGAAAGTAAAATTTAATTTAATTTATAGGTTATAAAATATCGCATTTTTAAAACTATTGGGGGGCTTGTCTGATACACATGTCATTATTATTTAAGGTTTTATCTTTATGATAATCGTATGTTGTCCTCTTTTGTAAATCAGTATTTTAACTGAATAGGATAGGAGTAAAATAAATAAATAAATAATCGAACTCTTACCTTGCCAATACAGATGACTTACACAGATGTCAATAACGTTTGTTACGGTATCTTTTTGCACCATTTTTCGACCTTTAGCACGAGGCATGGTAATGGTTTAACAAAAGTTTATGTAGATCAAAGTATAGCTAAACTCAGATGTAGTGAATATTTCTAATCAAATAAGCAAGATATAAATAATGCCAAAGAAACAAAGTTGGAAAGCGTAAGTGTAAAAGTAACGGATTATATGATGGAAATATTTGATATGCATTTAGTTTGTCAAACAATTTACGTGGATAACATTATTCACAAACATATAATAACATAAGAGTTTTTAGCTCTACGAAATATCGGGATTGTTATAAAATACTTAATTATATATTTAAGATACACTCAATTTAAATTGCACATTGTGCACGTTCAAGTGTCTTTTGCATCTTAATAAAATGTTAATGCTGTACTTTTAAAACTAAAGTATCTACGTGCCCCTTAAATTTTCATATAGAAACGCAGAAGAAACACAAAATAGTCTAACCAGCTAACCAGCAGCTTCTACACCTCTTATGCGCAGGCCTTCTATCTAGAAGAGTGAGCTACAATGTCGATAATGCCTTTGTTCGACCTTAAGAGACACCTCTGATAGGTCAGCAAATATAAATCAATGTTTATAATGGATATCTCATAAATATAATATAAAGCTTCCCTCGCAATTTCGAAATTATATTTAAGAAAATGATACCCCTAGAATATTACAACCTCAAATTACGTACCCTGGTGTCACAAGTATCATATTAAACATATTATAGTACACTTTATTGATTTTTCCATGGCAGATTTGTCTAGACCACATTGGGGATAAAATATTTAAGTGAGGCGATTGCGTGTTGTGTAAATAGTCCCTATCCAGATGTTTGAATCACAAGGCCTAAAATGGCAGACGAATAAAATATGAACTTAGGTTGGTAAATGTGAACTGCGTCACACTTTTATAATTTTTTTGGGAGGGGGGGGGGGGAATTACAATTAGAAAATTTAGAAAAATTGTGTGGCTAGTTGGTCTTGTTGTTAGCGTATCTGCTTCCAATGCAGAAGGTCCATAGGGTTCGATTCCCGCCAAAGTCAGAAGTTTTTTAACTTCTGATTTTAACTAAGGTCCATTAGTTCTTGTCTTAGGAGTTTGTAAACGGTGACTTGGAGACGTCCTAGCAACGAAGCATATAATAAATTCTGAGTTGTTCTGAATCGGCCTTGTTGATTCTGGCGTTGATCCGCGGGTGTTCGTACTGTCCATACCACTGATTGCTATATTTCCTATTAAAAATATCGATCTTTGGTTGGTTATCGCTCACTCGTCGATTGCGTCGGGGCCTACAGGGTAGGCTTAGTCGCTTTGATTTACTGTTCCCCACTGAAAATCAGTTATATAACTGAGTGGGTAGACCCTTTAATACAATTTATTGGATAAGCGTAGCGAGCGAAGCGAAGATTCCACTTCACTACACTGGAGAAAAAAATCCGGAATATTTTTTTTCTGTTTTTTTTTCTTTCTTTTTTTTTGTATTTTTGTCTGTTTGTTAGCACGATTCCGGCTAAACTGATACTCCGATTGCGATGAAATTTTATGGAGGCCTTTGAAATCTCTGAACTTAACTGCCACGTTTTTTAGCACAATCGGAAAATTACTTCTCATGAAAATCGCAATTTTACGTGTTTTTTCTTTTTTTAAACAATTCTTTGACTTATAACACCTACATGCTTTATCCGATTGTAATGATTTTTTCACAGAACCTTAATTTTTTTAATCAATATATTCGTGTGAAATTTGAGCACAATCGAATAAATATTTCTTATGAAAATAAAAAATTAACGATTTTTTTCTTTTTTAAAATTACGATTAATTAAAAAAATTAAAAATTAAAGTTTAAAGTTTATTTTTTTATTTAATTTAAATTAATTTTTAAAAATCTTCAACTTATAGTAATGATTTTTTCACAGAACAACAGACATTCCACATAACACATAGGAGCTCACTGCACCAATTACGCTCATCCAACAACGCGGCGGGACTTGAGCGTTTTCCTAGTTTATTTATTTGCTCATTGCCCCATCCACCCACCCTACCTTTAAGAATTCCTGGCAAGGCCAAGGATTCACGTAGTACGTTATTTATGCTGTTTATACACATCGCAGTCTGTGCCTGGGTTGGAATAAGGCTTGAAGCTTATTATTTCTTTGCTAATCTTAAATGAAAGGAAAGAGCGAAACACTACTTTAAAATCATTTTTTTGCCTCCTCGATACGCAACGTGAGTGCTTGGTTTCTACGCCGGGTTGATCTCGAGTCGCCCGCGGCTGGATCTGTTCAGCACTGGCCTTGCTCCGTTGTGTGGCCCATCCCTCTTACTATTACGGTAAGATCATCATTCATATTTGGATGAACGTAGCGAGCGTAGCGAGCGAAGCGAAGATTCCATTTCACTACACTGGAGAAAAAAATCCGGAATGTTTTTTTTTCTTTCTTTTTTTTCTGTATTTTTGTGTGTTTGTTAACACGATTCCGGCTAAACCAATACTCCAATTGCAATGAAATTTTATGGAGGCCTTCAAAATCTCTAAACTTAGAACTGCAACGTTTTTGAGCGCAATCGGAAAATTATTTTTCATGAAAATCGCAATTTTACGACTTTTTTCTTTTTTTAAACAGTTCTTTGACTTATAACACCTACATGCTTTATCCTATTGTAATGATTTTTTCACAGAACCTTAATTTTATAAATTAATACATTCGTGTTAAATTTGAGCGCAATCGAATAATTATTTCTTATGAAAATTGCATTTTTAAGATTTTTTTTCTTTTTTTAAATTACGATTTATTAAAAATTTAAAAATTTAAGTTAATTTTTTATTAATTTAATTTAATTTTTAAAAAAATTGACTAAGTTATGATTTTTTCACAGAACAACAGAAAATCCGCATGCATGCATGCACCAATTACGCTCATCCAACAACGCGGGTGAAAAAGCGTTTGCGAAGCTTCCTAGTATATCACCACGCACAGCACATCTTCTGTTACCCTGGCACATTTATATCATACATCATACGTGGGTGCTTGGTTTCTACGCCGGGGTGTCAGCTATCTCGAGTCGCCCGCGGCTGGATCTGTCCAGCACTGGCCTTGCTCCGTTGTGTGGTTCATCCCACTAACTATAGCAGTAAATTCACCATCATTCATATTATATCACCTCCCATAGCACATCTTCTGTAACCCTGGCACATTTATATCATACGTCATACGTGGGTGCTAGGTTTCTACGCCGGGTTCAGCTATCTCGAGTCGCCCGCGGCTGGTTCTGTCCAGCACTGGCCTTGCTCCGTTGTGTGGTTCATCCCACTAACTATAGCAGTAAGCTCACCATCATTCATATTATATCACCTCCCATAGCACATCTTCTGTAACCCTGGCACATTTATATCATACATCATACGTGGGTGCTTGGTTTCTACGCCGGGGTGTCAGCTATCTCGAGTCGCCCGCGGCTGGATCTGTCCAGCACTGGCCTTGCTCCGTTGTGTGGTTCATCCCACTCATCATTACGGTAAGTTCATCATCATTTATAGTATATCACCTCCCATAGCCCATCTTCTTAGTTTTACCTTTGAGTATGGAATGGTTTTACTAGCACATTTATATCATACGTCATACTTGGGTGCTTGGTTTCTACGCCGGGGTGTCAGCTATCTCGAGTCGTCCGCGGCTGGTTCTGTCCAGCACTGGCCTTGCTCCGTTGTGTGGTTCATCCCACTTATCATTACGGTAACTTCATCATTATTCATATTATATCACCTCTCATAGCACATCTTCTGTTACCCTGGCACATTTATATCATACATCTTACGTGGGTGCTTGGTTTCTACGCCGGGGTGTCAGCTATCTCGAGTCGTCCGCGGCTGGTTCTGTCCAGCACTGGCCTTGCTCCGTTGTGTGGTTCATCCCACTTATCATTACGGTAACTTCATCATTATTCATATTATATCACCTCCCATAGCCCATCTTCTTAGTTTTACTAGCACATTTATATCATACTGCATACGTGGGTGCTGGGTTTCTACGCCGGGGTGTCAGCTATCTTCAGTCGTCCGCGGCTGGATCTCTCTTGCACTGTATGTCTCATTGTGTAGGTTCGTTCGTCCCACTTACTATTACAGTTAGTTCATCATGTTTTATGTTATATAACCTCCCATAGCACATCTTCTTAGTAACCCTGGAGCATTTACTTCATACGCCTTACGTTGGTGCTCTGTTAATTAACGTTTAACTGACGAGAGGAAATCCAATGAAATTTGGAATTAAAACCGTGTTTACGCTGAAATTTGTCAGTGAATATAATATCTGCTTTTGAAAAATAACTCGCGGCGTTGCTAAGCTCTCGTAATATGGAGCCGCATTTAAACGAGAAAAACATTGAATTCAAGGAATGGAAACATATTTATTTCATGTGCATTGCTCTGATTTTATTAATTTTTATATTCCCCATGATCCAGACCTCATGATGAATATATAATCGACTACAATATTATGATACTAAATAAGGCGAGTCTATTCATTTCAACCCGGGTAGCATGACGTTGCAGTGGTACCGTGTGTAGAAACTGTGATTTGAAACTTTTTTTAATCGTGAAATGGACGGATATGTGTGAAACAGGTGAGCAGAGACAAGTTCTGCATATTACGAAATTATTGTTTTATATTAATTTTTTGATATCGCAGATATAGAGAGCCCATAATAAAGTAGAATTGTAGATGGTTTTGAGTAGGAGTATCTCAAATGTAATGAACGGTATAGTCAAGTTCAAAATTTTTCATAGTTTCTTGGGTATATTTATATTATATTGCGTTAGTGATAGCAAATTGCAATTGATGTCATGTCTTCCGATCATATAATGTAAAATAACAATATTGATTTGTCAATAATTAATACATTTGTATTTGTAGGTGAACTAGGCGTTGATCCAACAGGTAAATAAGAAATGCTTATCTGGTTAAATAGTGCAGTATATTAATACATCCATAAAGTGCACGTGTACACATTTATTATCAAACCACACATATTATTGGTAACAGGGTGGTTTGGCATGTAAATTTAAGTTAATTTGCTACGCAAAGCTTATATTTTATCATTGATTGAAGTAAACCTAATACACAAAACTCAGTCCTAGCAAGATGTATTTACGCTACTTTCGCTTTCCTCGCTCACATGAATGTATGCGACAAGTTTCAGTGGAGCTTGTACCAAATCCAAAAATTTTATTTAAGCAAGCGTTACTCTACTTACTAATTTAAACTAAAAAAATAGAAATAATGAATGTTGAGATGTATAATGTTATCTTAAACTTCACTTAATCAAACAAGCGTGAATTTATAAACAAACGTGGTTCAACGTACGTTTATTGTGTCCTATTATCATTCATTAGCCCATTCAGTGGAGAATTAAATTGACCAAAATTAAGTTATTTTAAGCAATAATTTTAAAATACAATTTTTTCTGATATTAATAGTGTTTCTCAAATATTTTTTTCGTGTTTTTTAAGGAATTTTGGAAAATTTAGGATTTTGAATTAAAGCTTCATTTTAGGTTAAGATTTAAATTTGATGTACATTCCTAAAACAAGATTTTTTCTGTGTTTTTTTTTGCATATTTTACATTTTTTCTAACTCAAATAGTAGCAATACTACAAATAAATTGCTTTCCCGGGACAAACCATATTTTTTTCATTTTTAACCATTTTTGCAGATGTGTATTTTCAATTATCTCTAAAAAAAGGCACTTTTTGTCCAATCGGAATGGGAAAAAATGTGTCTATTTTTAATGCACGGAAAAAATATTTTGGGGTAAAATTGAAAAAACTATCTTTTACCCTGATATAAATTTTGAAAGTTGGTGTCCATTACAGTGGACGATTTCACTGAATAAGTTAGTGCACGAAAACTCGAAATAATTCAATATAATTGGATGAGCGTAACGAGCGTAGCGAAGATTCCATTTCACTACACCGAAGAAAAAAATCCGGAATGTTTTTTAATTTTTTTAATTTTTATATATATTTTTTATTTTTGTCTGTTTGTTAGCACGATTTCGGCTAAACCGATACTCCGATTGCAATGAAATTTTATGGAGGCCTTTAAAATCTTTGAACTTAGAATTGCCACGTTTTTTAGCATTAGCGAAAAATTATTTCTCATGAAAATCGCAATTTTACGATTTTTTTTTCGATTTTTTAAAATTTCTTCGACTTATAACACCTACATTGTTTGTCCGATTGTAATGATTTTTTCACAGAACCTTAATTTTATGAATTGATATATTCATGTGAAATAAGAGCGTTATCAAAAAATTATTTTTTACGAAAATCGCAACTTTACGACTTTTTTCGATATTTAAAATTTCATCGGCTTATAACACCTTCATGCTTTATTCGATTGTAATGATTTTTTCACAGAACCTTAATTTTATAAATTTATACGTTTTTGTGAAATTTGAGTGCAATCAAAAAATTATTTCTTGTGACAATCGCAATTTTACGATTTTTTTCTTTCGATTTTTAAAATTTCTTCGACTTATAATACCGACTTGCTTTATCCAATTGTAATGATTTTTTCACATAACCTTAATTTTATGAACTTATATATTCGTGTAAAATTTGAGTCTAATCGTAAAATTATTTCTCATTAAAATCTCTATTTTACGCTTTTTTCGTTTTAAAAAAATTACGCTCACCCAACAACGCGCCTGACAAAGCGTTTGCGAAGCTTCCTAGTTATAATACATATACATTGCATACAAAGTTATTTTCTAAAAATATTAAAATTTGCATAATGTACTGTGTAGTTTGAAATATAATGTGGAAATAAAACTGAATTCTTCAGAGACTAAAGAGATAGGAGTTAAAACAATGAAAGATTGAAAGTGAAATTCATATTTAAGTGAACAAACCAATGTTTTACACGTATAATGAAACAAAATCACAGTTTGGGACTCAACTGTTTCTAGATTTAGCCTCCGCCAACGGTGGTGGCGATGGTGGTGTCGTTTGTGGTGGTGATAGTGGCGGCGGTGGTGACGGCGGTGGCGTTGGTGGTAGTTGGTTTCAGAGTCGTAGCCTTAAAAAACACTGATATGTTATACTTCCCGAGAGAATTTTTAAAGTAATCAATCACGGTATTTATTTGGCTTTGACCATTTAAATCTTTGTATAAATTAGCTATCTGCATAAATAATTTTGGTGGCTTCAGCTCTTCTCTGGGAGGTTTAGGGGTTGTCATTTTCCTTCCCGTCGCCAGGTACTAGAACAATCAAGCAGGTCAATTAATGAGAGACATTTTAAAGGGGGATGTCAGACAAATCGATGGCAAAACCACACCATCACTGACTTTTTAAATCATGCGAGATGGATGTATGAAACTGCACAAACACTTATCAGACAGTATTAAAGTACATTATTTTGACACTTAATTTGTAATTGCTAAGAACAAAGGAAAGAAAAATTGATATTGTGTTTTGTAAAAATTCCACCAAAACGTTTTTTTTTTTTTACCCTAAAGTTAATCGATCTACAATAACGTTAGTGTGGTTACAACACATGCATTTTAAAAGAAGTACTAGTATGTTACTTTACCGGAAACTTTGGAAGGCGGCTGAGTATTTTGTCCACCACAGTCTGCAACAAGGTATATTATCATTAATAACATTAGTAAGTTGTTATTGTGAATTAATAACATCATGGCGACGCGTGAGGTGCGATCACCCGTTCAAGTTTGCAAACTAACATAAGTAAGAATAATGAATAATAACATAGGCTACATCATGTCTGTGTTTTGTTGGAGTACATTCAGAATAGATAATTCATTCATTATTGTAGTTAGGATAAGTTTTGCACAATTTCATTTAAACGTTTGTTCTTTGGTTCGTAATTTACATCAAACTTTTTAACTTTCAACCACTTTTTCAATTTCAATCAAAATTAATAAGTATTTGATTAATTTGAATGTTTATGTCAGCAGAAACAACAAAAATAACTTTCAAGTTACCTTTAACATACGCCCAGAGTTGGGTGAAATTAATAAGCTAGTAAAACGCCAAATGTATTTATACAGGAGCGATCAAGCCATGTTTCATGCTGCATTGGACTTGAAGATTTTTTTAAACGATAATAAGGAATGAACATAATTCTCAATTAAAATAAAGTATTTCTTTTCATTAAACTCATATGAAAATCACAATAAGTGACACCAATCTTATTATTAACAAAAGTATACGAATCATGGGTAAAAGCAATATCAACAAATAAAGATAAGTTTTACGATTTGGCAAAACGTGACACATGCACGGTTGTAACATGTATTTGGCCTAAGAATACACGATTTAGACCAGAACATGATCGTTGGTCTTGTTAAAAGTGTATAAGAGTATCCTTGGTCTTGTTGTTAGCGTATCTGCCTGCTTCCAATGTAGAAGGTCCAGGGTTCGATTCCCGTCAAAGTCAGAAGTTTTTTAACTTCTGATTTGGACTTTCAGTTCGTGTCTTAGAAGTTTGTAAACGGTGACTTTGGAGCCGTCCTAGCAATGAAGCACATAATAAATTCAGAGTTGTTCTAAATCGGCCTTGTTGATTCTGGCGTTGATCCGCGGGTGTTCGCACTGTCCATACCACTGAAGGCTATATTTCCTATTAAAAATATCGGTCTTTGGTTCGTTATCGCTCACTCATCGATTGCGTCGGGGCCTGCAGGGTTGGCTTGATCGCTTTGATTTACTGTCCATCACTGAAAATCAGTTATATAACTGAGTAAGTAGACTCTTAACACAATTTATTTATTATTATTTTATTTATTTATAACACGATATAAATAAATAGTCATCCTAAAGAAGAAGAAGAAGAAGAAGAAGAAGAAGAAGAAGAAGAAGAAGAAGAAGAAGAAGAAGAAGAAGAAGAAGAAGAAGAAGAAGAAGAAGAAGAAGAAGAAGAAGGAGAAGAAGATAATATACTCGTACTAAAGAATTTAATTATAAGCGAAACAATGCCTATCGGCACTGGCACCATCGACGAGCGAATTCTAGCGAACTAGAGATCGGTATTCAAAATTAAAAATAATGACCAACTCTTAGATTCATACGCGGGAGACGCCAGATTTAACATGCCTGACCTGGGACAACTTGATCAGTTACAGTGAGTTTTGTGGCTAGGACGTCTCTAAAGTCGCCGTCTCTACCTTTACATCCCTAGAATTGATGGATACGTGTTTGTTTCAATCCTACGCACATCTTGAAATGTACATTTGGCTTTCGAGTAAAATAATTGTAAAACCTCCGTAATTTACTAAGTTTTTGTAAACTTTGGCCATTCTTTACAACTGCCTTCATATGTAAAACAAATTTTCGTACTCGATCTCATCGTTTCAATAAATTTTCTAAATCCAAATTTGAAGCTCGTATTTTGGATTTTTCATTGTTTCGTTTTTCTTGGTTGATATTTTAAAGCAAATTATTCGCAACCGTGTGCGGATATCAATAAAATGTTTATGATAATGATACTAGGAAAATGCTAAAGTCCCGCCGCGTTGATGGATGAGCGTTTTTTTTGTAAGTTTTTTTTGCGTTTTGTGCGTTTGTTTGCACTTTTCCTTTGCAAGTACTTTTTGAATGCATTGTGGAGGTGATTGTTGTCAAGTTTCTATTGTTATTTGTTAATTGGTATTATAAACTTCAAAAAACTCATATTAAAACCTTTATTTCTGTAGATTCTGACTAATTTTTTCAACTTTTTCTTTCAAAAGGTACTACATCACCATAACCTTAATGTCCATGTGAAATCTGAACGTTGTAGCCCTACCCGTTTGGTCAGAATCGGCCCAAATGTGACGAAAATATCGCACTAAAAATTGAAAAACTAATATTAAAACCTTTATTTCTATGGATTCTAGCTAACTTTTTCAATTTTTTCTTTCAAAAGGTATTACATCACCATAATCTTAATGTCCATGTGAAATATGATCGTTCTAGCCCCACCCGTTTGGTCAGAATCGGCCCAAATGTCACGAAAATATCGCACTAAAAATCGAAAAAAATCGTTAAAGTACGATATTCATGAGAAATATTTCTTCGATTGTACCCAAAAACAATACACCTCTAAGTTCAGAGAAAACGAAGGTCCGGTCAAATTTTCATCAAGATCGCATATGCCGTTTGCCCGGAATCGAGCGAACAAACAGACGGAAAAAAAAAAAAAAAAAAAAAAAAAAAAAAACACCCGAGCTAAATTTTTTGGGGGGTCAGTGAAATTGAAGTCTTCGCTTCCGCTCGCTACGCTCGCTACGCTCATCCAATAAGTAAGCGTTCAGCTGCAATTAACTAAAGCCTGAGCGTGTTTACTTTTCCCAATAAATAATAACATAAATTACCTTGTCATTAAGTTTTTTTGGTGAGGATATTTTTCTTGTTTATTTTCTTGAGAATGCCCTACAACATTAAGCGAGTTTTAACACAACTCAGATTATCAACAGAATGTATCAATGCAATACTTTAAAAGGAATTGTTCATACCCCAACATATCTGGTCAAGTTCACCACCATACTCTGCAACAACATCAATTATTATTAAACGATAAGAAAACCATCATCAAATTAACTGCCTTTCACACTTTTGGATTTGCAAAACAATCTTACTTAGAATGTGAAATAAAGTGATCGGTGACAGAAGCTTTACTGCAAGTTATGAAATATGTTTAGAGCAATCCTCGCATTAAAACAGAAGTGTATGAAAATAATTGAAGAGCAAAGTCATTCTTACTAATTTACAACAATATCAAATAAACATCTGCGTAGTGGACAGTAAGACAACTGTATCAGGACCTCGCTAGGCGATGTGTGTATTAGTAGACCTCGAATTAGTTGAGTGTTTGTTTGTCTTTCAATTCTGACGAATATTGGATTGCTTGCAATTGATTTCAAATAGTGGGTTAATTATAGTTAACGGTAAAGGTAGATATGATATTTCGAAGTCTACTCACCATCATAACACTATTTTCTATCAGAAGAAAACACGCCACTGTGTCGGTCGCTCTTTGACAGTGGTCTGTAGATGTAGCTTGACCTATAAATATATATGTATATAACCTTTATTAGTCAGCAGTCTATCAGGAATTGATAATAATGTAGAACTTGGTATATTTTTTTATGTGACATCTATAATGTTCAGTTAATCATCTTATTAACAAAGGGGGCAGACAATAATGATTGTTGCATTGTTAAAACAATTATTTTTTTGTTTTTGTTTTTGTTTTTATTTTTTTTTTAAATTATTATTCTAGTATAGCATCCGAATGGAAATATAAAGTTTGTTTAGCATGTATATAAACTGGTGCAAAAGCTGCTTTGGGGCGAGTGTTTTCCACAAAGATAAAAAGTTATTTTGTACAAAGCATATTAATATGCAGTCTACCCAGTGGTGTATCCAAGTGGGGAAGGGGAGAACCCCTCCCCGTTTGCCATATAAAAGTGTGAAAGTGCAATTAATCGTTTTAATGGAAAATATAGAACAACTGTTTTATCCCAAAACTAAAGGCAAATTACCATCTGACTAAAAGAGGATTTTAGTAGATATAAATTTGGTTATTGTGATGCTTTAAAACGCACAGATTTTAACCAAAATGAACTTAAAAGAGAAAACTTGGATTCAAAACAGGATTTTAGTAGATAAAAACTAAGTCATTGAGATGCTTTAAAACGCACAGATTTTCATCAAAATGACCTTGAAGCTGAAAATTTTTCCAGGGGGCAAACACCCCGAGTTAGTCTTCGGCACATCTATGAATTAATTGGTTGAACCCCCCCCCCCCCCTCTTTAACTTGGGGTGCAGTTGCTTGGACAGTTGTATCAGACGGAGAAGTTCAGCTGAAGGCGGCAGAAAATAATTTTCCTAAGTATGGGAGCTACAGAAAGGGAAAATATGAGAAACAATGTCACGAGATTGGAATTTGCACGGGAATAATTTTAATTTAAACTCGGAACGGAATGTCTTAGGATGTTTGTGCATACAAAAGAGGATGGGAATTGATAGGGCCAAAGAAAAGAATTTGATGCGATAATGTAAGGAGGAGGAGGAAGAAGAAGAAGAAGAAGAAGACGACGACGACGACGACGACGACGACGACGAAGAAGAAGAAGAAGAATTTGGAAGAGTTCGAAGGATACATTGAAGAACGAGGTAAATCGTGGGTCTGGTGACATACGTGAAGCTGTTTAGATGGCAGGAACAGAGTCTGGCAACATCAGCACATAACAATCTCCTGCCCTAGATGAAATCGTTATACATGAATTTGAGAAGGAATATAATCCTGTATATATCCCTGGGGTGTCTGACTGTTACACAAAGGTGGGGCACATCTATACAAGGTTCGAATTATCAACATTATTGATTATAGTTCGAACAAACTTTGAAAATAACTAAATAAACAATCGCAAAAATAAATTATTCCTATTATTATTCTTAAAATAGTATTTAAAAGAAAATCGAAGTCTTTATATTATCTTTTTCCATCATATGTACAGCAAAGTTTCTTGGGCACATATTTGTTTGTGTGAAGCAATTGTATACCAGTCTCTTCAGTGTTGTTTACAAATATATGTTATTTATCGTTTTGAAACCAGTCCAAGGCAATTATTAGTGCCCTTCTTCAGGTGACATAACATATTATGTGGTAGGGTACTTATGTGTAGGGAATGTCGTCCCATTCGCCTCGTTGACTGAAGAAAATCTCTCAAAATACTAATTGCCAAGTTTGCCTGTGGAGGGTATCGAGCCTACGACCTCCGGATTTAGATTATCGCAAGCTACAAATGAGCTACCTCTATCGGTTAAATAAACAAATAACATTTTAAACTTGCTTCTTCCAATGCAAGCAGCCATTTTATCCTTGAGGACTTGTTTTGCCTCTGAATTTGGAACTCCTTCAAACATCGGTATGTCCGTTGAGATAGATCCGTCTGCTTTCATCTATGGTGAAACAGTAAAAACTATTATTTTCTATAGTGAGTACAGTATTCTAATGTGAATTCTCATTTAAAGGCATTTTATGTTTCAGAACATTGACTATACTTTTCTATATCAACATTCTAATTTGAATAACGAATTTTATAACAACATCTATCTTCCTCTTACCAAATTCATCCTTTGTAAGACACAGTCAGCAGCACATGTGTTATCAACTTTTTTTGGAGCTGTATATCCCAAAATTTTGTTTTGAATTGTTTTCTCAAGTTTACCTGTAATCAACACAAAGAATGGTTATATTTTGTGCCTAACATCATCGCAAAACATTCAAAACGAATTATACTAAGCAGGGAATGTGGAAACAGTCACGATACGTGCTAATCGAAGAAACGATCGGGTTATTAATGAAGATGAAAATAGGTAATAGTCATTTTACGAAATCATAATAGACTCAAATTATTATGGCTGTAATGTTAAGTGAGTACCGAAGTGCACAGGGTAATCATGATACTTACGACATTTAGAAAGCCCGTATATTGACTAAATTCCAATGTAATTATATAACCATCCAGTCATATCCTGTTTGAATATTACTTTTTCCTGTTGTTACTAAATTAAATATTATCCCAGAATGTGTACTTATATTGTAGTTTAATTCTCGTTCATTATTATCATTAAAGCTGCTTATAATGGTCGTGTTTTAAGGGTTCCAATCACAATTTACAACTGTAAACCTGTTTGTCTTATCGTGAGTGTCATCAGCAAACCTACCATATTAAATTAAACAAATTTGCTCGTTCCCCCCCCCCAAAAAAAAATTAAATTAAAGAAGGAAAGTAGGTTAGTGGGGCTGGGGGGGGGCTAGCTGATTACGCAAGGTACTTCATGCTCCCCCCCCCCCCAAACCCACTAACCTAGTTTTCACTTTTTGGGCGGTCCCGTTAATGAACAAGTACCAATAATAATTAATATCATTACATTGCTTTAATTTAAGTGACAGTTTGCTTTGAGATTGTAAATGTTACTCGAGGCGGGTTTAAATTACTTATTTCCTCGACTCTCTGCTTCTTAGATGTGAGGAGAGAACTGCACCCCATGAAACTCTCTTGGAATACACTTCTCAGACCGTCTTGCAGCGAAGTCGTCTTGCGGCGGCGTCCGGTGGAGGAACGAGGGTAGCTCACGTTGCCCTGGAACAGTTAGGAAGTAGGACATACGATAGACACGCATGGGGGAGATTTGCGTGAACAACATCATTATAACATCATATTATAATGAGCAATTAATCATGCTATTTATTTATTATGTGTAAACATAGGAAAATACCCTTTTCTTATGTTGAAGTTTATTTAACCCTTTCTTGCCCGATCAAAGAAAAATTATTGTTTTTTTTTACTTAAGTATTCATAAAACAAACATGCCCAATAAGATTTTTTTTTTACTTTTTAACTTTTTTTGAGTATTTTAGATTTTTTGGAAAATTTTGAATTTTGAATATTTACCGCACTTTCCAACTTTTTTATTTTTTTAAAAAATTTTAGTTCAAGAACAAGCATCTTTATTAATAATAAAAAAAATGGAAATCGGATAAAAAATGTTGAATTTGTAATTTTTCAGATTTTTATATATTATTTTTAAAAATCCACTATTTTCATTTTTTTACACAAAAAGAGTTTAAAAATTATGCAAAAGGCGTAAATATTATTCTATGTGAACGTGCGATAGCTCTATGTGCTCAGGAGCAGTGGGACTCAAACGTCCTGTCAGGCTTATAGAGCTATTATCCTATCCATGCTAATGCTATACCACAATAAAACCGAGGGACTTGTAAGTCCCGTCAGACGAGAAAGCTCAAGAACATGTGCCTTTTACAAAATTTCACTATAAGGACCTTTTACATAGAAAACATGGGTAAAATTACGGATTATAAAATAAGTAGAATTCACTTTACTTGTCGACCGAGGTGGATGTACACGACATTCCCTATGGCTGTCACTCTCGCCGCCTGAAACAGAAAGAGAGCTGTACTGTTACATTGGCGGCTCTCTCGATGCGGATGAGAGCTGTACTGTTACATTGGCGCCTCACTGGATGGGGCTATGAGATCTTGTGAGCTTACACCCTTCACACGTGTTCTGAAGTTACAATCATAGTGACGCTTATTTTCTTAAGTTTTACTTACTAGCACGTTTTGGAATTTTCAACGCTATGTGTTCATGGGTTAGCATGTGAGTAACTTCAAAATGTTTTCCTTACTAATTACATTTTCTTAAATTACCATTGTAAAATTTTACTTTTCCATAAAAAATTGCTTATCTTCTTTTGAGAATTTTTAGCTTCTTGTACTTAGCATTTGGATACACTGATTTACGTTAAATTTGCAAGGAAACTTCGAAATCTATAAAGGTAGCCATGCTACGTTTGTACAATAAAATAAATTGTTATCATAAAATTCTTTCCAGTATGCCTACGTTAAAAATTTTGTCTTTCTTTAATCAAGAGCGTTCATTAATGTTTAGATCGCCCATACAATGATTTATTAGACGAGTGAGCGCAGCGAAACGAAGTCTATAACGCTACTCGATCGGACCTTCTCGTGACTGTGTCCAATGTATGTCTGTCCAGGGTCATACGGCCAAATGGCCAAATAGATTGAGCTGAAATTTTAAACACACATCCGTGACCAGGTAACTGAGAACTGCTAACAAAATGAGCAATATCTGTTGCGATTTAAGCTCACAAGAAATAAAAATGTGAAAAATTTGAACTTAGATTGCAAATGTTTAAAATACCCATAAGTAAAATAGAACACAGTCTGTGAAAGTTTGCGATCAGATGAACCAAATAAATGTTTATTATTAGTTTGTTTTTATTTCTTCTGTCATTCTGTAAATGATGCTGGGCCATTGCTGGCTATCAAGGATACTATTATACACTTCGTTTGGGCTGGTGATGATCTACAAGAAACAGTGCGACGTATTTTATCTCGCAAACATCAGCTGGTAAGTAGGGTAGTATATTACTTTCCGAAACAAGAATGCGAGCTCTGGCAGTCGTTGTCGGGGACCCCCCATATTCTCTGACGACCTTCCCAACGACGACGACCAGGACAAAACGAACGATGACAAAGACGATGACGACCACGACGCGAGAACCCTCCTTTTTCTTTCACCTTTACCCGTGGCTATTTCTGACCAGCACCAGCATGGGATTTTCCTCCCTATATCCTCTAGGCAAGAGTTGTGATTTTTGACCTAGCGGTTGTCGCACCCTTAATCCAAACTAAAACGGGGGACGTATGGGACCAGCCTTTTTTCATAATAGGACGACGACAAACGGTTGACGCAAACTGAAACCAAAAAATTATAAACCACTTTCTCTGTTCGCCTTGGCCTAAATATTTTATTTTTTTGGTTTATTTAGATTAAGGACGCGTCAAACGTTAGGTCATAATGCACGACTCTAGCCTAGGGGATGGGGAGGAGGGGCCCATGCTGGTCAGAACCAGCCATGGGTAAAGGGAGGAAGGAAGATTTCTCACGTCGTGGTCGTCATTGTCTTTGTCATCGTTCGTTGTGTCATTGTCACCGTCGTCGGGAAGGTCGTCAAGGGAAGGGGGAGGTGTCCCAGACGACAACTGCCAGAGCTCGCCTCTATTTTAGGGTAGTAAAATACTACCCTTCATACTAGCTGATGTTTGCGAGGTGGACTTTTTCTCTTGAATCGCCTTTTACGATTAGCAGAGCCATGCTCTGGGCCAATTCTACCCTGGGCCCAGACGGAATCGTCTTTAATTTTTCATACATTGACGCTGGAGGAAGTAGGCCTACCTAATCTAGGGGTCATACCACCGGCCGTTCCATTTAGCCTGGGGTGTAGCCAATCTGTTCAACAAGGGTCTGTGACCACAAATGTTTGTATAAAGATTATACTAGGGAAACGCCAAAGTCGTTGTTAGACGAGTGAATGAGCCATGTGCTGAGTCACCACATTACAACACACACATAACACACACATTACTTTTCTTCCCCCTACCTTAGACCTCCCTAGCCTATCATTGGCTAAAGTGGCGCATTATGGCCGGACAGTTGACGTGCCCTTAAACTTAAAAACTTAAAAACCCTATTATTTATACCACAATATAATTACCTAACTTAAATCCAATTAAAGTTCACGGGTACTCAACACGTGGCTCTCTCACTCGTCTAACAACGACTTTGGCGTTTCCCTAGTTTAGCTAAGATGTCGACGAAAACATTAGTAACGACACTTTGAATCTTCAGACCTAATGTTTCTATTGTTGCAGCTCAAAATCCATACTATTTGCTTTCATATTGCAGAAAACAAAGGAAATATGTTTCTATCCATAGTAATCTAAACAACCTTATCTAACATTTTGTTTAATATAAATCCACTGCACTCACCTCCCCAAATTCAACAGTGGTAAGAGCAAAAATAATCAATAAGTTTAATAACGATTGTATCCACGTCATTGTAGATGTCTGTGTCCTCACAAGTATCCCACTGTTATGTTGGATGACCCAGGTGAAGTCCTCTCCACAGATGATGCTTTCAGTAATTACCATAACGTGAGTAATTCACATAGAAATATTTGTAACCGTTTATCTATTTTGTTTGTCGGGATAAACTATTATTAAATGCATCCAAATGGCAGCTCTACAGCTGCATGACAAACACATTAAAAGTCCAACTGCTTTTAAATCATAAACCTTGACATCAAACTCATTTCTTTTTTCGTGATTCTCGAACGTGGCTCAAAGTTAATATTTAATAAATAACAAATTGGATGAGCGTAGCGAGCGAAGCGAAGATTCCATTCTACTACACTGAGAAAAAAATCCGGAATGTTTTTTTTTTTTTTTTGTATTTTTGTCTGTTTGTTAGCACGATTCCGGCTAAACCGATACTCCGATTGCGATGAAATTTTCTGAAGACCTTCGAAATCTTTAAACTTAGAACTGCCACGATTTTGAGTACAATCAAAAAATTATTTCTCATGATAATCGCAATTTTACGATTTTTTTTCAATGTTTTGGAAATTTCTTCGACTTATCACACCTACATGCTTTGTCCGATTGTAATGATTTTTTCACAGAACCTTAATTTTATAAATAAAGATATTCGTGTGAAATTTGAGCGTAATCGAAAAATTATTTCTCATGAAAATCGAAATTATACGGGTTTTTTCTTTTTTAAAACAATTCTTTGACTTATAACACCTACATGCTGTATCCTATTGTAATGATTTTTTCACAGAACCCTAATTTTATGAATTAATATATTCGTGTTAAATTTGAGCGCAATCGAATAATTATTTCTTATGATAATTGCAATTTTACGATTTTTTCTTTTTAAAACATTACGATTATTAAAAAAATTAAGTTAATTTTTTATTTTATTTTATTTTATTATAAAAATTCAGTTAATTTTTTATTTAAATTTATTTAATTTAAAAAAATCGTCGATTAAGTAATGATTTTTTCACAGAACAACAGAAAATCCGCGTAACACATGGCAGCTCAATGCACCATATACGCTCATCCAACAACGCGGCGGGACTTAAGCGTTTTCCTAGTGACTAAAATATATTGTTTTATGTCTAATCAGATAAGATTCGCGAGAGCTTGTTTTCAGTGAGGGCATAAAACTATAATTAAGTATGGGTTATAAATCTATTTCTTTAGGAGTATTGTCAATAATTCTGAGTTTTTCTATTAAATTCTGTTGGATGAGCACGGATCAACAATTTTGTCAGTACAAATAAGTCTCTATGGAATGAGATACAATCTATTAATGGTCCTCACACCATAATGACCACGCCCCATACGGTCCAAGACAAATAAGTCATATATGTGAAATGTCCAATTTGTAAAGCCCAGAGCAAAATGTCCATTTCGTAATGTATATGGCAAAATGTATAATTCGTGATGTTCTGGACAAAATGTTGAATCGTTAAATGTTTAATTATTAACTTCTCTCCGAAAATACTCCGAATTTAATATTAACCTATAAGCTTCTTCACTATTGCATCGAAATACAGGTAGCCTTATACACATCACAACTATAAAAACAAATTGTTAAAATATATCGAAATAAAATACAAAAATTTTGAAAAATAAAAAAATGGTTTCATATTTCATTACAAGAAATGTAAAATATGAATTTAGAATCCGTGCGAAGAACAAAGAAGTATGAATTGTCATCCAACTTTCATCATCGGCGCATTATTCTTAAGAAATCTCGTTTGTGTAAATTATATGGATTTAAAATTATATTAAATCAAAATTATTCTTGTGGTAGCAAATTCGAAATATTTTTGCACTGGCAGAAGACGTGCTACTATCAAATGTCAACTACTAACTTCAATAGGTTACATTTCACAACATCCAGTATCCATTACTTTATAACCAAAAGTGTTGCCTCGAGCGTTAAGCGCTCGACTCTGTTTCGGGAGGTCTCGGGTTCAAGTCCTGATCACAGGCTTGTTCCTAGTTTTTACTCAGTCGTTAATACGAACGCAAGGGATTGAGTCCTCTCATACAGCCCTCGGACATTCCTACGCGACTCTCTGACTGTCTGACTGACTGTGAGCCTAAATCCAATTTACCTACAGCTAGACACCCCGATTCATGTACAATTTATCCCGGGATAAGCGATATAAGGCGGATATAAGCGGATTAAGGACGGGTTAGGTTAAGTCGGGACAACTAGAACCAACCATCAATATTTACGTATTTTCTTATCCCCGGGACAAGGTGGTGAACACAAAGGAAATATGTTTCTACTCATAGAAATCTAAACAATCTTACCTTACATTTTGTGTCACACACTTTTTTTTACAATGATTAATCTCCATTTAAAAATTGCTTGATCTCCAAATCCATCGAAGTTCCGCATATATTTTTGACTGTACTTTTAATCTTAACTTTTTACCCAAATAATTAAGGTTTTGAGAGGTTTTTACAAAGGATGTGCGAGTGGCAAATTGTCTCCTACACAAGTTTAGTTTGAGTAATGACTCTACAAATTACTCTTTGGTGCCTATATACGAACGGTTATTATATAAAAATAAGCAATATTTTGAAAATGACCTCTGATATGACAGGTCCATGTACATGATCGTACCAAACGCACATTATAACGACATTATATTTGCAAATCACAACCACATAGACAGTGGCGTTTTTTGACCTCATTATCAGGTGTGCAATTCCCAAAAACGAGGTGTTGCGGAATAGCTGGGGTTTGGGGCGCAGCCCCAACCGCCAGATTGAAATTCACCTCAGGCGTTGTTTTTTTTTGAAGGGGGGGGGGGACTGTTAATTTTAATAGCCTACAACTAGTTCTCAGTCGAATTTTAAAATATTCAGTTAACGGACTATTTTTCAATGCACAAGATGATTTCTCACTTTACTTTAACCAGATGTGGTTACGGGACAATTTCTAGAGCGAAATAAAAGTAATTCTTTTGTAATTTTGTTCGATTAAATGAACTTAAAAATGTGTAGTATACGAGTCTTGAACTGCATAACCCCACATGCTCGCCAGCCAAACAAGTCTATTTCCCGCTGACTGCATAATTTTGGTTTGTAAGGCTTTTTTCATTTTTTCCTGATTGATCAGGTGTACAACTGTCACATCTTGACCAGCGTAAAAACCGCCACTGCACTTTGATCAATCGTCAGAGCTTCAAATCGCCCCAGACTTAATCCTCTCGTTCCTCATTAAAGCCTGGTTTCCCGTAGCTCATGCTAATTATCGATCCTTGACCTTCAAACCTGTACTGTTGTTTTGTACAGGGTATTTTATCACGGTCGTATAATGTGTTTCTCTTACACGTGACTCGTATCCATTTCATAGAGTTAAATGTAAGTTTAAAAAAAAATAAGTCAACAATTTGTTGCCATTTCTATGGCAGCTACTGGTTTAATAGACGATTTCCGCTGTCTCTTTTTTTTTTAGTTATGCAACATTTTGTATATGACGTTAAAACTGTAGAAGGAATTCCGGTTTGGTGAATTTTATTGCTTCGTGAATACCGTGTTGAATGCAGCTAGTGTTAGCTAGTGTATACGTAGGCCTAACATGGACCCTCTATAAGGGAACATAAAGTAATATATTTTGCAATGTCTTTTCAGCATCGAACTTGTCTCAGCTGACAACAAAACTCTTCATGTTTCTTGATTTGGACAGTCGGGAAACATTCCCGTAGGTGGGATTGATTATATTCAATACAATTCAGAAATTAAAAAATCCATCCCGATCGTGGTTCGAACCAGAGTCGGCTTTAAAAAAATACAATTCTTTGGTAAAACTATTATGTAGATTAATACAATTTTAATAATGAATGGTCAACGTTATATTTAAAACACATTAAACACCTGATTAATACATCAAAACACATGAAATACAACACAAGTATTGTGACTACTCAAGTTTCAATAGTAATAAGTAAAAAGCAAATCGAAACAATTTTACCGTAATATAGTAAAAGATGTTTCAGTACACAAAAACACTCATCCATAAACGCGACTGTAGAAAGCATTAGCGAATTGATTGATTTATTTATTATTTATTTGAGCGGTCTCTAATAGTATTGATTTACAAATGGTGTCTTGTTTAAACTGTGTGCCAAGCCCAGATGATTGAGTGAGTCCAACATTGAATGAGTGAGTGAGTAAATGATTAATTGAGTGAGTCCAAGATTGAGTGAGTGAGTAAATGATTATTTATTGAGTGATTATAAATATTGAGTGAATGAATGAGTCAATGATTAATTGTGTGAGTCCATGATTGAGTGAGTGAGTAAATGAATGATTGATTGAATGAGTCAATGATTAATTGAGTAGTGAGTCAATGATTGATTGATGAGTGAGTCAATGATTGATTAAAGGGGTATTTAACCGCTAAACTCAAAAAATATATATTACATTCAGGCTAACTAATAATGAATTTAGCAATTAACAGAAAAATTATTGGGGCCACCATGACCTCCCAAAAAATTGTCAAACATGACATTTTTCGAGCTAGGTCCCATCGGCAAAAATCTCCCATAAGAAATAACATGGGACGATCTTTATGCCCCGTGACCTTGGAGGATTTTGATCCAAAAAAATATTGGCCATTATTGACGTACTCGACAGCCTTTTCTGTAAATTCTCTATATTTTTTTTTAATTTGGGCAAATAGTTCGGTCAAAATATGCTGATTACCAACAAGGGGTGTGATTTTGGAATGCATATTTTTGCATGTTTGAATGTATATATTTGTGCACAGTTTCAAGACACAATGTTTTAAAGGACATTTTAGATTGGTACGATGCTCTATATCTAAGTGGACAAAAATAGAAGCAGGTAAAGCCGATTAGGAAATTTTCCAAACACCAATTTCGCCAATTGTTGGATCAAAAAAATTAAAAAAATCGTGTTAAATCCAGTTCAAGATATAATTGTTTTAAACGGTCATTAAGTGTAGTATTTGTATAGATCACGTGGTAAAAAATATTTTGGGGTTTTTAGCCACTTTAAGAGAGTGAGTCAATGATTGATTGAGTGAGTGAGTCAATGATTAATTGAGTGAGTCAATGATTAAATAAGTGAGTGCCATTTTTGTCATTTTAGTAATTTTCCTCAACGAATAGAGAAAATAATTTCGAGGTTCCTCAAGGGACAGTATTATGGCCCCTTTTATTTATTGTGTACGTAAACGATATAAGTATAGTATGTTATAGTATTGCAACGCTTTTCTTTACGCTGATGACGCATTTATACGTACAGGTTCTACTTTGCAAGAAGTTATGATGTTCTTTATCTATGATCTAAAACTTATTAAAGAATGGTTCCGAAGAAACAGGTCAAAAATAAATGTTTCGAAATCGTAAAGCAATGGTTTTGTGTTTGAATAAAATAAAACAAAAAATTAAAAATAAACTATACAAGACTCAGATTATCATTGATTATGAAAGAGTGGACATCGTAAACCACTTTAAATATTTAAGGATTATTGTTGATGAAAATGAAAATTTCAAATCCCATTTCATAAGTAGGTCAAAGAAATCTTTGGTGACCTCAATCAATGTATCTACATGTAATCAGAGTACTGTCCGCCTCAAATACCATCAAGCTATGATAGTTTTTATCTCGCTTCTCTCTTAATTGGTAATTTTAACTTGGTGTTATACAACCGTTTGTTAGGATTATTTTGTTTTCAATGGAGATACACTCCTTAATAACATCACACAATTATAGTGAATACGTATTAGTATTACTGTATAATAATTTAATAATCTTGTATCAACTTGCAACAATTACTTGTTTTACAACCTATGTACTAGCACTCTCAGTGTTGTTTTAACTGTTCAATTTGGTAAATCATAGTATAAAATAGAAAATTCCAGCAATATCATTCAATATTACATTTAAAAAAAGGGTCAACTATGTGATCATAATAACATAACATATAATCAAAATATTATTAATAAATAATTAGTTGTGATACGTATTTGTGTATTTTCTGATATCTATTTATAATAATTATATCATATCTATGGACGGGTCCTGTGTTGTGTTGAAACCATCATGCATGGTACAGTTGTTAAGTATGATGGTGATAATAGGATGTAGGATTGGTCGTTAGATGGATTATAAAATAGTGCCGTACTCGTGTTTGTGACAAAGATGTAAAGTTATTAGTTAGCGAGTAATGTAAATAGTCTAGAAAGTACTTTTAAGAATATAAATTGTTAATTAATCTAGTTATATAATAGCGGTAGGCCACAATGTGTAATGGGGCTCTACCCTTTCCTTTCTACCACCAACTTATCATATAATATGTCTTTATTTGCCTATTTGAAAATAAATAATAATGATGATAATAATAATAATTATAATAATAACAAATCAGATTATTAAAAGACTTGCAAGAAAGGTTGGGTTATTCCGTCGAATTCTTGAAAACTTGCCTCTTAGTTCAAAAAAGTGTTTTATGTACATAGGCGTACACAAAACAGAAATTAAAAAATACAAACCGATCGGGGTTCGAACTTGAGTCTCCCACATTCCAGGTAGGCGCCTTAGCCAACTAGACCACCGCGACGGTAATTTTTTAACTTCTGAATTAGAGTAACATTATAGAACTGAATGGATTTAAACAATAAAACACCGAAAAACTGTTGCTGTTGAATTGACCAAACAAACATTATTTATAATCTCATTACCTTACGCAGGTATGAGCGAGGGTATATTTATCGATTTGGTTAGTCGGGAAACATTCCCGTAGGTGGAATTATTAATAGTGATTACAATTCAGAAATAAAAAAATTCTATTTAACTTCTGAATTGTAGTGACGTTATAGAGCTGAATGGATTAAAATGGATTTAAATTGTATTTAATATTAACAATTACACCTACGGTAGTGTTTCCCGACTATGAAGATATTATTAATTTATTATATAATATTATAGAAACATTATTAATGACTTCTCTTGGCTCGTTTGCAAACCATTTTTCCGTGTGCTATAAGCAGCTAATGCATAGTGTGGGTGGGGGTCTCCCCCCACCATCCCCTATACCACTGCTAGCCATTGAAGTACATTCAATTGCAATCACCTCTTAATGAAGTATCCTGTATCCATTACGATTACGTAGCCTGCACAGTTAATTAGTGCGAACAGTAATATAGGCTAGGCCTACATAAAGTTACATCAAATATCAAATCAGGTAAATACCAACTACAATTACCCGTAAACATCACCACAATATAGCTCTGGCCAAACCGGACGAAGCTGCCCGAGTAATCATGAGATGAGCGGAGCCAGTGTATCTATTAGGCGACTCCCCCCCAGGAACTGTACAGGAATGTGCATTTTACGAGGTGCATGAACTTGTGTTACAAACATTCTTACTTGATAACCTGCATACGTACTGTTCGAGATAGAAAAATTTCATATATTTACTGGTGTTGATGTGATACTAGTAATACGCAATGATCGGTCGTATATCCATGGTCGTAACAAGCATCGAGTGACAGTCACGTCTTTGTCAGTTACCTTGTTTGAATTTCCCCAAACATCTCTATAACTCACCAAATAAAATCTATAAAATCAAACAATTTCCGGGAGTAATCCCCCAAAGCCACATATAAAAGTGCCGTCGTTATTTTCTCAAACAGCTTCTTTTTCGTCCTCGAAAGATGGTTCAAACCTTGGATGAATTAATGTGGTGCAATCATGGCAAACTAATGTAAGAACAAAACCTCAAAACTAGCCATCAAATTAACATTGGACAATTTTCAACGTACAAAATTATATTTTTTAAATTAAAAAAAATATATATGACGAAAATGGTTGTCGATTTATGAAATATTTAAGAGGAACTATCAACTAAATTATTATTTACATAAAAAAATTCTTCCATTCATAAAGTCCTAGGAAAATAAAATCCAAGTCCTCATCATCTACCAAGTCCTTCTTTGGTAAAAATACTAAATATTATTAAATGATATTTTATAACATTTACATGAAATTTTTCACTTGACGATGGGGAAATCAAGTTTTCAACGAAACTTTTTTTAACATCCCATAATATTAATTTTTCCTGTAAATTCTCATCATGTAAAAATTTAACGAACTTGAAACGTAATTTTCCAACCATAACATTATAATTGAGCATATATCAATCCTAGCATCACATGACATATTTTGTACTATCTGAAACTACTTTCCACTACAGTTGGCGTCGTTAAAAGATAATAATCGTATTAAATCATTAATATTCTTTGGATCGTTGAAAGTATGACATGAAATGATATTTTAAAGCCGATTCCCAGTGTTACAGAATGCTTATAGTCAAGGTAAAATATAAATGTCCATAGTTTCTTCCCATTTTTCATAATCAAAATGTCATAAAATAGAGCAACGTTGATAAAAATAATATTATTTCACGATAAGCTTCTATAAAAAAATATATGAATCATTTTTTACCTTGAATTTGATTGGTCATTAATTAAGTACATGCAGTTGGTGGAAATGTCAAAATGTTGTGTATAAATACGTGGATCCCACTTCAAACAATTTAGTTTTACGACTTAGCCTAGAACTACTAGAAATCACTGCAACACGATGAAGATATTGATTGTGGCTACATTTCTGCTAGTTGTATTGACGCTGGCTTCGTCCCAGGTAAGCGTTTTCTCATATTTAATAATTTTAATTGGATAAGCAAAGCGGACTTCAATTTCACTGACCCCCACAAAAATTTAGCTCGGGTGTTTTTTTTTTCTGTCTGTCTGTTTGTTCGCGCTCTACCGAGCAAACGGCATATGCGATCTCGATGAAAATTGGAGAGGACTTTTGAAATTTCTAAACTTAGACGTGCCACGTTTTTGGATATAATCGAAGAAAATATTTCTCATGGATATCGTACTTTTACGATTTTTTTCTATTTTTAATGCGATATTTTCGTGAAATTTGGGCCGATTCTGACTAAACGGGTGGGGCTACAACGTTCATATTTTACAAGGACATTAAGGTAATGATGATGTATTGCCTTTTGAAAGAAAAAGTTAAAAAGTTAGCCAGCATCCATAGAAATAAAGGTTTTAGTATGAGTTTTTTGAGGTGTATAAGTAACTTTAGAAACTTCACAACTATCATCTAGCTACAATGCGTTCAAAAAGCAAATCTTCGGGCCTCCAGATATTTTACATTCTATTAATTGGTTTTACCATAGCAATTAACACTACTTAAACTATAAACTTTACGGTAAATATCACGCACAGTGTTTAATAGAACGTTTATTTTATTTACCAACGTTTCAGAAAACTTAGGTGAAGGGTAAAACAAAATTAAATTAAACAACATTATGAAAATAAACAAATTGAACAAAAAACAAACTACCTTGCAAACATAGAAAATAACAAAGATCCAATTACAGTGACCTTGAAACCAAATCTCTTGGTTGCATTGTGTGACTTCTTGTGACCATTCTAGCAAGCCTATCGCTCTCATCATATCTGTTATATTTTGTCAGTTTGAGAGTGTACGAATTATTAAACTTTCTCGTCTACAAAATAACAGTGAAATATTATTCTATACAGTGATGCCAAGTCTAGGGTTAAATACTTGCCGCGTCAAACTTATACTGATGTCAGTTTTGTCCCCGTCAAATTGTCAGTGTCAGCCGTTTACAATGTGAAAACAAAAGGAGTTTGAAAACATGTCACATCACCGAGAAAAACATTTTATCGTTGTCGTAAGTTATTACTTTGAACAAAAAGCGATTTTACTAAGGTGTTTGCTGTAAGAGATTTACATTTGAAACGTGTCTATAGTTTAACATTTTGTGCACGTATAGATTGTTTGTCCTCTGTGCGTTCCATAGTCTCCAAAGAGAAAGTATAAGTGGTATGTGTCGTGTTGGGGACCTAGTTAAATGTTCTGAAGTGAATAATTATTTTGCATTGTAATAATATTTATAAAATATTACACATTAATAATAACAGACAAATAATAAAATGACATACTAATAAAATGTAAAATATGGACCATGAGTTCGACGGGCACAACAAACTTCAGTTATTTGTTTATAACCTATATAACCCAAAGAAATTAGCAATATATTAAATCAGAATGACTAAGATTACCGTTCATTAAATGTCTAAATTTGCAACAAATCTCAACAACAGTAATAAAAAAAACAATATTTAAAACGAAACAAAATGTGTTCACTTATTTAATTGCTTACTTCAAAACAAACGAAAAATAAGCAACGTAATTATTTTTTTCTTTGCAATAATAAATGTACTGGTATTTGGAAAGGGTAAAGCAAAATGTAATAATCTTCATTTTCAGTCATTCGACGTTAAAACCCACCACAATTGGAATTTAGATTACAAAACGTCCCAATTGAATCAAACACAATATCTGCCGAACTGATTAATTTAGTTCTTAAAGACAAAACCACGTGTGATCCAGGGTATATTATTATATGGAAAAGTGTATTGGAAATGAAATAACATGTTTTCACACCTGGTTAAATTTTTATTATTAACTTTAAAATATGCAATATGCTGATGTTTGAAGCAACGTTGATTATTTAGCATCAAGGTTGAGACAAAAAGAGAATAGAATTTGTTTCTGAATACAAAAGAAAAGTTATGACGATTCGTTAAATAAAAACATTTTACAATAAATTACCGTTTTTACACCTATGGATGTTCTAAACATTTTTATAGTAGACCAATCATTTCAAATGGGAAAATCCGAATGTTTTCTGGTGTTTGTTAACACGATTCTTAACCGATACTCCAATTGCGAGAAAGGAGCCCGAAATAGAATTAGCCTCACGTTCTGAAGGACAATAAAATTTTTAAAATTGTTTATGACGATTGCGTTTAAATAAAAAAATTTTACCAATAATTCACCGTTCTATGTTTGAGGCGAGCTATAGGATGTATTCATAAGGACAATAAAAAAAGAAAAGTAATTTGTGTGGATTGAGCGTACGAAACGAAGATTCATTTCACTTACACTGGGAAAAATCGGAATGTTTTTTTACTTCTTTTTTTTTTTTTTTTATACTATTTTCTTTTTGCTGTTTGTAACACGATTTCTGCTAAACGTATCCATTGGATGAATTTTTGGATGCATCGAAATCTCTAACTTAGAAACTGCCAACGTTTTTGAATTAGCGCAATCAAAATAATTATTTCTCATGAAAATCGCAATTTTACGCTTTTTTCGTAAAAAAAAAATTCTTCGACCAATAACACCTACATTCTTATCCGATTGTTATGATTTTTTCACAGAACCTTAATTTTATAAATTAATATATTCGTGTGAAATTTGAGCGCAATCAAAAAATTATTATTTCTTATTATAATTGCAATTTTACGATTTTGCTATGATGCTGCGATAATGCTAAGGCTTTTACAATTTTCATTTTTTTTTTAACTGATAGGTATTTTATATTAAAAAACAATACACCTAAACATTTACCTGACGGATTTTATAATTTTCGTTTTGTTTGATAAATATGATTTTTTGCCTTTGCTTTGTTGGAAAATGTTCATCTTTTTCTATGTAAAACTGAAATCAATATTAATTTCCAATACTTTTAATTAAAAAGAATGTAATCTTTTAGTCTAAAACTGTAGGTGGAAATTCAGATGTCAGAATAAGACTTGTGAGCATATTAAAAAAGTAATTATCCTTTTTTATGTGTAAAAACTGTAGAAAGAAGTAGGTAAAAAATTCGGATAATGTATGCTAGAATAAAAAAAGTTTTAGAGATCTTAAGCATTTAAAGTTCTAATCTTGTTGTTTTATTTGTGTAAACTCCTTATTAGCTTAACATGCGCTAAAGTAGTTTAATTTTCTTTAAGATAACTCACTTGCCTTCATAACCTTTTAAGATGAGGGGAAATTATGTACCGCAATAAAAAAAAAGTAAACTAAAAATCATATCAATAAAATAATGCAAAAATCCTGGTTTGTTTTACATTTTTTTTGACAAACAAGTCTTACAATATGAATTACGCTCATCCTAAACACAGCGCCTCGAAAAGAGCGTTTGCAAGCTTCTTCTTTTAGTAGAAACTGTACTCATTAATAAGGTTTGACAAATGCATGAGGCCGAACTTATTTAAGTACCGACGATCAACACAATAAAAGCACTGAATCAGACAATTCTGATAAGATTTACATTAAAAATCAAGTAAATTACATTGTGTTTGTATTGATTATTTTGTTTTGAAATTCAAGAATCCAAATAGCTGTTACGATATGATTCTGACGAAGCTAACGCTTCCTAGAAAGACCTAAGTAGTTATTTTTTTTTGTACAAAGAAGCGGTTGTTATGACAACTTTAGGAGGGCTGTACGCGTGGTTATGTCATGCGAATCCTTACTCCCGCGTTTATCAGGTACATCTGATCATATGATCGTGTTCTGTTATAATCCCTTGATATAGTGCTTGTTATTGCAGGGGCTGGCTGTGTCATTAAACGGAAGTTATTTACATTATAACACCCATGAACAGTAATGATTACCACTGTGTTTCTGTGATGTCCACAGGGTATAGTGTCGTTGTTAGTGAACAAAGTCAAGGACACTGGGGCGTCCATCATGGCAGGTGGTTCTCTACTGACAGAAGTCCTACCCCTTCCTAAGATTATCAAGGCACCCATGAGAAGACTCTTCAATGGTAAAGCAACAACTGCATCTCAAGATGATTATTAATGATGACGCGTGCGCAAAGTTGCGAATACAACGTATCATCGTCTGGAAGGACGCAGATTTACCCAGATGTCTTTATACTATCCAAAAACAAAAGATTTGTTATTATATTAAAAATGTACAAAATACAACCCTTTTCTGAATATCATGCCAATGTATTATTTAAATCTATACTCTATACTGTGCGGAATAGGAATCTGCTTATTCCTCATTGTTGGTTTATAATGTAATTATTCACAAAAAAATTCAAATTTTGTATAAAATATTTTAAATTTTTGACCTCCAGTGAGTTAATGGAGTAAAATATTCAATGTAACTAAATCAATTGTTGTTCAATAGGTCACAAAGTAGCTTTTCCCAAATTTTTATGCTTGTGACCTCCAACGAGCTATTATTGCACTATTTCCTCAGACGTTTTTTTTTATTTTTGAACATGTCCGCATGAATTTGTTTGCTGTTTAGGACAAACGACTGCTCCAAATTTGATTAAATTTTCAGAGAACCTTCAAAAACACTTAAATTATACTTTCCAAGAATATAAGTGCCAGCAAATAAATTTGTCACGTGAAAATTGCACTTTTCCACTTTTTCCACTTTTGAAACTGAAAATTCCATAAAATCGACTATTCTGCAAAAATCTTTAAATCGCATTTTTAATATCATTCAATTTTACCATTTGCATGTATTGTTTGTTGGAACTACTTTTTAAATGTAATTCTATACTTACAATGACAAAATGAAGTTGGATGAAAATCATATTTAAATAGCATACAATCTACTGAAAATGATCAGCCTTCAACGCTTATGCACTCAAACGTGCAATAATCCGTTTTTTTTTTGTTTAATATTTAGTGTCCATGAGTTAGTTTTATAAATCCTAATAATTAGACGAGTGAGCGCAGCGAACGTAGTCTACAACGCTACTCGGTCGGGCCTTGGTCGTGATTAATTCTGTTAAATGTTAAATGTCTGTCTGACCGGTCCCATACGGCCGAACGGCCATATAGACTGAACTGAAATTTCAAACAGACATCCGTGACTAGGTAACTGAGAACTGCTAACAAAATGAGCACTATCCGTTGCGATTTAAACCTGCAAGAAATAAAAAACTGAAAAATACGTTGAAATGTATAGAAATTATTTTAACGACAATGGTTTTCATTTTGAAATAATATTTTTTGTTTGTTATTTAGCTGGCTGTGAAATGCCGTGTCCAAGGTTAATCGAATGTTGGACGTCAAGGTACCCCCAAATTCCGCTCGTAGATTGAGTAAACCTTGCAATATTTTCACGTATTTCGTACTGGCTATGTTTTCCATGGTATTGTCACAGATGTAGGACTACACTGCGTTATATGCATTTCAAAACATGTTAAAAAATAATTTAAAAAATATAATCCAGAAATTACAAAATCTTTCCCGACCATTGAACCACTGTTCCACTTTAGGCTATAAGGCACTTTAGCCAAGTCGAACTAGAAACGCCAAAGTTCCCGTTGTAAGCCGAGTAAGGTCACTGTGATGAGTTGCGCGGGAACATTTGCCATTTTAAGTTGAATTATAAATTGTACTAGGCAAAACCAAATGTTGTTAAACAGTGAATGAGCCATGTGTTGAGTACCCGGTAACATTTCCTTGTTCTTCCCCCTTTTTAGCTCCTAGCCTATCATAGCTACAATGGAGCATATTGGCCTAAAATGACTTAATTAAATACCTTTTGTATACGAATATATATCAGACTTAAATGCAATGTTCGCATACTCAAACATGACTCTCCCGTCTTTTAAAACACTTGTGCGTTGTCCAGTTTTAAAACATAAGTCTAAACATAACCAAATTATTTTTGAATTTATGCTTGAATCATATTTTAGTAACATTATTTACATTATTTTTGCCATGTCAGCATTGTCTAACAATGAAATCATATGACTATGAGAAATTGGTTGTCAATAACAGTTAGAACATACAATTACCTACAAATCGGTATTAGAAAAAATAAAATCGGTTAACTGTGTCACGAGCTATGTACATTTTATGATAGTACCGACTAAGCTTTTCAATGATCGCACATCAAAAAACAAAATGGCTGCTAAAAAAAAACTGGTAGCACAATTCGAAGTGACATCCTCCCTAGAGATGATAAAAAAGGTGCTTACTACCACGTGGTCAAGTCAGATTTGAGATGTTAAGTGGGTTGAGCCAATTTCGTTAATATCGGTTCTACAGGAATTAGCACTTGGACTATACTGGTAAAAGGAGTTTTATTGAAAGAATACCCGGAGAGAATTATTGTATAAATTTAGGTGTGACAATTCCAGAACACTTTTAGGTATCTTGGTTTATGATCGATATCTTTTAATGAGCATGTAACACCTTTATCTTATACTCATTGGATGCTTATCACCGTATCACCGTAACTTATAACATGACTGGTAAGACAGGGTGCGAATTGACGGGAGGACTGGGGGCTAAGGGGAAATCCCCCCTCTTGTTATTTCATCCCTGGCTCTGTTTTACTGAAAAATATCCCCGCCGGGGATGGTCCAATCCCCACCTCTGAATACCCATATCATGTCATTATCCTATCAAGTAACTTAATCTCGTAACGTTAATAAATAATGCGTCAATTGACACATTATATTCCTAGCCATGAAGTGTTTGTACATTAATAAACCAAACCAATGAACTCTTTATTCTTTCAAAATAATACTTCGGCTCGCTTCTAAATCCATCTCGAGGGCAATAATACCCCTATCAGAAAGCGGGATTCGAACCCGGGACCTCCCGAATACGTCAAGTGCTTAGCACCCGAGCCAACACTGTCGGTTACTTTTGTGTCGGTTGTTACGCAAACACCAGCTGCAAGCGTCTTCCTCTGTATGACGTATTAGAACAACTTAATGTGGTATTGTGGAATTACGCTTTCTATTGCCGCAATCAGAACCCATTGCGCATCGGACATCCACTTGTATTTATAACTGATTCATGGGGACTAAATACAACCCTGCACCACCATTCATGCGATAAACCAACCAAGATGAGTATTTCATATGATATTAATAGTACCATCACAAGCCATAGAACAACCTTTAGTCTTGGCTAAGTAGTCTCGTTAAAACCCTGCCTGATGGATTGGAAGTTACTTCACTTGGAATCTGAACCATGCATTGGAAGAGAGCTACAACAAGACCGCCACCGAATAACTTAATTAGAACTATTCGTTCATTCGCACTAGAATCACCCTGCCTACTTATTTATGCCAAGATAGTCCTCACGATGATTGGTTATAGACACTTTAAAGATTCTCAAGGACGACTTCAGTCATTGGTAAGATTTCGTTGATAAAGATGCCGCTCACCGCCCAGTGTATTGTGTTGGTGTTTCTCACTGCTGGTCTAGTGGAAGCCAATCACAGTTCAGTGAATGAAGTCAGTAGCAGCAACCAAGACTTCGCCACCGCGTTATACTCCGAGCTGGCTAAAGAAGACAACTCCAGCAACATCTTCTTCTCGCCTCTGAGCATCCACGTCACCCTAGCTCTGGCTTATGTCGGAGCCGGGGGGAAAACTGCTCAAGAGATAGAGGCCGGGCTGCGACTTCCGGACGACGTTGATGTGGTCAAGACAGGCTTTCAACAACTTCTACAAGGTATGAACAATGATGAGGACAGTGTGTTATTAGATATAGCGAACAAGATCTACTTGGCTAAGAATTGTAGTGTGAAAAGTGGTTTTAATACGGCGGCAACGAAGAATTTCTTTTCTGAAGTTGAAAATGTTGACTTTAGTTTGGAAGCAGAAACTGTGAGGATTATAAACGAATGGGTGAAGAACAAGACCCATGACAAGATAAAGGACCTTATGAGTACAGTAAATCCTCTCACCAAGTTAATACTAGTCAATGCAGTGTACTTTAAGGGAACATGGAAACATGTTTTTGACAAAGAGGAAACACGTACTCGTCAGTTTCGAGTAAACTCAAACAAGACGAAGAATGTTAAAATGATGTTTAAATCAGCACATTTCGCCATTGTGAAAAACAACGACCTTCGTGCAGACATCTTGGAATTGGATTACAAAGGTAACAATAAAACATTGTATTTATTTGCTTCAAAGAATTATCATTAACAATGCATTTTTTTTAAAATAAATAAAACACATTCTTTGAACATTCAATCTCTTTATATGTAATTCAACTTGATTAACATTTTTCCAATAGTTATTTCAGAAAACAAATCTAAGATTGTTAACACATACAATTCTAAAACATTTTATTACTCAACAAACTTACATATTTATTACCCCATTCAACTTTAAATATTAACATCCAAACCTATATAGAAATTGATTTCTAAACGAAATAGTTAATGCATGCATGAATTTACACGCTATCTCTTATACAAAAATAAATAGAGTTCACAATCCAACTATTTAATTTTCTCTATTAATGTTATTTAATGCATATGCTTATAATTCCTGATAACAATAATTGTATCCAACAGGTAACTCCATGAGTCTTGTTATCATCCTACCGTTTGATGTCGAAGGATTGCCGGAATTGGAAAACAAAATCAGCGGTGCCAACCTAACAGCAATCTTCGATACTTTAAGAAATTATCAAAAAATCGAAGTTTACCTTCCAAAGTTTAAGCTTGAACAAACTTTACAACTCAATAAGTACCTGAAGGCCCTCGGAATGACCAATATGTTTGAAAGCAACGCAGATTTCTCTCCCATGTCTGACTCTAGTTCGTATGTCAGTGAAGTATTGCACAAGGCCTTCATAGATGTCAACGAAAAGAATACAGAAGCTGCTGCTGCGACAGAATTTGTACTAATGCCACTTGGTATGGCGTATTCGATAAAGTTCAACGCGGATCACCCCTTTGTGTTTATTCTGCGATGTAAAACATCTGGTGCTGTCGTCTTCATGGGAAGATTCGCTGACCCAGAATGAGAAAGCTTGGACATGTGAATACAACATTGGTGTCTTCGGTGTCCTTCCACACTGCCGCTTCCCGTAATGCCATCAACATTTCCCCCCTAATTCCATCATTACTACCTGTCGGTAAATACCATGTTCAGGAAGCGTTCTTGGCCTAAAGGAAATTTACTTTCCCCTAAGACCAACACCCTGAATTTTATAAAGAATATAAAAGTAAGTTTTGCTGACCATAATGTAACTGCATACAAATACGGGGTTATTTAACCTTGTCAAGGATAAATTAGAATAAATTAATTCCCCCAAGACCAACAACGCCCCGCACTTACCTTAAAAAAGTAAATATACACTATTGGACCAACTAGTGAAACATGGTCTAAATCGATAGGTTGATGGGTAGAAAAAAGGGTTGATGTCCTTAAGGCAAGTGGCAGTGTGGGAAAGCTCCTTCCAAGTACTACTACCTTCCCTTAACCCCACCCCAATTCCATGTTGCAGTATATGTCCAGCATGATTCTGTCTGCTACATTCTCTTGGTTAAAGTGTGTTGTAAAAAATTACCTCTTACGGTTGACGCACCCGCCTATTGTATAAGAATAAACATGGTTTTATAACACTTTTTGTTAAGTTTATATAATGATGTTTACAATGTTTTCTGGTGGTATGTAAAATGTGATGATTAGTGTCAAAATTACGACTGAATGATCAACAAGTGGCAATTATATTAAACCAATCAATCTTTGCTAATTATGGTATTAATTAGGGTCTATAACAATTAATAAAAACAGCCTGTAGTAACCACACAAAATGGTGTATCGTTCAATTCATGATACAGTCTATTTGCTGAAAGAAGCAGCAGCTGGGTTTTTGAAAAGATTTAGGTTTCAATGGAAGTGATTGACAAGCAATCATGTAAAGAGTTATATCCTCCTTTGTGCAATCCTTGCTTGACATCGTCGGTGTGTCCCGCGCGGTTGCCACTTTTGCTAGATGACTGCAGACCAGTGACCACCCTATCTATCCCGCCCTTGATGAGTTAACTTTTAGATTCTATTTTAATGTTATTATTTTTAACCTTGGCAACCCTGTATGCGATAGTCGCAAAAGCGTGGCGCGTGCCATGCAGGTCCAACCCTTCGCTATGCTTCGGCTCCTTTATGGCATTGTGTGGCTAATAGCTGACCAATTTCGGATCTATTCACGGCCGTTCTTTCCAAAACCCCGGCTGCTGTTTCTTTCAGCGGATAGACTGTACATACGTTGTACTTAGTGCATAACATTACTTCATAATGTATATTTAAAAGCACTGCTTGTCGATGAGATGCCAACCTTGTTAAAGGTTTTACCCTGGTCCTGCTATGTTGTGGTTATTGAAATAATTACAAAAACACACACACACAGATGACCTTTGAACTCTCCTCTAGAGGTTAAAGAAATCCTAACTGTTTCCTTCCATTATAACAGGATGCACTTAAGCAATGGAGCAAAATTTCCAATGCATATGAATAAGCTATAGTGTTTGAAATATAATATACAATTTATATAACTTGTTATCCATTTATTTGTGGATTGAAATTGAACTTTGGTACTTGGGACAAATAATATGGTGGTAAAATAGTCAGATAAGACTTATTAATACCAATATACAAAAAAAAATATTAATACTAATACTTAGTATTTCTCATTGTGTTGAATGAAACATCAACGCTATGTTACATATCGTTCAATAGTTACTACCCTAGACAGAAATGGTCACGCGCGTGGTCTTTGACCTCTGTTAAAATAGTCAAGATCATTTGTCAACATGGTAACCTGCCTTGGTCGAGGCAGTTGAGTCTACTGAAGATATTGAGGTAGGTTTCCTGTTTGTACCAAAAGAAGGCGAGAACAAATATGTTTAATTCAGTGCTACTGTAGTCTACCATAATTCAATGATTTCTATTTAAAATATCGCAAAATCTTTGTAATATATTCGATTTTCGTGAAATTAGGAAATCAAATCCGTAAAATAAAACATTATTGGATGAGCGAAGCGAAGATTTCAATTTCACTGACCACCAAAAAAATTTGGCTCGGGTATTTTTTTGTTTGTTTGTTTGATTGTTTTTTTCTGTCTGTTTTTTCGCGCTCTACCGGGCAAACGGCATGTGCGATCTTGATGAACATTGGAGATGACCTTTGTTTTCTCTGAACTTAGTCTTGCCACGTTTTTTTGGGAAAATATTTGCGATATTTTCGTGATTTTGGGTCGATTCTGACCAAACGGGTGGGGCTACAACGTTCATATTTCACACGGACATTAAGGTTATGGTGATGTAGTATCATTGAAAGAAAAAGTTGAAAAAGTTATCCAGAATGCATAGAAATAAAGATTTTAAAATAAGTTTTTTGAGGAATATAATAACAATTAACAATAGAAACATGACAACTATAAATAGCACAATGATTGGCACTTGCAAATCTAAAGAGATCCACGCAAACTAAACTTCCAAATGTCATCCATCAACGGACTAAAAAAAGTTTCCAAAGGCCTATATAACAATGTCAATTGTTATTTACAAATGTTGAATTTTGGTTTCATTCATTCGGACCTAGTCTTCAATGATCTTTGGTACTAACTTATTATTACTGTTACAATGTTGATTTGTATTTTCTTTCTTATTTTCTGACCTCTATCTTTCATTTCTTTCTTTACTTTCTTTATTACATCTTCTTTTCATGTTTCTTTATTTTTTCTTGCTTTCTTTCTTTCTTTCTTTTTTTCTTTTCGTTACTTTTCTTTTCTTTTTTTTTCTTTTTTTTCCCAGCACGGTTTTATATTTGATTCATTAATTAATTGCATTTAATATTATTTTTATTTGTTACTAAAATTATTGTGGTTTAATGCATTGTTATTGTAATATTACTATTTCAAATATTTAATTAACTGTAGTTCATTGTTGTGTCTGCATCTATGTAATTAGATTTATTTAGTTGCCCTCCTTTGTAAATCAGTTTTTATAACTAAATAGACGTTAAATAAATAAAATAAAATAAAAATAAGTAGGTTCTTCATTAACGTTTCTGTGAAATCTGATAAAGATATTACGATTAGCTTGTAACATTTCAGCTGCAATCATATGAAACCCGTGAGTGTCCACTTTTCCCATGCTATAGCTTTAGCATTTCAAATTATTTACATCAAAGAATGCAATCAAGTTTCTCCCAAAATATGAGCTTCTTTGTAGGAAGTTACTTCATTGAAATTTATTGTGATCAATAATATCCCTATAGTTTTACTTTTATTATTTCACAAGTAATTATACCTTGATTATCTGTTCAAATGAATCTATTCAGAATTAACCCGTAGAATCTAAACGACGTGCATACACCTGGTCGTATTCTCCCCGGGGACTAACATTGAATTTCCTCGTGTAAACCCGTTTAAAGGTTAAGTCTGAGTAAAGAACCTTAGGGCAGGGAAAATAATCACGTCATAAATAACAAAAAAACAAATAAAAGTAACAAAGTGACGTCATTGACATTGACGACGTTTCGCTTTTAGAGGATTACTTTTAAACCTCGTTAGCTGGTTCAGATGTGTCTGTTTACCTTGTTTTGCACCTGCGACCAGGCTATCTCATCTGAGAGGACAAGGTTTGCTGTCTACAGCCACATTGCTGCTCACACCGGAGCCAGTAGTGTTAGGGGTACGTTAGTCCTATGTGTGGCTACGCGGGGGAACGTGAGGAGGGCATGCATGTGCTGGTCAGAACCAGACACAGGCACGGGGACAGGCAAGGGGTTGGGACGAGGCCGTCGCTATACTCACTTACGGCCTTGGTTGGGAGCATGAGAGAGATGGGCAGGGCAGGGATCGGGGTTCTCTCACGTAATGGTCGTCTTCCCGTCGTCGTCATCGTCGTCATCGTCGTCGTCGTCGTTATCGTCGTCGTCGTCGTCGTCGTCGTCGTCGTCGTCGTCGTCGTCGTTTGAGGTAGTCAAATGAAAGGGAAAAGTTCAACGAAGACTCTGGGCTTCTTTCTCTCCCCTGGTCTAGATGTCCCTGAGTTAGTGATGCGTGATAAGCCATATACATTAGGGTGGGCCGAAAAAAATCATTAAAAAAAAGACGTAATTCCGCGGAAAAGTTGCGAATTGTGGAGACTAAAAAAATAAAAAAAAAAAAAATCGGTTCATATCTTCCGATAGCGCATGTGCTCTAACGTTTTCCAAAATTTGGAAAAATTTGATTTTTTTTTTTTTACTTGTAATGCCGCGGAAAAATTGCGAATTGGAAAGACTAAAAAGGATAATAAAAAAACGGTTTATATCATCCGGTCGCGCATAAGCAGTAAAATTTCCAAAATTATGAAACGTTCAAATTTTTAAGATAATTTTTAACATTTTTTTTAATTAGCCTCTTCCCGAATGTAAAAGCTCGAATTTTGCAAATTTTAAATTTTCTTCTATTTTAAAAATATTAAAAATTATCGTAAAAATGTGAATTTTAAAAAAATTGGAAAACTTTAGAGCACATGCGCGACCGGAAGATATGAACCCATTATTTTCATTTTTTTTTTCATTTTTTAGTCTCCACAATTCGCAACTTTTCCGCGGTATTACGACTTTAAGAAAAAAAATGTTTTTTTTTTGGACCACACTTATATACATACTGCTCGAGGTAGAAAAATTTCGTTTACACGCTGGTTTTGATGTGATACAAGTGATACGCAATGAGAGGTTGTATTTCCATGTCTTTGTCAGCTTATTTCGTTTGAATTTCCCCAAATAACTCTATAGCTCACCAAATAGAATCTATAAAATCAAATATTTTCCAGGGGTAAGTCGCCGGACCCACATATAAATCTGCCGACCATTTAGAATGAATCAGGTTGTCTTACCGGTCTGTACCTCGGAAACACATAGTATCTTTGACACCACCTATCGCACGCACAGTTGCGTATCAATCAGGCTTTTACTGTATATCAACTTCTCTCTGGAACAAGGTGCCTGCCACTATAAAATCTAACTCAAAATGTGAAACACTTCAGTTCTGCAATCAAAGAATTGTTTACTATCTCAGAAAAGCGTGCATCTATTCGCAACAATAATATTCAACCAAATCATTCTCAAAATTTAAATAACATTAATGTGATATTTTATTTCTCATAGGTAATTGTGTAATCACCCCAATGAATGAATTTTATCACTACCATTAAATTCATCTCATTGCAGTACAGTATCCACTTTCTGTCAATAATGGTCACAATCATATAGTTAATATAAACGTGCATTATTATCGTAATAACCATTAAACTCACTTCATTGCAGTACAGTATCCACTTTCTGTCAATAACGGTCACAATCATATAGTTAATAAGTGCATTATTATCGTAATTACCATTAAACTCACTTCATTGCAGTACCGTACCCACTTTCGAACATAAACTTCCTGGACATAGCTGTTCACGCTTGAACTGGACACTTACTATAGTCGATTCTTAAGATTGATTGCTTTAATACTTAAATATTTTAATTATTAATATTTGTTTATTTATCTTAGATAACTTCCTAGATATTTTATTATTATAATAATTCCTATGTTTATAGCCATAGCGACCATTTTATTTTAATTTTGTATACTTATAACATAATCTCATAGCCATATGGCCTGCTAGTACGTGTACCGTTCTCTGGGAAAAACATAAATTGTATACGCATTTGTTGGTTTATTGTTTACCTTAAATTATATTGTCTTAAAACTAGTAACTTCTTTAGATTTTAGAATAGTTCTACATTATATTAGATTCACATTGCTGAATTGAGAAATGAAATGTAATGTGCTCTACTCAGTATATTATTTTAATTGATTAAGTTAATAGCTTTAAGATTGTATTTTAGTTTGCAAAATAATTTGTTTGTTGTTCATCGCGTGTTAGTTTATTAAGTTATTAATTATAAAGTAAAAGGTGGCAAGACACTTTTGTGTTATGGGGATATGCCCTTTTATTCTTGTCGCCGTCAAAATGCTCTGCATATGGTCTAATAAATGTACGTTGCAAATTGAAAATACATAATAAAAACAAAGAGTTTCTCTTTGAGAGCCCGTAAAAATATTTTCAAACTTGGAAAAACAGCTAAATATTATATCTTTGGTATTCTAACAGTCTTATGTCTGAAAAGACCTCGAAAGATGGTTGAAACGAATTCTCTCAATGAATGTGACACAAGGGAAAATAATGTTTTAACACATTTTGCGCTGGTCATATAACCTAAAAATTCGCCACATTATTGCAATATTGTGTGGTACAAAATTAAGAGTTGCCAAATCAATTTTTATATTAACGAAATAAATGGCTGTAGACTTCTTAAACAAAGAGTTGCTATCAACTATTGTTTTTATTTAAATATGAACTTCTTACTTTCACAAGTTCCAAGACAAATAAAACTCATCACCAGAGCAATATAACTCACCCCCCCCCCACCCAACCCCTAGGCTATCTCTTAAGTGTTTTGTAACATGGACATGAAATTAGTCACGTGATGATGGGGAAATCGCCCCTGAACCAATATTCAAGGAAACATTTTTTAAATATCCCATAATATTAACCTTTCCTGTTAATTCTCATCGTGTAAAAATTCAACGAACCTGTAACGTGATATTCCAACCATAACATTATAATTGAGCGTATTTCAATCCTAGCATGACACACATGTGTAGGCCTACTATTTGAAATAACTTTCCACTGTCGCCGTCGTTAAAAAGATAATGATCATATGAAAACATTAATATTCCTTTGGAAATTGAAAGTATATAATGAAATGATATTTGAAAGCGGATTCCCAGTGCTACAAAATGCATACTTATAGTCATGGTCAAACGCAAATGTCCATAGTTTATTCCCATTTATCATGAAATAATGTCATAAAATAGACCAACGGAAAAAAAATAATATTATTTCATAATAAGCTCCTACATAAAAAATATAAAGGATAATTTTTGAACCTCGAATTTGATTGGTCTAAACCTTTTTTGATAATTAAAGAGCTTTAATGCGATTGGTGGAAATCCTTACAGTTTGTGTATAAATACGTTGTATTGCACTTCAAAAATCTAGTTTAAATATTTAGTCAGAGATACTAGTAATAACTGCAATACGATGAAGGTTTTGATTGTGGCTACTTTTCTCCTTGTTGGTTTAACGATGGTTTCTTCAGAGGTAAGCGTTTACTAACTTTAAGAGGCTTGTATACGCTCAGCGTTCAGACTACAGTACTCATGTACTTACATTATTACATGAGGTTATTGTTCTGTTGTCACTCTCCGACAGATAATTAAAAACTTATTTTTCGTGCATAGCTTTTTGTACCATAAGTCACAGGTTTTATTTGTGCAAGTCCTCATAGCACACAAAGAATATAATTTTTGGTTGATATTTCCAAATTTTGTGTGATATTCGAAGATATTTGAAAAACGAGTTTCAAGTGTAACCATTGTTCGAAATTTACAAACGCACATTTTCGGCTCGTTTCGTAGCGTTCTCATGCTAGTTTCATTGAGATTTGGAACTTTGTCCAGTGACAAAATGCTGCTAACTCAATAATATTATTGTACACACTAGTGGATTACATTATCCGTTGCAAATAGAGACTAGATAATAATAATATAGGTATATTTGATCAGACATTTAATTTTCTCATGTTTAAAATAATATATGCATATAAATAAGTAAACTTTCCGGACTAGACAATCATCACGGTTAAATATTATGCTACACAGTGATGCCATGTCTAATTTTAAAACTTGCTACGTTAAACTTTTAGTAATGTTAGTTTAAACACGACAAAATGTCGCCAAATGTGAGAACTCAGAAAGTTTGTAACCGCGACGTGTGACATCACCAAAAATCATTTTATCATATTTTAATTTCATCATAAGTTTTTACTTTCATAAAAAGATCTTCAAGGTTGTTTAATTTACTGTAAGACATTCACATTAATTACACAATGTCGTCAATACTTTAAAATTTGTGCACATACACATCTTTGTCCTGTGATAGAGCGTGACCTGTCTCCAATGATAAACCAACTGATGGTATGTATCGCGGTGAGGCTGTACCTGAATTTTCTGATATTAATACTTTCTTTTAATTTGATGATATTAAGTACATAACATGTTAATAATATGGAACATGAGTTCGACGGGTACATCATGTTTCATTGTATTACTTTGTATTACTTTGTTTATATATTAAAATAAGCCTACAACTATTTAACGATTTGGTGATCAGCTTTTATTTCATTAAATGTCTAAATTTGCAACGAATCGCAAGAACAAAAATGAAAACTTCAATATTTGAAACAAAACAAAATATGTGCACTAATGTAATTGTTTGCTTCAAAACGCAAGAATAGCATTTGGTTTTCGAAGAAAGTATAGCAAAAGTTCCTTAGTCCCAAAAATTTTGATTTCTATCTTAACAATTTAAAATTCCTGATATAAAAAAACTTTGATTTTTTTAGATTTGTTTTTTTGATCTTTTAGAAAAAAAACAGATTTTGAATTCCAAATTCATATCAATTTTTAAAAAAATCCTAAATTTGAGACCATTTTTTAAAATAGTAATTTTTTGCAAATTTTATTTTTTTAATTTTTTTTCATGATCAAATTATTGAATACAGCTACAAGGAAACAAAATATCCGAGACATTCCGGTAATTTGTGTATTTTTGTGGTTTTATATACAATTCGATTTTTGAACCATTAAAAAGTCGTTCTCACCATTAGAATTGACTAAGAAAAAAATCTACCAATTCAGAACAAAAAAAAGCAGCTTTTTGACTGGGTTAAAAGTATGAAAAAATGGCAGATTTAGGATTATATATTTTTAAAATTCCCAGTAAATATGGAAACCTATGACGAGTTTGAAAACCAAGATAATGATAAAGCAATTTTTCTATTTTTAAGAAAGTATCAACGAAATTTGTGAACAGTTGTGACGATTGGTTTCAATGAAAATTCAATTTTACGATAAATTTCACATTCCTCATTTTGAGGAGAGCATAGGATGCTTTCTGCGGATAATATTGAAGCCAGAATTAGAACTTTGTTAAGTTCAAATTTGCGTTTGAAAATTTGCGAATTTCTGCGAATGGAAAAGCTTGTGAACGAAGTTAGTGAAGAAATTTGTAGTGTACGATATGTCAGTAAATGAAATAAATTATATAATAAAGAATCGTAGCCATGTTAAAGATAAGTGCCGCACAAAAATGACGTACTCACTCAAAGCAGCTGCGGGAAAACATTTCGGTTACTAAATAGTAATTTTAAAAATTTTAAATAACAGCCCTTTTTGTGTTGTCTTTTTTGTTTTAAAATATACTCACTAAAAGGGGGCTTTTACTAAATTTGGTTTTAAAGCTTTGGAAGGACCGTGAAAAGTCAGGGGGGAACTAAAAAAAATAAAAAAATGTATTACGAGTCTATACCCACTCAGAATAACTGATTTTCAGTGGTTTGACAGAAAAATCAAAAGCGCCCAAGCCAACTAGCCCTAAAAAAATTTATTTTTGGCAGTTGCGTGGTAATTGACCAAATTTAACCCATAATCGTAATATATATCGCATTCAATTTTGGAAATATTCTGAGTTATAAAATGTTACCCCTTTCATGTGAATTTTTCTCACTTTCCATCTGAGAGTAAAAACCCAAGAGGGGAAATGCATGCAGTAAGCTTGTCACTTTTTTTTGCGTTCGCGTTGTATTGTCATTCGTTATGGACACTTTTTAGGAAAGGTCGCGCGGGGGGGGGGGGGTAGGCTTTGGGCACCCTCCCCAATTTCCCTTTAGCGTTATTTTTTTTTTTAGATGAGTATTTTTTATTTGAAGAACTATGTTTTGAAAATTTTAAAGTCGACCCGAACCGATTAAAGTTGTTTTTCGAAGGTTACCGTGTAATTGGGGTACATTCTTAAAATTTTGGTAGAATCGACTTCTGTCTTCCCACGTCCAAACTAATAATTATACTAGCCTCGCCCCAGCACGGCACGAACGGCAAGCCTTCTAAAGGTAAAAGGGCGTCACTGAACCACCCCTTTTTTGTAGTGATAAAAAAATAACTAAGCACTTTTCTATCTTTTTTTTTTATTATTTTTTTATTTATTGATTTATGTTTTTATTTTTTATTTTTTTTATTAACGTCTACCTATTCAGTTAAAAATTTTATTACAAAGGGGGAAAAACTAAATAAATCAAATTAATAGATGCAGACGAAAACAATGAACTACGATGTTATATTACAACAATGCAAAAAAATCAAAAATTTTGGTAACAAATAAAATTAAATGCAATATTATGAATGAATCAATAAAAAAAAGGTGGGGAATGAAAAGAAAAAAAAAAGAATAAAAAAAGGATATAAAAAAAAAGGAAGAAAAAAGAAAAAAAAAGAAAAAAAGAAAAAAAAAACTTAAAAAAGAAAACAAAAAGAAAAGAACTTATTTATTAGACGACCCACTCAAAAAAATATGGGTTTGCCAAAAACAAAACCAACAAATCGGGGAGAAAACAATTTTTTGCGGAAGAAACCACCAAAACCGAATTTAAAAAAATACGATAAAAATCACTAAAAATAATGATAAAAAAAAAAATTTTTTGAAAAAAATTCTACCCTACCTAGTTTCCCGCCCTACTTTTTTTTTTCATCATTTATTTTTTGGATTTTTTTTTATAAAAAAAACTGTTTAAGGGTTTTGAGTGAAAATAGAATTCTTACTCTAAAATACGTTTTAATTAAGCCTCCCCCCCGAAACACAAATTTTTCCCCTCCCACAGCTGGCGCTATGCCCAGACACCGTCCTTCCCCCATTGTAAAAACTCTGCACACGCCCTGGTGAAGGACACTGGACGTTTATCATGAAAGTCCCATCTTAGATAACAAAGGGCCCCCGAGAAGCTATGATGTATCTTGTTTCTGTTATGTCCCCAGAATATTGTCGTTTTTAGGAACACAGCCCAAGGGAAAGGGAGCGCCATCATTGGTGGGTTTTACTGACGGAAGTCCTACCCCTCCCTCAATTATCAAAACAAAATGAGAAGCTATGAGTACGTGTTTCTGTTATGTCCAAGAAATAGTGCGTTGTTTGTGAACCAGCCAAGGACACGGGGCGTCCATCATGGCTGGTGGGTTTTTTACTGACGGAAATCCTTCCCCCCCTCAGATTTTTCAAAGGGACCCATGAGAAGTATGATGTTTTGTGTTTCTGTTTTTGTCCACAGAAATAGGTTTGTTAGTGAACACAGCCAAGGGCCCGGAGCGTCCCTCATGGCTGGGGGTTCTCTACTGACGGGAAACCTACCCCTTCCCCAGATAATCAAAGGGACCCCCTGAGAAGTATGAGTATCGGTTTCTGTTATTCCACAGAATATAGTTTTGTTGTTAGTGAACACAGCAAGGACACGGGGGCGTCCATAGGCTGGGGGTTTTCTATGAAGAAGTCCTTTCCCCCCCCTCAATTATCAAGGGAACCAGAGAAGCTATGATGTATTGGTGTTTTGTTATTCCACAGAATATGTGTCGTTGTTAGTGAACACGCCAAAGGGCACGGGAGCGTCCATCAGGCGGTGGTTTTTTACTGACGGAAATCCCTTCCCCTTTCCCCAGATTACAAGGCACCCTGAGAACTATGATGTATCTGTGTTTTTGTTTTTGTCCCAAAAAATATTTGTGTCGTTTTTAGTGAAACAGCCAAGGAACGGGAGCGTCCACAGGTAGTGGTTCTCTATGACGGGGTCCCCACCCTCCCCCAGATTATAAGGCACCCAAAGAGAAGCTATGAGTTTAACTGTGTTTCGTTTTGCCAAGAATATGTGTCGTTTTAGTGAACACAGCCCCAAAACCGGGGGCGTCCATCGGCGGTGGTTCTTACTGACGGAAGTCCCCCCCCTCCCTCAGATTATCAAGGCACCCATGAAAGCTATGTGTATCGTGTTTCTGTTATGTCCACAGATATATGTCGTTGTTATCAACACAGCCAAGGAACCGGAGGTCCATCATGGCTGGTGGGTTTCTACTGACGGAAGTCCTTCCCCCCCCTCAATACAAGCACCCCTGAGGCTTGATGTATCCCGGTTTTTTGTTTTGTCCCCAGAATAGTTTCGTTGTTAGTGAACACAGCCAAGGACCCGGGGGCGTCCCCTCATGGGTGGTGGGTTTTCTACGACGGGAAATCCTACCCCTCCCTCAGATTATCAAGGCACCCAAGGGGAACTATGAATCTGTGTTTCTGTTTTGTCAAGAAATAGTGCGTTGTTAGTGGAAAACAGCAAGGACACCCGGGGCGCCATCATGGTGGTGGTTTTTCTACGACGGAAGTCCCACCCTCCCCCAGATTATCAAGGGACCCCTGAGAAGCTATGATTATCTGTGGGTTTCTGTTATTGCACAGAAATAGGTCGTTTTAGTGAAAACAGCCAAGGGCACGGAAAACGTCCCTCATGGCTGGTGGTTCTCTACGACGGGAAGTCCAAACCCCCCCCTAAGATTATCAAGGCACCCCCTGAGAAGCTAGATGTATTTGTTTTGTTTTTGTCCACAGAATATAGTGCGTTTTTATGAAAAGCAAAGGGCACGGGGGCGTCCATCATGGCTGGGGTTCTTACTGAGGAAGTTTCCCCCTTTTCAGATTTCAAGGCACCCATGAGAAGCTAGAGATCTGTGTTTCGTTATGTCCACAGAATATAGTGTCGTTGTTAGTGAACACAGCCAAGGACACCCGGGGCGTCCATCTGGGTGGGGTTCTCTACTAGGAAGTCCCCACCCCCCCTCAGATTATCAAGGCACCATGAGAAGCTATGATGTATCTGTGTTTTGTTAGTGCCAGAATATATGTCGTGTTGTGAAAACACCCCAAAGGACACGGAAGGCCATCATGGTGGGGGTTTTCTACTGACGGAAGTCCCACCCCCCCCTAAGATTATCAGGGCACCCATGAGAAGCTATGAGTATCTGTGTTTTTGGGTTTTGTCCACAGAAAATAGTGTCGTTTTAGTGAAACAGCCCAAAGGAAAACGGAAGGTCCTCTGGCTGGTGGGTTTTCTACTACGGAAGTTCCTCCCCCCCCTTTAATTTTCAAGGCACCCAGAGAAGCATGATGATTGTGTTTTTTGTTTTGTCCACGAAAATGTGTCGTTGTTAGGAACAAGCCAAGGACAGGGAGCGCCATCTGGTGGTTTCTTATGAGGAAGTCCTTCCCCCCCTGATTCAAGGCACCCCTGAGAAGCATGATTTACTGTGTTTCGTTTTGTCCAAGAATATAGTGTCGTTGTTTGTGAACACAGCCCAAGGGCACGGGAGCGTCCATCATGATGTGGGTTCTCTACTGACGGAAAAACTACCCCCCTTTCCCCAATTATCAAGGCACCCATGAGAAGCTATGATGTATCTGGTTTCTGTTATGTCCACAGAAATGTGTCGTTTTTAAACACAGCCCCAAAGGGAAGGGAGCGTCACATGGTGGGGTTTCTATGACGGGAAACCTACCCTCCCTAAGATTTCAAGGCCCCTGAGAACTATGATGTATCTGGTTTCTGTATGGACAGAATATAGTGTCGTTGTTATAACACAGCCAAGGACACGGGGGTCCAATGGCTGGTGGTTTTTTAGACGGAAGTCCTACCCCTCCCTAAATTATCAAGGCACCCATGAGAAGCATGATGTATCTGTGTTTTTTTTTATGTCCCCCAGAATATATTCGTTGTTGTGAACCAGCCCAAAGGGCACGGGGCGTCCCTCAGGCGGGGGGCCTACTGCGGAAGCCTTCCCCCCCCTCAGATTATCAAGGCACCATGAGAAGCTATGAGTTCTGTGTTCTGTTTTTGTCCACAGAATTAGGTCGTTGTTATGAACACAGCCAAAGGGCACGGGGCGTCCATCATGGTGGTGGTTCTCTATGACGGGAAATCCCCCCCTCCCTCGATTTCAAAGGGACCCAAAGAGAAGCTATGATGTATCTGTGTTTCTGTTATGTCCACGAAATTTTGTAGTTGTTAGTGAAAACAGCCCAAAGGGCACGGGAGCGCCCTCATGGCTGGGGGTTCTTACTGACGGAAGTCCTACCCCTCCCTCAGATTATCAAGGCACCCATGAGAAGCTATATGTATCTGTGTTTCTGTTATGCCACAGAAATAGTTGTTTTTAGGAAACAGCCAAAGGGCCCGGAGCGTCCACAGGTGGGGTTCCACTGCGGAAGTCCTTCCCCCCCCACAGATTTCAAGGCCCCCCATGAAACATGATGTACTGGTTTTGTTATTCCACAGAAAATTAGTGTCGTTGAGTGAACACAGCCAAGGACACGGAGCGTCCCTCAGGCTGGGGGTTCTCTATGACGGAAGTCCTACCCCCCCCTCAGATATCAAAGGGGCCCATAAAGGGATGATGTATCGTGTTTCTGTTATGTCCCCCCCGAATATAGTGTCGTTTTTTAGTGAACACAGCCAAGGACACGGGAGCGTCCTCATGGCTGGTGGGTTCTCTATGCGGAAGCCTTTCCCTCCCTCGATTACAAGCACCCATGAAAGCTATGTGTACTGTGTTTCTGTATGTCCCAAAGATATAGTGCGTTGTTAGGAACACAGCCCAAAGGGAAAGGGAGGTCCATCAGGCTGGTGGGGTTTTCTACTGACGGGAAATCCTACCCCCCCCTCAGATTACAAAGGCCCCCTGAGAAGCTATGATGTATCTGTGTTTCTGTTTTTGTCCAAGAATATGTTGGGGTTTTGGGAAAAAAAAACCAGGACACCCCGGGGCGTCATCATGGGTGGGGGTTCTTACGAGGAAAACTACCCCTTTCCCCAGATTTTCAAAGGGACCCATGGAAGCTATGGTATCTGTGTTTCTGTTATGTCCACAGAATAATGCGTTGTTAGTGAAAAGCCAAAGGGCCGGAGCGTCCCCATGGCTGGTGGTTCTCACTGACGGAAGTTTACCCCTCCCCCAGATTATCAAGGGACCCTGAGAAGCTATATGTATCTGTGTTTCGTTATGTCCACAGAATATGTTCGTTGTAGTGAACACGCCAAGGCACCCGGGGCGTCATCATGGGTGGTGGTTCTTACTGACGGAAGTCCCCCCCCTCCCTCAGATTATCAAGGCACCCATGGAAGCTATGATGTATCTGTGTTTTTGTTATGTCCAAAAATATATGTCGGTTAGTGAACCAGCCCAAGGACACGGGGCTCCCTCATGGCTGGTGGGGCCTACTGACGGAAGTCCACCCCTCCCTCAGATTAAACAAAGGGACCCCTGAGAAACATGATGTACTGTGTTTCTGTTATGTCCCAGAAATAGTGCGTTTTTAGGCACAGCCAAGGACACGGGGGCGTCCATCATGGCTGGTGGTTCCTACTGACGGAAGTCCTTCCCCTCCCTAAAATTTTCAAGGCACCCCTAGAAGCATGAGTTCTGGTTTTGTTATGTCCACAGAATATAGTGTCGTGTTTGGAACACAGCCAAAGGGCACGGGAGCGTCCCCATGGCTGGGGGTTCTCTACGACGGAAGTCCTACCCCTCCCTCAGATTATCAAAGGGACCCCTGAAGCTATGATTATCTGGGTTTTTGTTTTGTCCCCAGAATATAGTGTTTTTGTTAGTGAACACGCCAAGGACCGGGGGGCCATCAGGCTGGGGGTTCTCTACTGACGGAAGTCCTACCCCCCTCAGATTATCAAGGCCCCATGAGAAGTATAGTATCGTGTTTCCTGTTAGCCACGAATATAGTGTCGTTGTTAGTGAACACAGCCAGGACACGGGAGCGTCCCCTCATGGTGGTGGTTTTCTACTGACGAAGTCTTCCCCTCCCTCAGATTTTCAAGGACCCATGAGAAGCTTGATGATCTGGTTTTTGTTATGTCCACAGAATATAGTGTCGTTGTTAGTGAACACAGCCCCGGACACGGGAGCGCCATCTGGGTGGTGATCTCACTGACGGAATCCCACCCCCCCCTCAGATTAACCCAAGGGACCCCTGAGAAGCATGTGTATCTGTGTTTTTGTTATGTCCACAGAATTGTGTCGTTGTTAGGAAAAACAGCCAAGGACACGGGGGCGTCCATCATGGGTGGTGGATCTCTACGACGGAAGCCTTCCCCTTCCTAGTTATCAAGGCACCATGAGAAACTAGATGTATCTGTGTTTTGTTATGTCCACAGAAATAGTGTCGTGTTAGTGAAAAACAGCCAAGGACACCCGGGGTCCCTCATGGCAGGTGGTTCTTACTGACGAAGTCCCACCCTTTTCAGATTTTAAGGCACCCCCGAGAAACTATGATGATCTGTGTTTCTGTTAGTCCACAGAATATAGTGTCGTTGTTAGTTTAACACAGCCAAGGCACCGGAGCGTCCATCATGGCTGGTGGTTCTCTACTGACGGAAGTCCTACCCCTTCCTCAGATTATCAAGGCACCCATGAGAAGCTATGATGTATCTGTGTTTCTGTTATGTCCACAGAATATAGTGTCGTTGTTAGTGAACACAGCCAAGGACACGGGAGCGCGTTCCACTCTGTCCACAGAATAGTGTTTTCTTTGGTGGGGGGGTCCTCTTCTACTGACGGAAGTCCTACCCCCCTCAGATTATCAAGGCACCCATGAGAAGCTATGATGTATCTGTGTTTCTGTTATGTCCACAGAATATAGTGTCGTTGTTAGTGAACACAGCCAAGGACACGGGAGCGTCCATCATGGCTGGTGGTTCTCTACTGACGGAAGTCCTACCCCTCCCTCAGATTATCAAGGCACCCATGAGAAAACTCTTCAATGGCAAATCAACAACTGCCTCTCAAGATGATGATGCATGATGACTCATGCGAAAAGCTACAAAGTCAACGTCTCATCGTCTGGGAGGACGCAGATTAACCCAGTTGTCTTTATGCTTTCCTAAAACAAAATATTTGTAATTGAAGTAAATGTACAAAATACAACTTTGCTGAATGTCATCTCATTGTATTATTTCAATCTGAACGCGTACTTTTGGCTCCTCTAGGAACTGGTTTACTTTTGTTATATTTATATATATATATTTTTTTTATGTTTTTATTGTTTAACACATTGATGCGTTATAGGTTGATAAAAAAGGGCAATGCCCCATTTCATTTAGTGTCTAGCAATCTACTCAATACTAATACTAAAACATTGCAATTGAATTTATTAATAATACTACAATAATAGAAAACAATGTGTGTGTGTATAGACATGTGATAAGTGAGAGTGATGAAATAATGACAAACATGTATGGTATTGAGAATGTTCGTTTTGTTGAATTTAGTGTTAGAACTGTCAGGACACACCAGGAAAGTAGTTTTTTAGTGCAGATTTGAAATGACTGAGTGTGTATTTCACGGATATCCACGGGCAATTTATTTTACTAGGAAAACGCTTAAGTCCCGCCGCGTTGTTGGATGAGCGTAATTTTTGCATTGAGCTGCCATGTGTTATGCGGATTTTCTGTTGTTCTGTGAAAAAATCATTACTTAATTGAAATTTTTTTTAAATTAAATTAAATTAAATAAAAAATTAAATTAAATTTTAATTTTTTTTAATAAATCGTAATTTTTAAAAAAGGAAAAAATCGTTATATTGAAATTTTCATAAGAAATAATTATTCGATTGCGCACAAATTTTACACGAATATATTTATTCATAAAATTAAGGTTCTGTGAAAAAAACGTTACAATCGGATAAAGCATGTAGGTGTTAAAGTCAAAGAAAGTTTTAATTTTTTTTTTTTAAATCGTAAAATTGCAATTTTCATAAGAAATAATTTTTTTATTGCGCTCGAATTTCACACGAATATATAAATTCATAAAATAAAGGTTCTGTGAAAAAATCATTACATTCGGATAAAGCATACAAGTGTAATAAGTCGAAGAATTTTTTTTAAATCGAAAAAAATCGTAAAATTGCGATTTTCATGAGAAATAATTTTTCGATTGCGCTCAAAAACGTGGCAGCTCTTCGTTCAAAGATTTCGAAGGCCTCCATAAAATTTCATCGCAATTGGAGTATCGGTTTAGCCGGAATCGTGCTCACAGACACACAATAATACAAACCGAAAGAAAGAAGAAAAAAAAAAACATTCCGGATTTTTTTCTCCAGTGTAGTGAAATGGAATCTTCGCTTCGCTCGCTACGCTCATCCAATTATCTGCAACTCCGAAAGTAATATCCCTGTTGATAAGACGAAGTTCTTGCCTGGGGAAGTTTCAGTGTGACACCACGTCCGTACTCTCTTCCACGATTGCAGATTTGAATCCTGTGAAATGGGTTGAGGTCAGTCAATTGTATCATGAAGCATTCCCCAAAGAAATTTATAATTTATACAAATAATAGATGGTGAACAAAAGAAACGCTGTTCATACAGCGTTCGTTTCGTAAAATGCAGAGAGCTCCCATTTATTTTGATCCTTTTTGTATATTGACAGTATGATACAATTTTCTATTTTCTTTTCAATACAAAATTACAAATTTATGGTTAATTTTTACACTGTAAATAAAAGTTCGTGTTTTATCAAAAAATAAAATTAAGAATTCCTCGTATAAAAAATTTAATAATATTAAAAATTGTATTCTTAGACAAGGGAGCGAAGCGACTGTCTTACCATTCAACTCAAATGGTACAAGATCTGTTATTTTGTGAATGAGTGAGTGAGTGAGTGAGTGAGTGAGTGAGTGAGTGAGTGAGTGAGGGAGGGAGTGAGTTTGCTGCAAAACGGCCGTCAACTGGAAGGTCATGATGCGCCACTCTAGGCTGTGATAGACAATGGAGAAAAGTACAATGCTGGTTTCTTCCTCAGGCAGGGGAAGAAAATAGGTACCAGGACACTTTGTCTAATTTTTTTAGTCTAAAGACATTTCGTCTAATTTTTAGACATTTCGTCTACAGACATTTCGTCTAACCTCCTTTGGTATAATCAGATCTTTCGACTAAAACGTCATTTCGTCCAAGTGATTTTTGTCTAACCTTCTTTGGTCTAATCCGACATTTCGACTAAAACGTAATTTCGTCTAAGTGGTTTTTGCTACCACTTCCCTATTCACAGGACGTTCATACGGACTTTGAAATTGCAGCTATCAGTGCAGTCAAGACATGTTTCCCTCAAACTTGCTGCCGTGGTTGTCTCTTTCATTATGGGCAGTCGATTTGGAGACATGCTGTTCAAAAGTGTGCATTAAAAGTACCCTGTTCAGAAAATCTAGAAATTGGCGACTCTGTAAGGATAATATAAGGGCTTACCATTTGTTCCATTGGGAGATGTTATCGACGTCTTCAACGAATTAATGAATGCATTGAATGATACATATTGAATAGAACTAGGTAGCTATGTAGAAACAAACTACGTGAATGGCAGGCCTAGCTAGAGGAAGACGACGTGCTGTTGGGCCGAGATTTCCTCCACAAACGTGGAATGTTCACGATCTTGTTGTAAGTGGCAAACAGCGCACAAATAATGCTGTCTAGGGTTGGCATATTAGATTCCAGAAGCTTAAATAAAAATAAATAATAAATACATTGTATCTACCCACTCAGTTATATAACTGATTTTCAGTGTTCAGATTTCAGTGATTTTCTGCAAAATGTTACGTATGGTAGTTAGTCTACCTTGTAACATAATAAAATACTAGGAAACGCTCAGTTGGACGCGTTGATAAGCGAGCACGTGCTATAGCTAGACCCACATTGCACATAAAATTTATGGCGTTGTGCGTTCCAATATTATTTATTATTGCCAAGGTATTTGGGTAAACCCGTGTGTGAAAACCTTTACTTTGTGGATAAAATCCACCGCCATCTAGAGGACCTTGACTCCCTGGGTAAACTATTTAAACTCTTTGGTGACAAATAATAGACTGCTTTCTCGAAAGTATTTTGATTACTTCTAGGTGGCAGTGTATTAGATAGAAACTTCGCGCGTCTTTTCGTTGCCATGGCAACGTTACTTTTGTGTATAATGTATTTCCATCTACACTACTTATCGGATCAAAATAAAATTTACATATTCTTGACCGGACGGACATTCTAAATGATTTGGCTATCTCAGATTTTGTCGCCGGTTAGTTTGAAAAAAAAAACTTTCGATTAACTTTAATGTAACTTTTTAACTTTTTGAACGATTTTGCCACAAAACTAATGGCATTCAATCGAGAACAAAGCTTGCGGATGGTCAAAATTTCAACTCGATCCGAGCCTCCGTTCGAACGTTATCGCGAGACATACAAACAAAAAAAAAAAAAAAAAAAACAAACAAAAAAAAAAAACAAAACCAATGACAAATTTTTCCTGCAGAGGTCAAATGGAAACGCTCGCTTCGCTCGCTTAATAAATACACTTCTTCAATATTTAATTACTGATCATTTTTATAAGATGAAAACAACACTTCATACAATTCCATCAGCACACTTACACATCACGCATCAATTTGGAAGTTCATAGATTGTCTCAAGAAAGACCAGAGGGAAAAAGCAGTCAAAATGACACAGCTTGCAGGTGGAAATAATACAGTAAGGCGACCAGTTAACAAGCGCTATCAAACCAACCAGCAACAAATTGAAAATATTGTACAAAATTACGAAGATTTCAAGAATAACAACATTAGAAAAACAAAAATGTTGACCTTTTTATTTAGGAGATTAGACCAAATGTTTTTAGACCTCAATACATACTAGACGAAAGAACTATAGACCAAAAAATACTAGACCGAATGTCCAGTTATACCATTTGTCGCCTTAGACGAAACAACTGTTTAGACCAAATGACTGATTATACCAAATGTCCGTAGACAAAGAGTCAGCGCACCAGAAAATAGAATGTTATAAACTAGGAACACACCAAAATCGTTATAAGATGATTGAGCAAGTCATGTGTTGAGTTCCCGGTCAATGGTCAAAAGAGTTTTTAAAAAATCTGAAAGTCTGGAATGTCCCGGAATTTTGTGTATTTTGGTGTCTTTAAGCATTCTTTTTAAAAATCAATATTATAGTATTTATTGGAAAATTTCATTTTTTCAGAACAGGTCCCACGTCAGTGTTTTACACGGGTCAAAATTGTGGAGATCAAAAGATAAATTTGTATAGTTTTTTAGAATGTGATAAGTACACGCTAAAAACAATTTGATGAGAGTTGGTTTATTTTTTTACCATGTTAAACGCTCATGGTAAAAATCGCTTAATCGGGAATTCTAACGAATTTCACATGTTATGCTGGACCACTTCTCTACCTTCAATTTTGGCGTGCACAATTTAAATCTTTGCAATTGCATGATTGTTAGAGGTTATGTGCAAATCGCGATCAGAGAAAATTTTAACCTTTCAAATAATTGTTTCTTCTTCAAGATTTGGAAATAAATTGCGAATAAATATCTTTGGTGGTCTAGGTATGCTGATTAAAAGTTAAGCAAATTTAAAGATGTATACTGCTAGTAACATGAAGTCATGATCGCATATTTAGTTGACAAATAAATTGAAAGTCTTTAATGTGACTTTCTATTTGTTAAAATGTCTTAAAAAAGCGTTTTACTGTCCAAGTTCATGTACACACACACAAGGTCCTATAAAGCCTCACGCGCTCGCAAGAGAGGACCTTGGATGTACCCGAGAGGAATCTGGCAGGTTTCGAAAATGTGCTTAAATGACTCACAATGGGCACCCGGAAAAAAAATTCACAGTTTATTACAAACGAGTATATTAAGTGGTTCATATTTTTTATTAAATTATTAGTTTTATAATAAATTAATTAACATTATTATAAAACGAATTTTAATTATTATTATAATTATTGACTGCAAGCAAAAATTGTCATAAAAATTTGCCTCGTTTCGGCCGTTTCGGCTTTTCGAATCGATGACAATAATTGCTATCATTTAAAAACTTTATCCT